>CALYLX010000103.1:0-208106 GCA_944990035.1 Clitopilus passeckerianus
TCCCCGTTGCCAACTTCCAGCGAGACGGCGCTATGGCGTTCACAAACCAAGGCGCTCGCCCCTCCTACGCAAGTACCATTTCTCGTCTCACCTACAGCGCACCCAAGGGAGCTGCTGAGGCCACGGCTAGGGACTGGGAGAGGGCTGTTAGGCACGAGAACTTCATCGGAGGTGCCTACCGCGACCTCAGCGAGGTTACCGAGCTCGACTTTGAGCAACCTCGTGCTCTCTACCAGAAGGTGTGGGATGACCAACAGCGCGAGGCATACATCCAGAACGTTTCTGGCCACTTCGGTGGCGTGAAGAGCGCTGAGGTCAAGGCCAGGCAGTTGTCCGTTTGGGCTGCTGTAGACCAGGACCTCTCCAACCGCATCGCCAACGCCATCGGTCACTCACCCGTTCAGCCTCTCAAGGTCAAGGCCGCTAGTGAGGCCGTGAAGTTCAGGACCTACGTCGGCTTTGCTGCTAAGCAGTAAGGAATGTCCAATGGAATTACTTGTAATTAATTCAATCGATTTTTTTAAGGCGCATGTAGAACTGCTGGTCATTATGCTTTGTGGATCTATGTCTTGTACTTGAACGTATGTGCATGTATGTATATTAGGAAAATTTGAATGGATCATCAGCTTCACGCCAAATGTGGGAAATCTCCATATTCTCGACCTTGTTTTGAGAAATAAAGTCGGGTAGAGTCGTTATATAGTAGTGGGTGTCTAGTCAGCCAGCTTCTTGGGTCGCATAGGTGAACAAGATCGAGTACTCAATGTCATAAAAACCTTTGGTGAAAACGGACAAGAACCTGAAGGCACCAAACATCGCGTCCACAACGCGTGGCTTCGTCCAACTTTGCTGAGGTAAGCCTTGTGACGAGGCTGTGACAGACTGACAGCATACTTTGCGTCACGCTTGGTCCTGCTCGCTACTCGGAAAACTTCGTTCCGCTTCTGGTGTTCGGCCATGAATTCAAACGATCTGTTTTCTTTTCTAGATGAAGCACCTCAAGATGATGATGAACAGCTCAACGAAGAGTCTATGCAAACAGATGCCGAGGTGCAACCTGTCATCCATACCAAACGAAAAGCCGACCTTCCAGAACCGGAAGATCTGGATGCTGGTGCAGAGGCAGGCCCCTCATCGCCAAAGAGGACAAGGATATCATCTCCTCAACCCATCGTTCTGGATGATTTTGCGACCGAAGCTAAACGAGAAGTCGAGGCGAAGGCAGGATTGCAAGACGAAAGTCAGGTTGCTCCAGGAGCCCGTTTAGAGCTTAGGCATCAGGTAAGTGTCAGCCAATACCTGCTGGAGGTCTCTTGATAACGGCGGATTAGGTTCGACACCAAGTTGCTGTGCCTCCTGGGTATAAATACCTACCGATATCAAAACACGTTCCTCCCGCAAAACCAGATCGAGAGTACAAGTTTGAACTGGACCCTTTCCAAAAAGTCTCTGTCTACGCTATTCAACGGAACGAGAGTGTGCTGGTCTCTGCGCATACTAGTGCTGGAAAAACTGTGGTTGCAGAATATGCCATTGCCCAATGTCTAAATCGTAACCAGCGTGTAATTTACACCAGTCCAATCAAGGTCCTTAATCATGTCCATAAAATTCCGAAAATACAAATTTTGTTAACCAAACCTCTTTCCATCGTTAGGCATTGAGTAACCAGAAGTACCGAGAAATGCAAGCGGAATTTGGCGACGTTGGGCTGATGACTGGAGACGTTACTATCAACCCGTCTGCAACTTGTTTGGTCATGACCACAGAGGTAAATTCTTTCAATGCATTGCTATGAACTTTTCTTACGAAGCGTCCCAGATTTTGCGTTCGATGCTTTACCGTGGTTCAGAAATCATGCGTGAAGTTGCATGGGTCATATTCGACGAGATCCATTATATGCGTGACAAGGAAAGAGGTGTGGTTTGGGAAGAAACCATCATCCTACTTCCACACACCGTCCGATATGTCTTCCTCTCGGCCACCATCCCGAATGCCATGCAGTTTGCGGAATGGATATGCAAGTCGCACGAACAACCATGTCACGTCGTCTATACGGACTTCCGACCTACACCTCTCCAACATTACATGTTCCCTGCTGGTGGCGATGGTCTGCATCTGGTCGTGAACGAGAAAGGAGAGTTCAAGGAAGATAACTTCAGCCGAGCCATGGGCCAGCTTCAGGACCGGATGGGGGAGGACCCAGCAGACCCTAAGAGCGGAAAAGGTCGCAAGGGCAAGAGCAGGAAAGGTGCAGACAAGAAAGGTAGCTCGATTTCTCTTCTACGAAACTGTGGCGACTCATTTCAATCCTCCGTCAGGTCCCTCCGATATCTCGAAGATAATTCAAGCAATCCACAAGAAGCACCTTAATCCCGTTATTGTGTTCGCCTTCAGCAAGCGAGAATGCGAAGGCCTGGCACTCACATTGACCAAATTTGAATTCAATACATCCGACGAACAAGACCAAGTTTCCCTCATTTTCAACAACGCCATGGATACCCTCTCGCCGGATGACAGGCAACTACCGCAAATATCAAACATACTACCCCTACTTCGTCGAGGCATAGGAATCCATCACGGCGGCCTACTGCCCATCCTGAAAGAAGTCATCGAACTGCTGTTCCAAGATGGTTACATCAAAGTGCTCTTTGCCACCGAAACCTTCTCCATTGGATTGAACATGCCTGCAAGAACCGTCGTCTTCACGGCTACCCGCAAATTCGACGGCCGTGACTTCCGAGATCTTTCCTCTGGAGAATACATCCAAATGTCAGGACGTGCAGGTCGTCGTGGGTTGGATGACCGTGGTGTCGTCATCATGATGTGCGACGAGAAGCTTGAACCTGCTGCTGCGAAGGCCATGGTGAAGGGAGAGGCGGATAGACTCGATTCGGCGTTCCACTTGGGCTACAACATGGTCCTCAACCTGATGAAGGTGGAAGGCATAAGTCCAGAGTTTATGCTGGAGAGATGTTTCCATCAATTCCAGAGCATTACCGGCATCCCTGCATTGGAAAACGGTGAATCGTCTTATCAATAAACTCGTGTGGATATGCATCTGATCCTGGGAATAGAACTCAAGAAAGAGGAAGAAGCTAAGAGTGCAGTCGTCATACCAGACGAGACTAAAGTTGCCGAATACTACGAACTGAAGCAGCAGCTTGACCAGATGGCAGCAGATTTCCGCGAGGTCGTCACGCATCCAACATACTCATTACCTTTCTTGCAACCAGGACGACTCGTGAAAGTCAAGTACAGGAAGCTTGATTTTGGCTGGGGTGTAATCATCAATTACCAGAAGCGGCTTCCTGCTAAAGTATGACGTCTCTTTTCTTCTTGAATTGCAGAGCCTGATATTGATTTTTAGAACTCACCAGTACCCAAGACCGAGGAATTGCCACCTCATGAACAGTACATCATCGACGTTCTCCTTAATTGCGCACCAGGCGGCACCGTAAGCAAAAGCCGCGATAACGTAACCGCAACCCCAGGCGGCGTGGAACCATGTCCTCCTGGCCAGAAGGGATCGCCTCTTGTAATACCGGTTCTTCTGTCAACGATCGAGGGCATTAGCCATCTCAGAATCTATCTACCGAAGGATCTCCGGTCCGAACAAGCCAGAGAGACAACCTGGAAGAGTGTCTTGGAGGTTCACAAACGTTTTCCAGATGGTATCGCGCTTCTAGACCCCATCCAGAACATGGGCATCAAAGACGATAGGTTCAAGGAGCTCGTCAAGGTTTGTGACCCCTTTGATGTGCGAGGCACTGACTGATCCGCTTGCGCAGAAAATCGATGCAATGGAGAAGAAGATGTTCTCGAGCTCAATGCACAAAGACCCACGATTACCAGAGCTGTATGCAGCATACAGTCAGAAGCGAGAACAAAACGACCGCATACGAGATCTTAAGAAGCGAATTCAAGCCACGCACGACGTCCTCCAGTTAGAAGAGCTTAAATGCAGGAAACGTGTACTCCGCCGGTTAGGCTTCACCACCTCCGCTGACATCGTGGACATGAAAGGAAGGGTTGCGTGCGAGATCAGCACTGGTGATGAGCTACTCCTGACTGAGCTCGTATTCAACGGTGTCTTCAATTCCCTATCGCCAGAGCAATGCGCAGCTCTACTCAGTTGCTTCGTGTTTACTGAAAAGGTGTGTTGGCCTTTTGCTAGAACTGATCAGGGCCTGATATTGTCTGCTGTAGAGTGAGCAAACCACTAAATTGAAGGAGGAGCTCGCAGGCCCTCTGAGGATCATGCAAGAAATTGCCAGGCGAATAGCTAAAGTTTCCAAGGAGTCTAAGATGACCATCAGTGAAGATGACTATGTCTCCTCGTTCAAAGTGGAGTTAATGGACGCCGTAATCCAATGGTGTCGCGGTGCCTCATTTTCGGATATTTGCAAGGTCGGTGCCGTTTGCTCGCTATCTCGACCAAAGGATGACCTTCTCGTCTTTGCAGCTCACGGATCAGTTCGAAGGCAGCGTCATTCGTGTATTCCGCCGGCTTGGGGAGCTTTTGCGCCAAATGGCCCAAGCTGCTAAGGTCATCGGGAATGAGGAGTTGATGAAGAAGTTTGAGAAGTCTTCGGAGATGCTGGAACGGCCCAACTCGGTCATCTTCTGCTCATCACTGTATCTTTAATCGGTGCACGGTTGTTTTTGCATTCAACGTCACAACATCTTTGTAGAATACATCCGATTTATTCCAATTGCCATGTTAATTCGGAACCATCCAGTGGCAGTATCTTCCATTGGAAGCCAAAAATCCTTACAAATCTTCATTGAGTTCCAGCCCATTTAGCTGTATTATTGTTTAGCGATTGATCGTGAAAGGGCGGACTTGTAGACTCACCATAAAGATAACAAATATTTAGCAGATAAATATGCAAGCATTCGTTTAGCAAGCTCCAGAATCAGTCCAGACGTCAGCGTTTCCTGGGGTCTCGTTCTGAGTCCACCACTTGGCGGTCCAGACATGACCACCTGTTCATTTGTCAAGGTAAATATGGGTTTGGTCTGATCAGTGAAATGGCGTACCGTAGGTAACCTTTTGGCCACCAGTGTAGGCAGTGCTTGAAACCCAGGCGGCCACTCCGCCACAGGCTCCTCCACCAGGGGTAGTGGTCGTCGTGGGAGGGGCGGTGGTAGTGCCAGAACCACCAGAACCGAAGTTACCGCGCAAGTTGTCGTACTTGCTGTTGGGGTATTTGATATGATTTTGAGTAGTGTCAAGGCCACCCATAACACCAGCTGCAGTGCCGACAAGGGATTGAGCGCCAGTTTTGTCAGTTGAAAGCTAGTAAGAAGAGTGTAAATCCGGGCTCCGAACCATGATTCAAGATCTCCAAAGGCCTCACCTCCCAGAACATCGCGCCAGCCATTCCCTTGGAGTTGACGTACTGACTCTTGATCTTGATGATGTTGGGGGTATCGTAAGAAACCAACTCCTTCTTGGCGGAATCGTAAGAGTAACTGGAAACATCTGTAGTGTTCTCGTAGACCTGGGCACCAGCGACTGAAGCGATGGATCAGTAATCCGGAAGGTGCTCGAAAGACATGATTACTTACAAGGAAGGGCATTGTAGGAATAGACACCAGCCTCGATTGTGCCGGGACCAATCTGTACAGAATGATGAGCCAGGAGTCTCTATGGTATTGTGGAGTAGAACTTACACCGCTGTATGGCTGACCGAGGCCAGCAGTGTTCTCGAAGGCACGACCGTAAAGAGGCATTCCGAGATTGATCTTGGAGGCGGTAGCACCTTGAGACAGATACCACTTGAAGGCGCTGTCAGTGTTGAAGCCAGTGCGGGCACCGCCGTACAAGTTGGCTTGGTTGTCAGAGAATGTCAACCAAGAGCCAGCATAGTCGTAAGCCTAGGCGTATGTGTCAATCAAAGTTCCGGATGCGAATGAAGATGCCCTTACCATGAGATTCCAGAAGTTCAAGGCCTTATCCATCTGAGCGACCTTCATGTACTGGTAGTTGGCGGGGCCTGCTGCGACGGCAGCAGTGAGAAGGTACGGGGTGCTGTCACCCTTCTTGGATGCGAGAGCGTCGAATGCAGATCGGAGGGCAGTGCAGAGATCAGCGAAACCTTGTCCTTGAGCATCGCTGGTGGGATATTCGAAGTCGATATCGCTAGAAATGCCGGTTGTCAGTGTCTGGACTCAGCCAAGTAAAGAGTGGCATACATCCCGTCGAAACCGTAATCCTCAATGATCTGGACAGCGTTGGAGACGAAGGTGGCCCGAGCAGCCGCATTTGTGACGAAGTTGAAGTGACCTGCTGGGCATGAGGGAGAAAGTCTGGAACAAAATCTGCGTTACGGACCAGCTTGAGAGTAGGTCCAACCGCCGATTGACAGCAGAACTTTGAGGTTCCTTTGCTTCATCTTCATGAGATAGAGCTGCTTCAAGCACCCATACATGTTGTTGCCAGGCTCGGACCAAGAGTCACCGTCGTAATGTTTCTGAGTGAAACAGAATTAACGTCCGCGGGTAGGAGCGGGGGGAGGGAACATACTTCGACATCGGCATAAGAGTCAGTCAAAGCAATAGCACCAGTAGAAGGGTTAACATCGGCGAACGAGTACAGAATGTCTAAACCGGAATTCAGCGTCAATCCAGATACTTTTGCAAGGTACACTCACGCGTCAAGAGGTTGCTGACGACGTTGGAAGGCTCTGAATAAAGCGAGATCAGACGCAGGAGTGACGAGAAAGAAAAGATCATCGTACGGAAGTTAGCCCCATAGATACCCCAGTTCGTGAAGTAGCCGAAGTTAGCCTTGCCACTTGCACGCCTCTGAATATGGTTGATCTTGGGATTCTTCTCCTGCTTAAAGGTACGGAGTGGACTCTTATACTCGGCCGGACGGTGCATGACTTGTGTTCCTTCGACTGCAAGGAACATCATGCAAACCGCGGTTGCGAGAAGCAGAACACGTCTGAAAGGTGATTGAATGGCCATATCCGCGAAGAAAGGAAGAGAAGACCGGAGGAGGCACCCTTTGAGCTGGGTTGATTGGGAGATAAGGCCTCCACAAGTTCCAACCTTTTATACCTGCAAAACTGCTTCACATAGGCGGGCGATCATATAGAGAGCACTGGATGAAGTGACTTCTCATGACGCGCTGCACGCGGTTAGCAATCCTTTCGGAAAGGAGACTCAAGGCGTGTTAGCACATGGGAGCCTGTTGTAGCTGGGCATTTCGTCTGGGCTGATCGCAGGACAGTAAGGTCAACGATCAGAAGACAAGGTAGCCATGTGAAACAGAAAGAAAAGATATGATTGAGCAGGTATTATCAGTGCAATCAATTTGCAAGGCGACAAGAGAGCATTCTCCGAAGCTGATCCTTTTGTCAGAGCGTAAGCAAGCCGCTTTCTTGCAAGCTCGGAAGCCTTGTTAACACATAACTCTATATTTGGACTACCAGTAGGTCGTTGCCAAAACAGTGCACTCTCGAGAGTTCTGGCGATTTGTATTATCAGCAGAGCAAGTTCTGACCACCACGAAAGGCAAAGATTGTTGGGCAATGTGACGAAAAATCGAAAGATCTGGAGAACGCATGGGGGACTTCAACCTATTCTGTATCCGATGCGTGTATACAAAGCCTAAAACGGCGATCACAGTATGGTCGCTGTTAGAACACGCGGAACAAGACAGCGGTCGTTGAGGTTTGGGAAAGAGTCAAGGTAGAATGCTCACGTGGCCTCGCTGTCCAAAGGTCCGATGTTTGGCGACGAGAGCTTGACAAAAGCATCCACATTCCATACTGCCTTTCGGCCCCTATGTCCTATGGCTTGTAGCTGAGCATGATACACACTGTGGTTATCTGGACTACACAAGGACTAATCTGTTCAGCATGATGGAAGCCTGCTCGTTCACTGGATAGTCTAGAAACGAACTAAGCCAAGAGGGCAACGACCCGTGGACGAAAAGGGAGCTTCTATTCAAAATATTGGCGAGCCTTCCTTAGTTGAGCCACCAAGAAGCCTTCGGCATCTCAGTTGAAAATGTAGACGTTCCCCCTTGCGTTCCTCACCGCGCTGCCGCTTATCGTTGCAAGAGTCGGCCTGTACTCGTGATCAATGAATCTTCGAAGCTGCACTTCTTATGCCTAGGGCAACCATCACTATCTGAAATCTAAATGTGTAGTATTCCTTGTGATTTATATACAATGAATAACCTGCATGTGGCTTCAGTGGCACTAGCTACCCATCAGGAGGTTTTATCATAGGGTCTCGGGGGTCATTAACAAATCTCGACCTGGTTGTGTATACTAAGCGCTTCACTCGACTCGGCCTTATCGGTGATACCCTCGCTGGGGTGAGCCAGATAAACAGAGGATCGATATCGTTTATATCGGGCGTCCCCCAGCTTACCTCAGCGAATGATGGGGATAACCTTGGGATAGCCCCGAACCTGCTACGCTAATCTATGCACCCACATGCATCCATCTCAGTATCCATCACCATTGTACAGGAGTTATGGAGAGATACTGACACTCGTACTACCCTTCCTCCGACAATCTCGCCTGCCATACAAGACGGAAGGAGATCCTTCCTTCTGCCAACAAAAACCTGTGATCTCGGAGGACAACGAAGCGCGCGGCGTGGCGCGGGCCAGGAAAGGAAGACTGAGAACTTGAAAGTGTAAGCGTGGGTGCGAACATCGCATATAACAAAAGCCAGTTCTACGCTATCATTGAGTAGCATGAGGGGAATCTCTTGAGATGTTCATGGGCCCACCAAAAAGTAGAAAAGGCACAATGAAATCGAGAGGCACAAACCCCCCTTAACCAGCACTCACATGTATTGTACTCACAAACCAACATGGATCTGTCTTTGCGCATATGAACTATATTTGATTATGCATGGACAAGAGGAACTGCATGGTGATGCGTGCAATGTTCAGGGGTATACGAATGAGCAACGTCCGCGAGCAAAAGAGCAATTGCACTGGGTGCAGGGAGAGTCGAAAAGAAGAAAATGAACATTGCACTAACGACAAAACAGTGAAGGACCTAATAGCAAAACACAATGAGAAGCGACGACGAGAGCGATAACCGAGGACGTATGTCTTGAATGAATCACTGAGTATGGTGGAATTAAACGAATGAATAGATAAGTTGGATAGTATGTTCAAAGAATGGAATGTGATTAATTTAGGATACGAATAAGAGAAGGGGTCAATGACAGGAGGGTTCTGCAAGGTTGTTGGTGCACGGCGCCTTTTACGCATGGAAGCTAATCACGGGCAAAAATCTTGAAAATTAGAGTATTCCCTTTGCGATAGAGCTCGACCTAACCTTCATATATCTCCTTGAGCTTCCCCCCAACAACCTTCCCCCCATCTATGGCGTCTCGTCTAGACATCCACATAAATCAATATTGGTTCTCCAACCCCTTCGATTTCTGGTATCACGCATTTGAGGTCGAACGCTTTTGCTAGCACAATCTTGAAGATCTTTTGCACGTTGATCGATGCCGAGGTCGAGCAGAAAATTAGTGAAGCATGCATTGCCTTGGCAAACCGCTTCGCCTAGAAAATAATAGTATGGGCACAGACTCAACTATGGGTGATGATTTGCAAAGCACGAACTTGTTTTGTAATTTCCTCCTGTTCATCTCTCGGGAAGGTCGAAAACTGATCAAATTTGGTGCCTATTAGGAATGGGATCGCGGTCTGCGGAGCATGATCAGCACGGATGTAATTTTGAAAAAAACATAGGGGTACGGCAAAAATAAGCAATCAAGAGCGTTCATGTGGGGAGGATGGATATTAGAGTTGAGAATCAAGAGGAATCACAGTGCTAAGTGATTAGACGCCACACATACCTTGTTAAACCCTCGTGCTTGTCGATACCATTCCTTCACCGAATTTAACGTGGATTTTCGTGATAGGTCGAACATGAACAAGATCGCCACGGCATCGTTGCAAACAAGTGGCAGCATGTTTACGAATTCTCGTTGTCCGCCTAAATCCCATATTGAGAATGTAATCGTCGTTCGACGAACTGTTATTGTCTTTTCCATGAAGTTGACGCCTTGAATGATGCACTGTAAGGTATTTTGGCACTGGAGGGAGGGGATTGCATACGTACCCAGCGTCTGAATATAGTCCTCATCAAAACTCCCCTCCACATATTTGACCATTAAACTTGTCTTCCCAATTTGTGAGTCCCCCACCATGCCAACTTTGATAACAACGCTGTCGGATTTCCTATTGAGAACACGCATGGGGAGAATCCAGGGACGTGTATTGCTGACCTGTTCTTTTCTTCGCGATTATCGCCGGATTGAAGGTTTTGACTGCTTGGACCTGCGCTGGCGGAAGCCATTGCCGAGCTCGATGAAGATGGGGTGTTCGACATGATTGTTGTAGTCCGCTTTGCTAGTCGATTTTTGCAGGGTGATTATATCTATGCCTCAATCAATTATTGAGCTTCCTTGTGGGGAACTTCGAGGTATCAAGAAGAGAGGAAAGGAGGGTAATGGGTGGGGAAGAAGAAGAGAGAGTTGAGGCGCGTTCTGGGCTACGCGAACGGTCTTTGGAGGCCACACTCAATGAAAAGCTAGCCTCCGGTGGAATAAGACAGTCGAGGTTGGTAAGTAACGTTTACTTTCGTTGTCGTCGTCACACGCGAACCAGGGCCGCGCCAGAGGAAAACAACCAAGGGCGTGATGATGCTGCCATCAACAACCAATGCAGCGACAAACACAGTGAACTCTTCTTGCCGCACGACGACGACGCTGAATTGCGGGGACCCACACAGTTGTCTGCATATTATGAATACAATCGTGCTGCATGGAGACTCGAATGCAAGTCAGTCACTGACGGTTTACCTGCGTCCTCCATTGGCCCACCTCAGGAGGGAATTTTCTGCTTGGCTCCACCTTTCATCTTCATATTTCCTACATGCACCATGCGTCAGTTGCACAGTGTACAAATGAGCATATCGGCCGCTGCTCACGAAAGAATCCCCCAGAACGCAGCAAGTACTCAAAAATGATCTGACCACAAGCCGCTAAGTTCTCACCATCCTCTCGGTTTTCTTTCAGCATGAGCCTCCCACTACGAGCCCTCTGGTAAAATTTCCCGTGCTTCCAGGACGGAAATATTACAATGGTTATCTCTTGGCTCACGACTTGACTGGGAAAAAGTTTCCGTAATTAGTACCATCCTTCAAGTTCTCCAACTTTTTTCCGCCTGAAGGGGGAGTTCCGAGGGAACCAATGCAGGTATATGCAGGTGTGACTAAATGTCGCGTTTATATTGGTTGTTACCCCAGACTTAACGGCCCTTTGCGCCTCAGAATATTGCGCCTGACTTTTGCTTGTTTGCAAACGGGTCCGGAATAGCTGGTTCTGCTCCGTTCTTTGTGCCTGGACCGCATGACCACGACGGGCCGTGGGGAAGGGAAAGATCCTAGCGCTTTGAAGCATTCATATCATCCAAAAAATCTCTTGGCTTCCGTTCGTATCCTATTAACCTCCTGCCAGGAATTAAGCCGGGTGTTTATCGGGGGAGCCAAGACCAACTGCGCCGATCAAATGCATGGAATGAGGGCGGTCTTAGGCTCAGGTGTCTCTTTTTGCATACCTGGCCGACGGGAAGAAGGACAAATGATGCCCTTTGATGTGATGAACCAATAACCGACTTCATCACAAGACCAACGGTTCAATACCAATCCCATTCTTTCGATTCTGCCCGAGTTGCTCCCGGCTTTCAATGGGTCAGGGCGAGAGAAATATGGGCAATCACATAGGTTACAGCTCTCATGAGGTGTGCTTGGAACCTGAAATCAAAGATTCGTCGGCTCAATCTCGCTACTTGCTCCGGGGAAGTGTTTTTAAACACCAAAAACCAGCACTGAACAGCTTGCGAAACCCTTCGACGCCTTCAAGATGTGGAGTCGCAGGCTAATTTTAGGCGTTCTTACTCTTGCGGGGCACGGTTCGTTGTCGATCATTCCTAAAGTTATACATTTCTGATTTTTCTCCAGTGCTCTCGCAGGCAGCTCCATACACAGACCCGGACAACGGAATCACCTTTTGGGGCTTTACCGATCCAGTACACGGAGTCACCATTGGATATGTCTTCCCTCCTCTCGAGAGCACCGGTGACCTTGCCAACGAATTCATTGGGGAGATTGTAGCCCCCATCGCTACGAAATGGTTCGGTGTCTCACCCGTCGGCAGCATGTTACAAAGTCTTCTCCTTGTTGCTTGGCCCAATGACAACAAGATCGTCCGCTCGGCCAGGTTGTCGACGTGAGTTATTCTCTGTAATTTGACCTAGAGTATGGCGAGGCTAATTGTGATTGCAGGGACTACCTTCAGCCAACGTTCGTGCAGGAAACCTGATCAGCCTCGGATATATTACTGACACGACACTCCTTCAGCACACTGAGCGGGCCGGTTCTCACCGACCTTCCTTCGACCAAGATCAATGCGACTCATTGGAAGTGGGTGTATCGGTGCCAGAAATGCGTTAGTAAGTAGTGGAGGGGATGGGTTCATGAAGTCGGGCACTGATGTTTCTTCGCAGCCTGGGCGCTCCCAGGAGGTGGTACAAGGTCAATTAACGTTGCAGGAGATGGTGCCCCAGCTTGGGCTTGGTCGAGCGTCGCCGTTGACAGCCCAGCTGATCCCGCCAGTACTTTCCTTGAACACAACGATTGTAGGTGTTCTCCAGTAATTTTCGGGAGGTTTCTGACGAATTGCGTTCCAGTCGGTTTCTATGGAATGTCCTTCTCTGCTGCTCACGTACCAGAGGCAACATACACCAACTGGGCCAACGGTGGCGAAGGAGGCCATACTACGACTACTACCACCACGACCACTACCTCGCAGCCCCCAGCATCCGTAAGTCGCGACCGTTCACCAATCAACCACTCATTCTCATTGTCGACCTGTGGTGTATTTAGGCAACCCCTTACGACTATATTGTCGTTGGTGCTGGTGCTGGTGGCCTGGTCGCTGCTGACCGTTTGTCCGAGACAGGAAAGAAGGTGCTTTTGCTTGAACGAGGAGGACCCAGCACATGGGAAACCGGAGGCAGATACGGACCCGACTGGGCTAAAGGAGCAAATGTGAGGAGGTTGATGTCCCTTGACCATTCTTCTATGCTCATCACTTACAGCTCACGAAATTCGATGTTCCCGGTCTCTTTGGTTTGTGTTGGCGGCGCTAATCACTGGTCCATTCCTGACACATCTCTCCCTCCAGAGTCCATGTTTTCTGACGGCAATCCCTTCTGGTGGTGCAAGGACATCAACGTATTTGCTGGATGTCTTATCGGAGGTGGCACATCGATTAACGGAATGTAAGTCTTGTTGATCAGGGATTTGGGTTCATCTCTCAAATGTTTTGGTCCAGGCTGTACTGGCTTTCCCCCTACTCTGACTTCGCACCCACTGGTGGCTGGCCAACGTCTTGGGGCAATCATCAACCATACACGGATAAGATGAAGAAACGCCTGCCGAGTACTGACCACCCCTCCCCTGATGGCAAGAGATACTTGGAACAAACGTTCGACGTCGTCGCCTCCTTGCTGAAAGGCCAAGGCTACAGCCAAATCACTATCAACGACAATCCTGACTACAAGGACCACGTATATGGATACAGCGCCTACAACGTATGTCAATCTGCTCCGAAGAAATGTGTCACGCGCTGAGCATTCCAACCAGTTCATCGATGGCAAACGTACGGGTCCCGTGGCAACTTACCTCCGAACAGCCAAAGCTCGTCCAAACTTTACCCTGAGACAATATGTCTACGTTCAAAATGTCGTGCGCAATGGGGCACAGATTACCGGTGTCCAGACCAACGACTCAACTCTCGGTCCTTATGGCTTCATCCCGACTACATCTAAGGGTCGAGTCGTCCTAGCCGCAGGCTCCTTTGGTACACCTAGAATTCTCTTCCGTTCTGGCATCGGCCCCACGGATATGATCAACATCGTCAAGAACGATGCTACGGCGAGCCCCAACCTTCCCCCACAGAAGGATTGGATTAACCTACCGGTTGGCGAGAATGTATGTCAGCAGTCTTAATCTCAACGATGTTACTGACGGTATCCGATTTTCAGGTCTCTGATAACCCATCTATTAACGTACAGTCAACGCCTTTGCTCGCACTAACCTTGTCTTACATTCTATATTAGCTCGTCTTCACGCATCCATCTGTCGATGCCTATGACAACTGGTCGAAGATCTGGACGAGTCCCAGGCCAGCGGACTCCGCCCAGTATCTCAAGTCTCATGCCGGTGTCTTTTCACAAGCATCGCCTAGGTGAGTGCATTCTTCTCCGGCTGTCATACAACGATACTAACTTTGATCATATAGAATCAATTTCTGGCGTGCCTACTCTGGCTCAGACGGCCAAACTCGCTGGGTACGCTGTTTCTCCCGAGTGTGAGGAATGCTAATCTGACATCCATGCAGCTGCAAGGCACTGGCCGCCCAGGTGCGGCTTCAGTCACAACGTCATACCCATACAATGCCAGGTGAGCCTGATCTACTAGTTTCTACAACTCAATTGATCGGACTTTAGCCAAATCATGACAATCACGGCGTATCTGTGCGTATATCGCTGCATGTTCGTTCTAAGACATTAACTTATCATCATCCAGCTCGACTGGTATCACTTCGCGTGGGCGAATCGGCATTGATGCTGCTGGGACGGCTCGTGCCCTTACCGCCCCCTGGTTTACCGACCCCATCGATAAGCAGGTCCTCATTCAAGGCCTCAAAGATATAGTCGCCAATATCGGGAGCGGTATGTGATACCTCAATTGTTATCACACCTTTCGCCTAAGCCGTCTTTTTCCGCAAGTACCTGGATTGACATTGATCACGCCCGACAATACCACAACAATTGAGAATTACGGTAAGTAGCCTGCTCTGTCTCCAAGCGCGATTATTAAACCCGCTGTCCTCAGTCAACGACTACGATCCCGGTAGCTTGTGCTCAAACCATTGGGTCGGATCTTGTTCCATTGGCAAGGTCGTCGATGAAAATGCTAAGGTCAAGAACACAAACAACTTGTTCATTGCCGATGCATCCATTGTGAGTTCAAGTGGCTAGTACAGGTGGAGATGTCTCACTCCCTCACTTTTTAGGTTCCCTCCTTGCCCATGGGTAATCCTCATGCCATGATCATGGTAACGGCGGAGCAAGCAGTTGCCCGAATTATCGCGTTGGCAGGAGGGCCATAGTCTGTAGTTTCTTGACTTGGGGGTTAGTGTACATTATGTTTCAATGAAATTTCAAGATGTTCTCCGCGTTACTTGCCACTATTTTGACTCTTCAGGGCTATGTGTTTCCATCCACCAAAGGAATACACTTTCATGAATGTTAGACTGAATTTGTTTCAGAATCCGATAGTCTTCCTTTTTCACCACTCTGTGAGCATTAATGGGGTAGTGGTAACCTGGGTCGTTGCCATGCGTTGAAGCTCGACCCGCCGGGGGTTCGATTCCCTCTTAATGCAAATACTTTTTTTTCGATGCTCATCAACAAACATTCGCGATGTTTCCTTACAGCCGCGAATCAATCACGACGACTCAATACTTAGAAGGCATTTTGAGTTTCACTATGTACTCCCCACACAATCATCGATCAGAGTCAAAGGGCATCAGGATGTCATAGTCCAATATTATACGTGTTAAGAGGTGCTAATTGTGGAATTTCCTATTCTCGTTTGGTCCAAAGAGGTCCTTCCTAATCTCAGGAAGCATCTAGGAGAAGGAGGATGAGGCCGAGGACGGTGCATATGTTGGAAGACAGGAACCTACCCGCTCTTCTAGCAGTCTCAGTCGCTCATCTAGGGTATTGTCCAGAGTGATGCGGTTGGATCCACTGACCAACTTCACACCACCAGCACTACAAAACATCATCAGGTAAATGGTGCATTCAGAAGAATGCACTTCGCATACCAGTCATCGCTGAGGCTACCCTTCACTTCGAATGAAACCTGCCTCCCGCTCAGCTCCTTATACTGGTTTGCAGCATTCTCCGCAGCTTGAGTCGCTACGTCCACATCTTGTTCACGAGCATGTACGGTGATTTTGGGTTCCATCACTTGTAGGTATCCCTGAACAATGACGCCTTCTAGGAATTGCACATAACGACCTTCGTCCTTGGCGAGTGTAAGGAGAGAAGACCTGGCGCCTTCGAACAAATCTTGCAGGTGTTCTTCCCGCTGATGAAGGAGCTTTAGCCGTGATTTGTTGGTCAAGTTTGACTGCGCACTGTTGGGGAGGAGTTCAGCGCGAAAAGTCAATCACATGGTTGAGCCACTTCACATCTTCTGTGCGACTTCAGCTCCCTTTCTCTTCTTCTCGAATTGGGCATCAATAGCCTGTTGCTCTTGCTTGACCAGGCGGGCCTGTTTAAAGGTTCACGTTCAGTATCGTCATGCAGATCGGTTCCATCACGGTAATGGACGCGTACTTTCTCAATGGCGAATTCCTCGTCGGCTTTGACTTTAATCTCCCGAGCCTTCTCGAGTGCCTCCTGCTTAATGAAGGCAGTCTACGATTCAGAGATGTCAAGTAAAAGAGCGGCCACGGAGTCAGAAATTCCGGTGCATTTACACAAGCTGGATGCGCCCGCACCATTTTATTCATTTGATTAAGGACTTCATCATCGTTCATTGGTCGAGAAGACGCCATTGTGAGATATGCCCCAAGCGATTACAAGATTGGGTCAATGAGATACTGGAAGAGAAAGCGGAATGACGGGGTCCTGTATCTGAGGCGCGTGACAAGGAGAGATTGTGACGACAGGAATGTGACGCAGAGGCTGATCATCTCAACTACCCTTTAGAAGGCTGTTCAAGCCGGTATACACGATGGCTCATGTCCTTGAGGCTGAAATTCTGCTGGCAGCTGAATGGGTTGCGCGCAACTGCGTCTAAACCTGGACGCCCATTATTTCAGCGTTTGTATTGCTGTGAAGGTCACAGAGAGCTCAAACATGGCGCCATACTTGTTCGGAGCCAATGGCATTCCTTCTGCTAATAGCCCTCCATGTAAAAAGCCCATCGATCTGGTCCTAGCGTGGGGTTGACGGAGCGCTTACTGCTCCTCAATGACCAAGGGCTCGACTGTATGCATGAAATTCACCTTCAGCGCTGAAATTAGCTTGGGAGGATAGTGGCCTCTCTACTAAGTTTGGAGGGGACTGTGAAGACTTAAACCATTCTACATCAGCAAACCCAGGTTTTCAGCGCTAAGGACCTATATTAGTAGTGCCTCAAAGCATCAAGAGAACGTTCGCCATTTTGCGCGACCCCCCAATCAGCATAAGATTCGGACTTCTCTGGCAGCTCTATTCGCGACATCTCCACTTCTGACGGTGGCGTAACATTTTTTTTTCTCGATCTGCCTACCGCCTACATCCCCTTTCCCCGTGCTTTTACCATCAGGACAGGCCTCCAGAGCTAACTCATGCCGCGGCGGAAATATACCATGTCTCCACTTACTTATCATGTACGTCTCCGGCGAACCTATCCTGTTCTGAGAATCTCTACACATGGCAAACAAGGATCGGACAGCCGCTGCCAACCTTCGCCGGGTCCACCGTGTTTTTTGTTCTCTCGTTGGGAACTAATTCTAGCGTACCCCATCGCCGGTCATCGCCTCAGCCAAAAGGAAAAGTGTCCAGTAGGATCAGCAACGTATTGACAGAGGACCTAGAAAACTAAGGTTTCTCGTCATCCCGATGAACTGGGGATAAAGTTCGCTGACTTTGAACTTAGGACAAGGAAGAATCACGAAAACGTTCATTGATCGCGGAAAGCAACGGCCGACGCCAAAATTTAGCAGCCTGTCGTGGATGGATACGAACTCGTAGCCTGAGGAGAAATAGGGGACGCAAGATAAGGGTGTATCACACGCACACCGGTCATCACCCGCCCGATGAAGGGCCGTACCTTCTGTCGATGGGAGGACCGGGAAGCAACTGCAACGGAAGACTAGTTCGGTACGATACCTCTAGGGCAGCCGCAGATTCCATGGATCGGTTACCTCTGTCATCGCAACCCCGCCCCAGATCTGGTCCAAATCTCCCAACTTGGTGGGCAAGCCATCATCGCGGGAAGGGTTCTCGGCATTTAGGCGTGAGGCTTCACATTTCGCCTCTTTGCATTCCATTTTCCGAAAATTGAGGACATCCGAATTAATGTCGGTGAGAACCAACTCCACCAATGACAGTTGCTGACATTGACAGGACACACGAGGCTAGGACTGGACAAAGACCTTGACTTCGGGCCGTGAATTAGGTCAGGGCTTCCAAGGGTCGTTCCCCCAGGTGGTGCTTCGGCGGTGAACTCAAGCGGAAAAAATATCAATTCGAAAGCTTTGGACAAGATTGGGTATTGTAGTGCAATAACGCTACGTCAAGTTACAAGTAGGCTACAAAGAATGTCAAAAAGGTTTTGTAGCATAAAGTGTTTGTGTGTAAGTTGTCAAGAGGGGTATAAGCGTCACAATATAATCCATCCACTGGCAATGCGGGTGTTATCTACTTCAATCTAAGAATCAAGGAGTGCAGAGAGTCCAATGAGTGTAGTAATAAAGTCAGAAAGCGAAGCAAAGCATTTCAAGAGTCCTTTGAGCCACGATAATCTGGAGGCCTGGGCTCAACCTCACGAACAATCCCTACTCCACATCTTCACCGATTTTCTGCAAACCCAAACCGTATCAGCCTCATTTCTCCCTTCCTTGCAAAATCGCAAAAAAAGAACTCACATCCTAAACGCCCTCTCATCCTCCCCCACCCCCCACGTCTTATACCAAACATCCTTCGCCTTCGCAAAATCCCTCATCGCAGTCTGACTCCCATCATACCAGGGCTTCCCGCCCACATCATCTGGGAACCACCCGCTCGTCCCACCGACGGCATGGTCGATTATCAGGTAGAATTCTATTCGAGTTCCAATCAGACTGTATCAAATGGCAAGCTATGGGGTGGGGAAAGGAAACTCGTTACTCACTCTGATCAAACGGGGCATTCTTCCCTCCCCCCTCCCACGGATTCTGCACAACTACGACCTGTCCATTCGTCGCATTCTGTGCCGTCGGAGGGAACTTGGCTTTATTCCAGAAATAGTTTGCTTCTTTCCCATCTGTTTCCACCGCACGCCTATTAGCTCCCTATTCACTTGAATCAAATCAATGGCGTAACTCACTCTTGGCCTTCTCACCCTTGATACTCAACGACAAAGTCGCCTTGACCCTCGAATCAACATAAAACCTCATAAAATCTTCGTCCCACTCCACAGCGTACGTATGGAACCCTTTATCGAAACTCGTTCGTTTGAGGGAGAACCATCCGTAGAGCGATTTCGTCAGAGGTTCGGGTTGGACTGTATACCGTGTTCACGTATCAGTGAGATACTGGGCAAAGTGAAATGAAGAACGAACGCACCCCCACCCAATCCAGCAATCGGCACCAACCCTTTACTCAACCCATAATTCAAACTCGAGCGCACGTAGTTGACGCCCTGTGCAGGGTACGAGGGAGCGTTTCCTCGGGCTTCCATGATCTGTTGCATTTCATATGAGTTTTCATAGAATAGGATAAGGGGAGTGCGAACGTACATCAATCTCCCCACTCAACGGCCAGGCTCCATACGTATTATTCTCCGGCAACATCCAGATCGCAGGCCATAGCCAGTCCCTGTTGAAGTCAAGTCGTCAGCATCGGCTTTGGTAGTCCAGTCCGTCATATCAGAGGTTGGAAGCATGCAAGCAAGAAGATCGGGTAGTACACTCTTGGCAGGACGCGATGACGCGACGCGTCAACACCGCCACCCATCCTCAAATGCCTTCAGCACTTCCTCACTCTCTCCCTCTTCTCCCTCTCCCAACTAAAAAAAAAAAAACTCTCACTCACCCCCTCCCAACCCTCGCCACGACCTCAACCCTCCCATACCTAACCCCCGCTTTCCCCCTCGTACTCACCCGCCCACTCTGTACAGCGTTAATCACAGTCCCCAAGGCTTCGTTCGTCGTGGCGATGCAGGGGTTGGTGTCTCGACCTGGGCCTGTTGTGTTGGGGTTGGACGTTATTCCTCCAGTGGAAGAGGTCGAATTGGTGGTAGAGCTAGGGGTGGAAGAGGCGGTAGAGGATCGAGTGGAGGTAGGCCGTTGTTGACGAGGGAGAAACCAGCGTCTCTCATCCCCGTTCCCATTCGCATCTCCATTATCATCCGTATCCTCCCCTCCGTTCGTCTTGGTCGTGTTATTCCCTCCCCCATTCGTATCAGCTGGAACCCCTCCCGCAGCCGTACACCCCTCCAACACATACTTTGCCCCATCCTGGTCCCAATCGCTCTTCACCTCCTCCGTAAGCGTAGGCATCAAATACAACTCCCCATTCTTCACAAACACATTCCTCTCACTCGCCGTCGTCATCTGGAATTCACCGTTCCTATTCACATCCGTGGGTCAGTTCCTCAATTTAGGGCAGAAGGACGGAGGAGGACGTACCCAAATCCACCCAACTCAACATCCCTCCCCCACCTGCTCCCGTCTATATCACCACCACCCCAGTCTTCGTCCAAAATCAAACAAAGCCCCCGCTCATCCAACAACCCCCTCCTGGTCTCCTGCACACCGGTGAAACAAAGGAGTGCGGCGCCGATGATGCCGAGGAGGATGAAGAAGAGGGTTAGGTAGCGGGCTGTTTTTGTTCTCGGGAGGTTTGGGGGTGGGGTGGTATTGGACTTGCTTTGGGTAGGGGAGGACTTCTCAGAATCGGACTTGGACTTCTCGTTCTGTGTGTCCGAGTCGTTCGTAGTGGGGAGGTCGGGAACAGATTGGTTTCTAGGCGTCCCAGTGTTGGTGGCGTTTGGGATAGAAGTCGAATCACGGATGAGGAGTGTGGAAGGGCGGATGTTGGTACGACTTGCGTTCCTACTGCTGTTCCTCAAGCCTGGAAGAGCGGTGGAACTCCCCAACGCATCTACCGACGCATTCCTGCTCGTCGAATTGGATCCCAGGTATGGACTCGAACCGTACGGATAGGAGGTTGGAGGAGGAACCCACCCACTTGCAACAGACCCCGACCTCGAAGCAGGCGAAAGCAACGCAGGGCTGAAGTTGACGGGGGATGCTTGGCCTCTATACCCCACCGGATACGCACCACTGAGGGTGTTGATGTTAGGTGAAGAGTGCGACGTGACCAAGTTTCCTGCTGCCGAATTCCTATACACCCCAGAGTCGGATTCGTCTCCAGTAGGGGTGGATACCCAGCTTCCATCTGAACCCGTCGAGTCGCGATACGAACTGGAATTGGAATTGGAGTGTCGGGTGTTGGCGAATGGTGGATTGGGAGGGTCGAGGTGAAGGTCGCTCATTGAGCCTGACCTAGTTCTTGGTCGCAGGTATGGCTCATCATACACCTGGCGCATTCCCGCGGCATCTTCACCTGGCCATGCAGTGCTATCCCAGCTGGACCTTCTAGCGGTGGTGTTGAAATTGAAAGAAGAAGGCGGAGCGTTGGCGTTGGCGTTGAGAGCGGAAGAACGACGGAGAGAAGCGTAGTACGAGGTTGGCTTGTTTCCGATGTAGAAGCCTCTATTGCGAGGAGGTGAGTCTGACATGTTGTTGGAAGGAAAGGACGGGTTGGCTGAAAGATCTATCTATACAAGCCTAATCTCGATCTATCTGTCCGATAGTCGGCTGGAGCTCTGGAGAAAAAATAAATTGTTCTTCGGACTCTTTGACAGAACTCAATTGAATTAATTGAAGTACACACGATGACGTTTGATCGAGGGTCTACCAACACGGTATCTCACTTGCCTCTTTGGGTCTAGTCAGAAACGTTCTCTTCACGTTTTCTGCCTGCAGGCTTTGTGGCTAATTGGCCGTTGGTCGCCTGGGTACTGGTCTATGGCTGTATACTCCTGTCTTTTGGCAGGCCTTTGGGTGTCTTATCTCCTCGGCTGAACAAAGTGTTATCGGGAGGAATGACGTCTGTTAATTATCATCCCAACGTTATCTCTTCCGAATAACACGACCCCCGTGTACTCCAAATATCATCCCTTCCACTTCTCCGTCTGTCTCTTTCGTTGTCTCCCATGGACTACGACAGAAACGATGCACTCCTTCACTATCTCTTCCGCCAAACCCAAGGCGACGCCTGGTTCCGTCCCAATGAGTCCACCATCTCTTCCGGTGTAGCTCTCCGCATCGCCAACAACACCACCGATGAGGGTGAACCAGAATTCAGGATATTCCCCTACGAAACTCCCTCTCTTCTCCCTTTTGAAGAGGCGGTGAGGCAGTTGAACCCAGCTGTGGCTGTCAAGATTCGTTCCGCTGCTGTTCATGCTGCTATAGCTCAGGCTCTTGCTTCTTCCCCTTCCACCCCTCCTACTACCTCTCCCACTGGAACTCCTGGCACTCACACCCCTCCCTCCTCCCCTCGTCCTTCCTCAACCTCTCCCACCCCTCCCTCTAACCCAGACCCCCCACCCCCAACCTCAATCTACATAGACACAGACACCCGCATCCAAATCCTCCCCACCCTCCTCCACCTCCCCACAGCCGAGAGGGACCAATGCGCAGCCTTCATCCTCGACGAACGCGTCCTCATCGTCTGGTCCGACGACCTCGACCGTATCATTCCCATGTGTCAGGATTTCGACGAGCGGTTGATTAAGCTTCTTTGGAGGGAGAACTTGAATGGGAGGAGTCCGAGTTTGGTAGCGTCTACACCTCCCTTGTCGGGTTCGGGTTCGGGAAGGCAGTCGAGGAGGAGTAGTCTAGATGGATCAAATGAGAACTTGGCTCCTTCTTTGACGCATTCTTCCTCTCTTGGGCATCCCGCCCCTCCTTCTTTCGCTTCGGGGAACGCTCCTCCGAGTAGCTGGAAGACCAACAAACCTCGCGTAGGTGGACAGCCAAAGCTCCACCGCGACGCTACTAGCGGGAGTGGGCTGCGATCTGAAATCCGACCTTCCTCTCCCTCTGTCTCCTCAGTCGCGGTCAACGATGACAATGACATCGTCGAGGCTGTGGACGCACCCAACTCCGTCGCTCACTCCCATTCCTTCGAGCCTCCCATTGCCTCTAAAGAGGCCCCGAAAGAGAAGGAGAAGGAGAAGAGGACATGGTACGGCAAGAAATACTTCGTCCCCACCCCTCCCTCCACCGACCTGGAAAAAGCTCTCCAAAATCAACAAGGAGTGAGGAAAGTAACACTCTACGCGCCTGTGTATAACGGGTTGGCTGCTGGGTTGAGTTTCGGTGCGTTGCCTTTGCCTTTCCGTCTTGACATACTCATACTGACACCGAATGATTGTAACCAAAAGTCATTATAGGAAGAGGTATTCGGACGATACTGCAAGAATACTTCCTCGACGGGAAGTTCGAGCGGTTTGCCTTGGTGGTTACGATGCCGTTTTTGTTTTGTGTGTCCCTCGTACGTCCTCTCTCCTCTCTTCTTCTCTCCTCAACCCAACATCCTAACGAAACACCCACCAGTTCTTCTCCCTCCAAATAATCCAAAACCTCACCATGGCCCTCGGCCCCATCGAGCAGTACCACCACAACTCAGCGTACTACTCCGGCTCCCCACCCCCGGCCGACAAGAGGGTGGACGATAGGTTGCCGCATGTGACGATACAGATGCCGGTGTATAAGGAGGGGTTGGATGGGGTTTTGTGAGTTTCGTCTTTCGTTCATCACTCCTCCTCTTCAAAAAAAAGTGCTTATAACTAATGTTTGCTTCGCTCACAGAGCCCCCTCCATTCACTCCCTAAAACGCGCTCAACAGACATACGCCCGGCAAGGTGGGACCTCCTCTATTTTCGTCTGCGACGACGGGTTGAGAGTGATACCCGAGGAGGAGATGGAGAGGAGGGTGGGGTTTTATAGGCAGTTTGGGGTGGCGTGGGTTGCGAGGCCTGGGGAGGGCGGTGGAGGGGGCGAACACAAAGAGGACCTAGAGAAGGGAGGGAACACCAAGCCGTTCCATCGAGCGGGGAGGTTCAAGAAGGCTTCGAATTTGAATTACGGACTGACGTTGTCGTTGAAGATGGAGAGGCATTTGGCGAGGTTGTTGTTGGAAGAACCGGCATCCACTTCCCCTACCGCCCCTACCGCCGATCCAACCTCGACCTCGACACCCCAGCCCCAATCCCTCGAATCCCAAGCCCTCTCCCTCGCACTTACCGAAATGTACACCGAATCCGGGTCTGCGCACCGGCCGTGGGCGAGCGAGGCGAACCCGAGCGGGTTGAGGATGGGAGAGATTATTCTGTTGGTTGATTCGGATACGGTCGTTCCGGAGGATTGTCTACGTGACGCTGCGCGGGAGATGTTGGGTGGGGTTCACGATAAGGACGACGATGAAGGTGGAAGGGTAGCGATCCTACAACACGAGAGCGACGTGTTGAAAGTGGCGGGGCATTATTTCGAGAATGGGATTGCCTATTTTACGAGGAGGGTTAATAGGTGTATTGGGGTTGGTGGGTGTCTCCTTTCTCTTCCCTCCTCGTCTACTATCATCCTCCAACTAATCACCTCTGCCTCAGCCTGCGCCAACGGCGAAATCGCGCCCTTCATGGGGCACAACGCCTTTCTCCTCTGGAAAGCCATCCAAGACGTCGCGTTCGTCGATCCGGAGGATGGGAAGGAGAAGATTTGGAGTGAGAGTAACGTTTCGGAGGATTTTGATATGGCGTTGAGGTTGATGCAGAAGGGGTATGTCGTTAGGTGGGCGACGTATTCGAAGGGAGGGTTCAAGGAGGGCGTGTCGTTGAGTGTGGATGATGAATGTAATAGATGGCAGAAGTATTCGTATGGGTGTAGCGAGTGAGTTCTCCGCCACCACTTCCTCTGCTGATATTCGTTTGGAGCTGATCAAGCCTGCCTGCACAGACTGCTATTCAACCCGATCGCACAGTGGTGGCGTAAAGGCCCGATCTCGAAGAGTATACACAACTTCGTGTGGTCGAATGTTCCGATCCATTATAAGATTTCGAGTTTGGCCTGTACGTCTTCCGCCTTCCCCCCTCCCTCCTTCTCCCATCTAATGACCTAACCCCTCCCTCCCAGACATGTTTTCCTACTACGGCATAGCAGCAGGCATAACCATCGCCATCATCAACTACGTCCTCCTCGGCTTCCAATTCGACGTCGACGGGTACTACCTACACAGTTTCGAGATCTGGCTCGCGACTACTGTAGTGTTCTTTGGCAGTGGGACGGTTGGGTATTCGGTGTTGCAGTATCGGCTTGGGTTAGCGGGGTTCGTGGAGGCGTTTTTGGAGAATTTGATGTGGATTCCTTTCTTGTGAGTTCTTGTTCTTATTCGTTGGTTGTGGCGAAGCAAGATGAACTGAGCTGATTGGATGTGAATAGCTTCTTCTTCTTTGGAGGTCTCTCGATCCCACTCACGCAGGCTATGCTCGCGCATTTGTTTTCGTATAATATCACCTGGTCTGCAACGATCAAGGAGGTCGAGAGGTCGAATTTCTTCAAGGAGATTCCGAAGATTTGCAAGAGGTGAGCCTTCCAACTTCCAATTCCTTACTTCCTTCTACTTCCTTCATTGAAACTCATCGGAACTTTCACGTAGATTCTGGTTCCCACTCTCCCTGTCGTTCATCCTTATTCTGGGCATGATCGTCTGCGCGACCCCACTGGTGCCGATCGAGTGGAGAGTCGATGGGTCAGGATGGGCTGTGATATTCCCCGTTGCGTGAGTGATTCTCCCTACTCTCGTCTACTCCTCTTGAGGTTGACTGATGCTTGTTCTGAATCCTACAGGATGCTAGCTGGATGCCACATTCTTTTCCCGGTGAGTCCGAGTGCCCGTTTGATCCACGTTCACATACTGACGGCATTCTTGTTTTCTCCTGAATCTTTAGATCGTTCTAAACCCTTGGTTGATGGTGTTCTCGTACTAAACGTCTCGGACCGACACGTTGGACAAGGATAACGGCAAGGGCCCGCCTCACGAACTTTCATTCATTTCATTTTACCTAGCGTTGAACGTGGACTTTGACACTAAAGCATCAGATCGGCTGGAAAAATACGACAACGTTCCTTTTTCATAGATGGACCCACCACAGACTCTACACACTTTCATTTTCATCCTTTCTTGCGAACAATTACATGCCAAGTTACGCTGGCCTGGACGATACCCTTTCTGCTCACGATTGCTTTCTTATGTGCATAATACCCATTATCCTTTGTTATTTGATATCTTACATTCACAACCGTGTCCTCGGACGGAAATTCATTCGTAGACTTTTAATTCAAAACTGACTCCTACGAGGTTGACATTCGAATTAGATATTAGAATCATTGCATCACCATTGCGTTATTTTCCAAACTTGTTCAAGCTGTGCACCACGTTCCATTGACCTGTCCCTCCTGCTCTGCAGCCAGAGAGATGCTACGTCATGACGGGACAGGAGACCCTTCGCATGCTTTATACTTGGGAAGGCTGATCATCGCAATAGAACAAAGTTGAGATCCACAACATCTTGGCTTATGTCGGCCATTTGTGCATTTTTGTGGCAGGTAGGACCTCTGACTCCCCTGTCGGATCTCTTCATTCGATTTTCTCGATTCATTCCCCAACTACTACACGTTATTCCGGGCTACTACCCCTTCGCTGTCAATAAGAGAATATGTTTTTCCGTATGTTATCTCCGTCGAACCTGCTCAATTCAGTTGAAGATACGCCACTACATGTTTATGTCGTCATTGCGTCGCGTCGTGTTATCTTTCTGCTGCTTGGGCTTCGCGGCATGATGTCGGTTGGTTTGTTGTGGTAGTTACTGTGATAACTTTCCGTCGGTGTCAGATGGTGGAGTAGGTCGCTTTCTATGTAGTGCCAACAATTGACGATTGCTGAGAAAAACTGGACGTTTTTGTTACAAGATGATAAGTACGCATTGTATGAGATTGGGCGGGAGAACTTAGGTAAATATCAGCCGCTGTACTATACAGATATGTGAGGTGTTTCGAAAAGGGAAAGGTGTGTATATTGTTGGAGATGGGGTATCTATACATGAGCCGTGTTATCCGGAAAGATATAAAAAGGTGAATACGACGATAGAATTCCCCAACCAAGATTATCATCATGGTAAGATGAAAGATCTGATGGGTAAAATCGATAATAGGTCCGTGCCTAGGACAAGAACTTGACCGACGAATAATCTACTTTCGAAATTGGTTTCCCAACGGTCTTCCCATGTTGCCACGTCTTAGGGACAAAGTCAACGACGCAAATCCTCATCCGACACCTGAGCAATAAAATAAGACGACCAGAGAATGGGCAGAGGGCATAGTCCACTATTCCTTCGCTATCCTGGCACACGTCCGATGCTGGCAGAAGACGGACATGCTGAACAAAATCCGGAACAGCATTGGAGCTAGCAGAGAGCCTGTGATCCCTCAGATCTGTGATAAGCACCCGTACATGTTCTTTGTCTCGGGATGTACACATGGCAATAGTTCGAAAGAAGCACCCCGTGGCACAAGTATTGACCCCGCGGCTCCTAGACCAGTTGAAGTTACCCTTGAGCGCAATTCGGACCGTCGGATGAACACGTTCGATAGAATACTGGGCGGCTCCGTTTTCAAGTTTCTGAGGCCAAAGGCGGAATACATCGTTGAGGATGAATTCCCGGGAACCCCTCGTGCCTGCCGTCTGGTATTCTATGGATATGTAATGAGGGGTATCGGGTTCTTCTGAGCTCGTCACTGAGAGTCGGAATATGTGACGATGGAGGTTCTGAGCAGGCGTGACCAGAGGGATAGGTACGTGCTGATGGAAGACAAGATCAATGGGAGTTTTGTGCTCGTTATCGTCACGGATAACTTCCCAGATGACCACAGCGAATGCATCAACAAAACAGATGTAATTCCCGGTAGCAAAGATCTATCCCAGTAAGGCTCAATAAATGCTCTGACACAGCCAAAACAAAATTTGAAAAACTCACAGAGCGGAACGCCCCATTAAAATCTTTCTCGAAGGTAGTCTTGGATTCGAAGTTCCAGATGATCAATCTGCCGTCAATGTGTAAGATGAATTCATCGGACCGGTGCCCATGAAAAGGGTCAAATTTGACCGCCACTTGTAGTTTGGCTATGAGCATGAGTGTGGGATTACTGTCTCGAGGGAAAATCTCATAAACTCTGAATGACTGTTTACGGCTTAAGGAACCCCAGGTCCTATAAAAACTGGTGTCAGGTCATGCTGCTTTGAAGGCAAATGTACTACTTACCATCGGCCCCCAAATGCCAACAACCGTATTCCTCGACCACAAGTGGTTGGAAAGGCCTTATGAAGTCTTAGTTCCTCAACACAGAAGTCACTTGACATGAGAGGAACGGAGCTCATCCCATTTTCAAGAGACTGGGACTCCAAATCCCAGAGATGGATTGACTGCGGCCCCAAGTCGAGTGGTGAACTCGTGGAGACACTCGTAAACAGATAACGACCTCCAGGCACGAGAAGGCTGGAGTTAAACCTCGCATTGGATCTGCCAGTGCAGTGTTCAGTGGGAGGAGGCCCTGATGGGACCAAGTACTTACGAGTGACAAGTAACTGCATGCATAGTATTTGCAGAGCCGCCTGTTTCGTTCGAGATCGACCTGTCAATGGTGGGGAGTTGAGGAGGTTGCAATTCTGCATGTCGACGAGAGAGGATAGATTTGTCTGGTCTCAAGAGTGCCTTCGGAAAGCAGACAGCACGCAGGACAAGCAATTCGAGGGCGTTAGACGACATGGTGGCGAAATCATATGACTTCTGGAGAACCCCAAATGTGGAAACTAGATTGTGAGTCGCCGTTAGCCAAACGTCCTGCATCCGTGTCAGAGCTTCCAACGTTCTACAGGTCTGGTAAGCTTCGGTTGGAACGTTTCAACGATGATGAACAGGGTATCCCTACCTGACGGAGTGCAAGGATATCTCCTATATCCACGAAGTGAAGAATTTGGAGTTGCAGCTCGGTTGGAAGCAACGTCAACAGATCTGAGGAACGCTCCAGTGGAATGGCGGTTCCTTCTACTTTTCGGAGAACTGAGCGGAGTGGGTTTCTGCGTTTTAGAGCTTCCCAACGCCTGGTTAATGTCCTCGAACTCATGATATCAATTTGTAGAGGATGGTGGTTGAAAGGACATGTATAGATTCCTTGTGGCTATGTTACGTGTCTGAAGCTCAATCAACAACAACAACTACGACGTCTTCCGAAGACGGAAGTCATATCCTCTCAAATGATGGATCTAATCTTAGCGTGATTAGATGAGAGATTTGATTCTGTCCAGCACAAGTATCAGGCACAGTGTAGCCTGGATTCTCTAACTCAGTAGCCTACTCTATGGGTCAAAACATTACCCAATACATGCCCAGTATGCACGCTCATAGCGTCGTTGACCGCCCTCAGTTCGATCAGAGGTTCCTACCACTGCGCATAGTATGGGCAGCCATTCACGAGGTCAATGATTATCATCTCTATTTTGTTGCTCATCATTGCGGTTGGATTAGACCGGGTGGGACTCCCGTAGGGCCATCCCCTGAATAATCAATTTCCCACCTTTACCTGCGCTGACTTCGGTGTGCTCGTGATGATTCAGCGAAAGTAATCAAAGTCCAAACTGGGACCAGCATCAGTAAGATGCAAGAATGACGCTGGTCGTATGGACTGTGTGGATATATAAAGCTTGAGAGCCACCACCTCGCTACAGCAACTTTCAACTGGTGCCGCTTCTCTTTGTTACACAGCTACCCTTTCCCATATAACACGCTACCATGACAATCCCAGAGGCTGCACGACAGTATATACTCCCGAAGGTGAGCATACCCAATAGATACAGAAACGGTGGCGCAAATCTCTGACGATATGTATAGCAAGGTGCATTCCAGAACCTTACAATCAGCGAGAAGAAAGTAGAAGAACCCAAGGATAACGAAGTATTGGTGAAGGTTCATGCAGTTTCATTACAGGTATGATGTTTCTTCGACCTGCGCATCAGCCGAATATTAAGGTTTGTACAGTATCGCGACATCGTCACCGTGACAGGCGATTATTACGGAAAGTAGGAGACGTCTCATTGCGAACGCGCAAACTGTATATCTAACTCACTTTGGCTCCCCCCAGAGTACTACCAGATCTTGTACCTGGTTCCGACATGGCTGGAGAGGTGATTGCCGTCGGCAGAAATGTTAAGACCTGGAATGTCGGAGACCGAGTCTGTTCGAACTTCTCTACTGAGAACATCTATGGAGACCCGACCCCCTTCACCTTGGATCATGCCCTTGGTGGTCCATCCCATGGTGTTTTAACCGAGTACAGGACTTTCCCTGCCTATGTGAGCCTTCTGGATACGCCAGACTGATCACAATGTACTAAATGCTTGGATGCTTTGAAGAGCTTAGTCGCTATTCCCAAGCATCTCTCATATGAGGAGGCCTCTACTCTTCCGTCAGTACCCAGATGCACCTCGAACTAAAGATGTGCTCAATGCATAATCGTTCAGATGTGCAGCGGTGACCGCATACAATGCACTTTTCGGAAGCGTTGCCGTCAAACCTGGTGACTACGTGCTTGTCCAAGGCACTGGAGGTGTATCCATGTGAGTCGCATAGCATTTCCTCCGTCACTAAAGCCCTGACATTACAACAGTTTCGGACTTCAAATGGCTCTTGCTGCTGGAGCTACTGTTATTGCAACCTCATCTTCGGACGAGAAGTTGAAGATTGCGAGCAAACTTGGTGCTCAACATCTCATCAACTACAGGAAGACTCCGAACTGGGGAGAAGAGGCCCAAAAGATTACCGGGGGAGTAGGAGTAGATCACGTCCTTGAGGTATACCGCCTTTTATCCTATACCTTTGCTACAGGCGCTCAGCATAACCCCAGGTCGGCGGCCCTGGAACATTCTCTGAATCAGTCAAGGCATCTAGGATCGGTGGGCACATCCATGTCGTTGGATTCGTGGCGAAGGTATGCCTCCCCTTCTGAGTTACCTTCAGATACAGAAAATGAATCTTCGTCATATAGGGCGGCTCCTCGGACAGCTCCTCGGATTCGAATGTCGTGATGAATACTCTCCTCAAAGCGTTGCATGTTCGTGGGATTCGTGTCGGCTCTGTAGCACAGTAAGTCTTACCCCTCTCATGACTGTCCTCAAGCTAAGTGGTGCCCCAGTTTCAACGACATGAATCGGTTGTTTAGCGCCCGCCCAGAAGAGACGAGACCAGTCATTGATAAAGTCTTCAATTTCGAAGATGCTTCAGAAGCTTATAAGCATTTGCACTCCCAAGCCCACGTTGGAAAAGTTGTTATCAAGGTTTCAAAGGAGTAGTTACCAGGATTCAGCATTGAAAACGTATATATGTTGTTATTATCTCTCGAAACCATAGTATTTGAAGCATGCCATGCCGAGCAACAGAGGTTAGAATAATTCGTGGTGGAAGTCGAAAACCTTGTAAGGCGCGCATCCCAAAAGATGGCATTTTGATAGGCTCGGAATTTGCCGAATGAACTGTAAATTTCAGCATTCAACGACGACCACGACGCGTTCCAACTAAAAATGGCTGAACAACGCAGGGCATTGTGGGCACAGGAGGCGGATATCGATGAAGATGTTGATCTTTCACTTGCCATTGGAAATTATGGACAGAATGGGCATTACGATGATGGTGAACAAACCCCAGATCTTGACTTCAAACTGGCTAATCGAATTGGCATGCTCAGAGCACATCCAGCAATCTCAAATCGATGAAGCTACATTGGTTGCAATGCAGCAACATATGGCTCAGCAAGCCGCATTTGCCCAGATACCTGATGTTGTCAAAGGCGTGAGTTTTCTGTTCAAGATGGAAGACTCGTCCGAGTTAGCTCATACCGGATCCTTCTCAGTTTATCGTGCATTTCCATCAAGCCGTCTTGGACAACAACCTCGCAGAAATAACGGTTGCATACGAGAGTGGCTGGAACAAGTATACCGAAAAGTTTTACTCCAAAACGGAATGGCCAGAGGCAGAACTGATTGCTCCTCTGGTCAACGACGGTCTGTCCTCCCGCCAGATTCTACCTTGGCCCAATTCTGACCTCTAGCCCTCAGACCCCATCTTCCTTATCCTGTACCGCGAACTCTATTACCGACATGTATACTCGAGGTTGCAACCTAACATCGACGATCGATTCCATTCATATGAGAACAGCTGTGAGCTGTTTAACTACCTGCTTAGTGCGTGGCATCCGCTCCTTCTCAGGACCCTCGTTTGACACCCCCTGCATGTAGACTCTGATGGGCCTGTCAATCTCGAATTGCCTGAGCAATGGCTATGGGACATAATAGACGAGTTTATCTATCAGTTCCAAGTTTTCTGCACGTGGCGATCGAAACCCAAGTCGAAATCGGAGGACGAGTTGATCATGCTAGCAGAAGCTGGACCGGTGAGTTTCCGTGATTATCGTTCCGACATTGCAGCTAACCAACCACTCTTTAGGTGTGGAGCTCTTACAGCGTTCTCAATGTTCTATATTCCTTGATCCAAAAGTCACGTATCAATGACTACATTGCTGCACAACAACAAGGCAATTCGGCCGAAGAGATAGCGTAAGCGTGGCCTGTTGACTCTTCCTTCCCCATCTAATCTGGTTATCCAGTGAAGCTGTAGGTGAATACGGACAACGCCCCCTGTACCGTATGTTGGGCTACTTCAGCCTCATTGGACTCCTCCGCGTCCATGTTCTTCTTGGCGACTTCACATTGGCTCTCAAGGTCATGGACAACGTAGAACTTAACCAAAAGGTAAAACACCGGTTCACATCTTTGATGATGCCTGACTAACGATTGACAGTCCCCCTTCACTCGGGTGACAGCCTGCCATGTTGCAACCTACTACTATGTAGGATTCTGCTACCTGATGCTTCGACGCTATCCGGATGCTATTCGAACCTTCGTCACCGTTCTCAACTTCATCATGCGCATGCGACAATACCACACGAGGAGCTACCAGTACGACCAGGTATGTAGATCTGACTTTAGTCACTGTAGTTCAGGAATTCACCACAGTCCAGATTAGCAAAACTGCTGACCGAATGTATGCGTTGTTTGCGATCTGCAATGCTTTATCGCCCAGCCGACTCGACGATAACATCGCCAACACGTCTAAAGACCGCTACGGAGAGCAGATTGGGAAGATGACACGTGGAGGGTAGGTCCATATTTCTGCAATTGACCGTTCACAGCACTGATCTTTTAACAGGAGCGATGCCAACGCCGCGTATGAGGAGCTCTTCCTATACGCATGCCCTAAATTCATTACTGCCAATGCTCCTCCATATGATGAGCCTCAAGCGCTCGAGGCATACATTTCGGCTGAGGCACCTGTGCAAGATCCGACTCACCGGCACCTGGGCTTGTTCCTAGCAGATGTTGCTGCACTTTCCCCTGTTCCTACGCTGCGTAGCTTCCTCAAGCTCTACACGAGTCTGGGCGCCAAGAAGCTCGCCAACTTCCTTGACGAGGATGAAGAGGAAATGGTTCAGGAGTTGATGGTGCTTAAGCAGGCCAGCAAGAGCATTAGCCGTGTGCCCGGGAGTGAGCAGGGTGGTCTCTTGGAGGGCGAGACGATAACCACCAGTGATCTCAACTTCACCATTGATGAGGTTAGCTGATAAGAGTGGTGTTGGTCTCTTCAGTCAAACTCATGCCTCTTTAAACAGAACATGGTCCACATCACCGAATCGACCGTAGGACGGAGATTTGCAGGATGGTTCATCAAGAACACAGAGCGGACACAAAGAATCCATGACGACCTCAAACACATGCCGCTACCTCAGCCTTCTACAAAGTCTACAGCAAACATAGGTCATTCAGCATCAGAGGCTCCCACAAAGACCTCAAGACCTGGCGGGCAGAAGGTTGCATGGGGTGGTGTCAAAGTAAATTGATCAATGGTCGATAAATTTGTGCAACTTCATGTCATCCTTCGTGTAGTCATCCTCCTGATTGGCTCAACCATCTCCTATGAACCATAAGTCAGGCTTTTAGCAGGGAGCACCAGTTCAAGTGTGGATTTCAGCTTTCCGCATGGTGGTCTTCAGAAGGTTTGCTGAGTATATGACTGTGATATTACATATTTTACAGATTGATTACTCCTTTGACACCCTGATCACCACCTTTCCAGCATGGGTTTGAGATTGCAAGTGTTTGTACGCTTCCAATGCATTTTCGAAGCTGAATACTTTGTCCACCACCGGCCTGGTCAGCTCCTTTCGGGCTGCAAGAAGTCTGTTCATGTTCTTGAAGCTGTGGAATCGGCCAGGTTGACGGAAACGATCGTCTCAAACGACACAACGTACTGTGCCACGGAGCCCACGAACGTATAAGCCCTTCTTGAGCGTATTCATGACGACATCGGAATCGGAGGAACTCCCCTGTATCAAGAAGGTTTAGGTAGAGGAAAGTGAGAGGAGAGGATGACGCTTGCCTCAGCTACAAAGCCAATGACATGGATATGCCTGCCGATCCTAGATGCCTTGATAGACTCGGTGAATGTTCCTTGACCACCAACCTAGATCTGCGATGAGAATTTAAACGATACCGGTAAAAGAGGCGTCGTACCTCAAGCACATGGTCTACTCCTACTCCTCCAGTAATCTTCTGTGCTTCTTCTCCCCGGTCTTCTTATAATTGATGAGATGCTGGGCATCAAGTTTGCTCGCAATTTTCAACTTCTCGTCGGATGATGAAGTCGCAATAACAGTAGCTCCGGCTGAGAGGGCCATTTGAAGACCGCAACTGCTTCATAATCAGGACATTAAGCTATCAAAGGAAGGCAATAGGACTGACATGGATACACCTCCAGTGCCCTGGACGAGTACATAGTCGCCAGGTTTAACGGCGACACTTCCAAAGAGGGCGTTGTGTGTAGTCACACCTGCACACCTACGAACTAATGAAGAAGTTTTTAATCCAAAAACGAGCTTCATACTAACGAAAGAGTAGAGGCTTCCTCATAGGAGAGGTGTCCGGGAATTGCGACCAAGCTCTTCAAGGTCCATAAGTGTCAAGAAATATAATTTCGCTAGCATCGGGACACTTACATATGCGGGGAAAGTTCTGTACTCGGTCAGAACCCGTGAGATGGCCCCCCGAGGGCATGCTTATGAGTAAACGGAGTTGGGTCGCCATAGAGGTGTTCAGTCGAGAAGGTCGAACAGACACGGTCCCCTATTACTGTCCAGGTCTTAACATTTCTGCCAACTGCTACCACTTCTCCAGCCATGTCGGAGCAGGGACCAGGTCTGGCAATACTCTAGTAAAAGTAGGACCAAGTTAGTATATCATTCGCACTGATCGAAGATGGTCCATTTCTTACTGTGCAGGATAGCTTCCAGTCACAATGACAAGGTCGCGATACTATACGTGTTTCAATACGCAGGCAATGCCGAGGTGGAACAGAGACCATACGTTAAGGGAAACGGCATGAACTTTGACCAGGACTTCGTCATCCTTAGGCTGTTCTACCTTCTTCTCCCTGATCGTTAGGTCCTGAAGGGCGCCTTGCTATAAAACATCGTAAGATACGTTCACAGCCGTGTCGCAATCGTACTCTACCTTTGGAAGAATATATTCGCGTGATTACTCTGGAATAGACATAGCGGGAGAGTGCATGATTTGCAGTGACGGTGCCGTTTGTCAACTGGAAGGGGTTCTTGATGTATTTGGTGGGGCCATGTATTCTCAGCCTTATATATGCCCACAGTGAATATGGACACCGTCATTCTTGCGTCTGACACTGATGTCTAATTATAATAGTCTAAAACCTAGGACGCCAAGCTGACAGTAATTATCCAGATATGACTCAGAGTTGGACCCGAACGCTGTCTATTCAAGGATCGATCGTTTAGAAAGTAGTGGATGAGTGGATGAGGCAGAAAGGATTTTAGTTCGTTGCGACCGGCCCGTAACTCGTCGGAAATACTGTACGTACCCGAATTCAGGGTCAAGGGAGGGTACACCACGCGTGCCATTGACGGCCTTCGAGTCAGGACTCAGACTCTGCACCTACTACAGATTTTGAGAAGGCTTGAACAAGGCTTGGATCATTTATCTTGAAATATTTTTGGAATGGCCGGCTTCCCTGTTGTTATCGCGTACACTTTAGGAAGTCCTTGGAAGGCCCTCGTAATATGGATCCATAGTCATGTTTGAAAACTCCTGGTACACCACTGTATTCCACCTCCCAACTCAAACATTTGGGTAATACGTTGATATTTAATTCTGCTATTGTTTGTCCTTCTATGCCTGTGGATCGTGCTGCCCGCTAATAGTTCACTTTGAGTTACTGGCTATATTTGTTGATCTCATGGTGGCGCAACCGAGAAGGAATTCCAGAAGGCATACATAGGCTACAAGCTTGATAACCAGTCTCTGAAAAACCAAGAAATCGACTGAAGGGAGTTCGATGTCAGTCGGCGCTTCTTGCGAGGTTGCAGTAATTGGGATAAAAGTATCCGCCCAACTCGGACTAGCATTTCAACGAGGTAGCCATAGTACTTCCGCTTTGTCTACTGTTCGTGAGTACCATGCCGGGCCGCTCTCGACGTTTCTGCATGAATTCGTCCGGTCCAAACGAGCCAAAGTTTCTGTACAGAATGGTCATGAGATAAATAGGAGAAATGACGGATAAATTTAGCGAAAATTTACTCGTCTCAATATGGGCGTATTCAATCCCTTCCCAACATCCCCTACGTTTTCTCTGAGCTTCTAAAGCTTTCAGTAGCATGTGCATGGTTTTCGTGCAAAGAGTTGAAGCTGCAGTTTCCCAGAAAGGTGATCAAGGGGCGTGCTACACGTGATGAAAACGCGTCCGCCAAGGAACCGAATTAGTGCATCCTTTCTGGTCCACTCCTTGTCTACCGCTGCCTATAGCGTCCGGAGCTTCCCATTAACGGTTACCTCTGTCATGTGTCTGCGTGGCCCGGCCCCATAACCGCTTTGCACAAGGTCCGCATCGTATTCTTCCCTTCGAACATTCATTCTCGCATCTTGTGCACATCAAGCGCGGTATTTTGGGGCATCGGGTTTGCCCACGATGAAGTTAGACCATGTCGAGGTTCACCCATATAATTGGGGAGGACTTTGGGGAACCTTCTCGGAAATACCACCCACTCTTTACGAGGCAATCAAGATGTGGTTAACCTACGTACTCGCACTATTGCACCTCGTGTCCTTGTCGACATCGGCACCCCAAGGCTTCCCAGCATCAGGAAATGGCCTCTGGTTCAATACAACAGGAGGCGTTTGGTCCAAAGAATGGCTTCCGGTGGGCAATGGCTACCTTGCAGGTATGTTCGACCTCCATCCTTAGCTCCGCGCTCCATGACCTCACTCGTATCGGTCAGCGATGGTGCAAGGCGGCGCTGCTAACGAGGTCAATCAACTGAACATCGAGTCCTTGTGGAGTGGTGGACCAGCGACCAATAAAGTGGGCGGTTTAAACCCGATTTCTATAATTATTTTGGATCTAAATCTAGCCCTATAGTCCTATAATGGAGGAAACAAGGAGCCCGGAGAGCAGCTTTCGACGGCTCAGTACATGCAAGGTATCCGCCAGACAATCTTCTCCAGCCCAACCGGGGATACGAACAGTAAGTCCGAAGCAGATCAGATCAAGCCCCCACTCACTCCAGTCAGGTATCGAAGACTTGACGACCGCAGCGGGCGCCTATGGTAAACTTTTATTTTGCAGTATACCTCGCTCGGCGTTGATCTCCTATTTCAGGCTCCTATGCTGGTGCTGGACATCTCATTTCCAGTATCGGGACGACAGGAGCAGTTTCGAATTTCGGCCGTTGGCTGGATATGGATGAAGGTGTTGCTCGTACGACCTGGACCCAATCCGGAACTACGTACCTTCGGTTAGCTTCGATTCTGAAACTTGATTCTCTCTGCTCACGTCTCATTTCAGATCCACTCTTTGCTCTCACCCGACTAAAGCATGCGTGCAACACATTGCGGCAACCTCCTCCTCTAGTGGGCTACCCACTGTGGCCTTTGCCTTTTCTGCCGCTATCGAGGAGGGCTTACCCGCACCCAACATCACCTGCCTTGGGCCAGATACCCTAAGAGTCAGGGGACGAATTGAAGGCACCGCAGGTATGCTCTGGGAAATCCTCGCCCGTGTTAAAACCACGCCTGTCTCCGGCCATGCTTCTACCCAATGTATCCAATTCCCCGTTCCTTCCGGTGCTCCTCCGAACGCAACTTTGCAAGTTCCCAGTGGCACTGCCCGCGAAGTCTGGTTGAGCTGGGTTGGCGACACCGACTACTCTATGGACGCCGGCGACGCTGCACACGACTTCTCATTCCAGGGCCCAGATCCTCATGACAGCCTTCTTACCTCCCTTAACGCTGCAACATCTAATAGCGCCACGTTCAAGACTATCCTTGAGGCGCATGTTGCCGACCACAAGGCCGCTTTGAACACGAAGTTCTCTTTGTCTCTTGGCCAGACTCCCCGCCTAGACGTTCCGATAGACGTTATCAAGAAGAATTATACCATTGATACCGGAGATCGATACCTCGAATGGTTGATGTTTAATTTCGGAAGATACCTATTGATGGCGAGTTCGAGAGGGAAGTTGCCTGCTAATCTGCAGGGCAAGTGGGCGGAAGGGTTTGGGAATGCTTGGAGTGCAGGTATGTCTTCCTATTAGGTTTAGTGGGTCTCAGCTAAATTTTGTCTAGATTATCGTGAGCTTTGCTCTTCACGATTTCAAACCGACCAGACTAAAACTTTCTTAGATTCAAATATTAATATTCAGATGAATTATTGGGCTGCTGAGATGACCAACTTGGACGTAACGTTACCATTATTTGACTATTTCGAGGTTAGTCGTTCAGTGTTTCTGTTCCTGATCCGCCACTCATTTTATTGCATTTAGAAAACTTGGGCGCCTAGAGGATCGCTTACGGCGCAAGTTCTGTATAATATTTCGCGAGGCTGGGTTGTGCATAATGAGGTAAGGTTCTCGATCATTCCAACTCTTCAGCCAAGTTGATCTTTCCTTTCTAGATGAATGTTCGTTTGTTCCAAGGGTTTCGTTTGCCTAGCACTGATCCCATATCTAGATCTTCGGACATACTGGCATGAAAGGGCCCGGTCAAACCGCTCAATGGGCTAATTATCCCGAAGCGAATGCTTGGATGGTAACTCAGATTGTTGATATCTCGTACTCTGGCTGATACACAAATCCCCAGGCTATTCATGTTTGGGACCACTTCGACCATACTAACGATGTTGCATGGTGGAAGAGGCAGGGGTGGCCACTCTTGAAGGTTCGTACACGCTGGCAAAAGCATATATATTGATATATGTTTTCTCATTGATATCGCGACAGGGCATCGCCGCGTTCCACCTCGACAAGCTTATCCCTGACCTTCATTTTAACGACTCTTCGCTCGTCGTTAGTCCTTGCAACTCTCCTGAACAATCACCCATTACATTTGGTACGCCTTTCACTATTGAATGATGATTTCGTCCAGCAATTGAACCAACTTTAGGTTGTGCCCATGCTCAGCAATTGATCTGGCAACTTTTCAACGCTGTGGAGAAGGGCTTCGCAGCTTCTGGAGACCGAGACATCGCCTTCATCAATGGTATGTTTACCCCCTCGAAAATGTGAACGTAACATTGACTCTGTTATGGCAGAGGTGAAAGCGAAGCGCGCGCGAATGGACAAAGGCATCCACATTGGCTCCTGGGGACAACTTCAAGGTGATCACCTCTTCGGCACTCATCGAGCTTGATCGTGCTAACGACTCAACCCGGTAACAGAATGGAAGATGGACCGTGATTCCCCATCCGACACCCACCGCCACCTTTCGCACCTTATTGGTTTGTATCCGGGATACGCTGTGGCGGGCTACGATCCTGCTCTCCAGGGCAAGTACACCAAGAAGCAGGTGCTGAATGCCGCCACTGTCAGCCTGATTCATCGCGGCAATGGCACGGGTCCTGACGCAGACTCAGGCTGGGAGAAAGCTTGGAGAGCTGCCACCTGGGCTCAACTAGGCGACGCTGATACCTTTTATCACATCCTCTCTGTATGTTTTTCCACAAAACGCTCGATAAATACGCGCTGATTCATGATTTCTAGTATGCTATCTCCGACAACTTCGGCGTTAACTTGTTCAGCTTGTATAACCCGGAGAACCCAGCACCCATCTTCCAGATCGATGCGAACCTGGCCTATCCTAGCGCCGTCCTTGTAAGCCATCACCCTTGTTCCCGTGTTCTACAAAGCTTAAATTTGCATGACAGAATGCTATAATTCAAGCGCCCGACGTTCCTAACTATAACACGCCTCTCGTTGTCTCCCTTCTTCCAGCTTTACCAAAGCAGTGGCCCTCTGGATCGATATTCGGCGCTCGTATCCGTGGCGGAATCACCGTCAATCTACAGTGGGCCGATGGCAAGCCCTCTGGCCTCGCGTTCGCAGTTGACCGGAATATCATGGCACGACCAGTGCAAATTGTCTATCAGGGCAAGACACTGGCATCGTTTACGACTTCACCTGGGCTTACCAGGTCATTCAACAAATTCAGATGAAAATGGCAAGGATGTGTATATCATGTATTTACGATGTATCTATTTATTACACCTGCTATCGATTTGTAACTAGCATGACGCATGTAGCAAAACTTCACCTCTGTCTCTTTCCATTTTCATTGCATGTAAACTATTTTTTCAGATTTCTGGCGCGACAAGACGAGGGATTCAAGTTTAGTGACAAGTGTCGACATCGAAAGGCTTGAAATGATCTCAAGACTATTACAATATGTTTTAGAATATCATTTTACTAGTATGAACACGGTTGTGCTATAGAATTGGAAAAGTCCTTTCTTGACCGAACTGCATAATCCTGGTCAAGCCCCTAAACCCAAACGAAAAGAACCAAAGTCCAATAGATATCACCTTCCTCCCGATCCTCCTTCCAACAACTACACCATTTCCCTTCACCCTGCACATCTGTGATGCAACGAAAAAATGCCCCTTGTAAAAGCGATAGGTGGTTCTTGCCGTTTTGATGAGAAAATGAGATGTTGGCCATCCCAAAGAATAAAACTGTCGACGACCACGCAATCTTCGACGATCCCGGAGATATGCTTCTGCTAGAAGTGGAACGAGCCTCACTTCTCCAGACCAGACCTCCTCTTTGACCGTGGCATGGCCAGAGCCCGAATTTCATCACCACCTTCGCCCCCACATGGGACAACTTTCTGATGCCTCCTCCTCGCCACGTTCGGAAGGGAAGGGAATGTGAGATTCTTGTCATCTTGATGAACAATGAGAAGCGGTCATCGCAAAGAATAAGTTGTCGAGCGGCCCCGCAACCCTCAACAACCCCGGGAGATGCGCCTCTGGCAGAAGTGGACGAACCTCGCTTCCCCAGCCAACGATGACACACCTCCTCTTTGACCGTATGACCGATCCCCCACTCTCATTGTCCCCGCACGCTACAACTTCGATATGTCTCCTCCTTGCCGCGATGGAAAACGAAAAGTGCTTGTCGTCTTGATGATCCAGCGGTCGCAAACGCCGTCGAGCGGTCCCGCAACCCTCAACAGCCTCGAAGAATGCGGCCAGCATGCGTGCAGGTACTCGAGAAGCATGTCTATGTCGGTGTCATCGTTGCAACCCTACCACCAATCCCTGCGTCCACTTGTCCCAAAACCGTCCTCGAAGCCATTTAATGTCGTTTTTGATTTCTTGTCCGAACTTGCTGCCCTTCGCCCGTGATATCTTGCCTCCATCCTGGTTACTCGGCATCAGTTCCTTCTAGCCTCGTCTCGTCGTTCGATACCAACCATCTTCCCCAGCTTTTTACCGTCTTTCAGTCCACTGCATCCACGCCAGAGTCGTTACCCGTGAATTCTTGCCTTCATCCAGGTCGGTTTTCCGTGCTGGATGCCGGTGCCCTCTCCGCCACACAAGCTTACACCTCCCAAAACATCTCCGCCTGCTCGCCACCTCCCCAGCCCCTACATCCTCCCTCCTCCATCATCTCTTCACCCCAACAAATCGTTTCCTAGACCAACGAGTTGTCCCCGCCTCCGTCATAAGACGGGAAACCACGTAGTAGGGAAAAATCGTACAAGTACGAGCCGCCTGTTGTTGCTGATGATGATCTTGACTCCCAACCGAAAAAGATTCTTGAACTCCTGAAAACGAATGGACTTTGGCGTGGGCTCCCCCTGATCTCTTCCTCGTGATCTGCCACTATCGCCATGCACCGTTCCCTGCTCCACATCCTCCTCCCCACCGCTGACTTCCAACAGGTTACACCTAACACCTTCTGACCCTCCAATCATCGTACTTACCTATCACTGCACTCGGGAAAAGCCGTCAAAGCTGATCCATCGTCGGAAACCATTCGCGTTCGTGTTATTCGTCTTGTCTCGCAGTAGAAGAGAAGCATTCGCAATCTTGAAAGAGGGCGCTATAAAGGACCAGCCAGCGCTTCCAAGGACGGGCAAGGCTAGCTTGTCACCATCCTACTCTCTTCCAGATACGTTGTGCTCCTTAGAACTCGGAATCCTGTCCTGAGATCTACCTGCTTCTTGCTGCGAGAATCTTCGAAGTTGCGAAAGTCGACACCTGGTTTTCTTTCATCCACACTCGTCGATATTCTTGTCGATGGGAACATCACTTGGCCTAATTTTCCGCCTCAGGCACTGGGCACTAGAGGCGGCTAGCGAAGAGACGTTGGCTTGTTTGTAGGCTGGAATGCTTGATAGATCGTTAATTGAAAGGTTGAAAGTGCCGCGTTGGCGTCCAGCGGTGGTGAGGAGGGCATATATCAGGGAACGACCTAGGCGTAGTAGCCTCTCCGTCGGATGAGAAATAGTAATTGTCGTTGTAGGTGCGATTGAGTTTTCCTAAAGGTTCTCGATTGTTGGACGCCCAACTACAGTGCCGAGAAAGACGGCCGTCCTTTCTCGGCGATTTCATTGACATCCCCTTCCTAATCTGGCCCTTGCCCTTTCCATTCACCCATTTCATTCTTTCTTGATGTCTTCTTCGATTATCCCGTCAGGGCCGTCCTCCGCAGCGTTTTGAGGTCTCCACCCGGCCACTTCTCAAAGTACCAAAATGCATCGTTCAACCACCCCACCATAATTGCCGGACCTTCTACCGACGTGATTATTCGGAACACCTCCCCAGTGCTAGCCTAGGCCACTGGTGAGACCGCCTTTCGTGAATTCTTCGCCGAACTTGATGACTCGCTGACTAGCGTTGGAACAATATTGATAAATATGGGCGCCTTGGTCAGTTCTATGTCAACCCCAAAGAAACGCTACGATCTACTAATTTGAGTAAGCAGTACGATCTCGATGCATTACGACGCCATAATGAAAGCAAATGAAAGCGATGATACAGCAAAGAGACGGTCTTCTGTCCCCTCTAGTAATGATGATGAAGAATAGTAGAGACGACGCTGAATGATGGGAATGATGCTCAGAGGCATGTCTTTAAAAGTGAGGGGAAGAGAGAAGACCGGATGAAAATCGAGGGCGTTCTAGGGGCTCTTTTATAACTTTTCGGCAGGGAGGCTGACATTGAGGCTGACCGGGGACAGTGTCGACCGATTTTATTTTTAGATCTTCTGAGTCATGAATAGCCTAGAAAGTGAGATGTAGGAAGCGGATCGAGCTTGGTATCCTGAGCCTATCCTCGAGAGCAACTTTGGGAGACCTTCGTGTTCTAGCTGATCACGCCAGGTTCCTCGTGTTGACATTCAGGTGACAGTGTAGAGAGCCATGTAGCAAGCCCGAAAGTACCAGAGTACCATTGTACAGATTCCAGCTAATTCAGCCCGTTGATACCAGCGAAGTTGTCGAACGCGAGATGGATCTCACTCAACAAACCTAAAGTAACAGTGATGGTTATCTCCATTTGGTGAATCCACTTCTTCGCCACGTGAGCTCCCCTTCCTCCAGTCGCGCTCGCAGCGTCGCTGCTGTGGATATCTTGAGCTGTGCTTCGGACTTGTGCTTACGGCCATCGCGCCTTCATTCTAACATTCACCGAAGCTAAGCTACCCACTTTCACTTCTGTTTCTTACAGAAATTCCTAGAGCGCATCATGTCGCTTGCAAAATTGACCTCGCTCTCAACGCAAACGCTGTCCTTGCTCCTCGAACGGCAGCGCATGCAAACGCTGCCCTCGTATTCCGATGATGCAAGCACAGAACCGGAGCCCTCAGCACCCTCTCTTCACAATGTTCAAATTACAAGGAACCTTAACAAGCTGCGAGCCGGCGTGTTAGAACTGGAGGCAAAAGAGGGCCGGACAGAGGCAGTAAGGCTTCTACGGAGTCAATATGAGAGGATGAGGGGCATGCTCGGGGACGATGGGTCTGCGATAGAAAGGTGTTCCCCATCCCCTCTTTTCCACCTGCTGCATCTGGACTAATCTCGAACGTGTGCTCGCCTGCAGTCTGGCAATCGACACGCCGAAATCTGCCTCACCGTCACCATCAAGTTCACCTTCACCCTCGCCTCCTGCACTACTATCTGATACGCCAGACCATGTGTCACAGCCCAAATTCCATCAGAAAGAAAGCAGTGACCAGGTGTACTCACCGTACACGGACGATCCTGAAGCAGGGTATGGCTTTGAAGACCAGGAACCAGGCATGCTGCTGCAAACCCAGAGGCGGATGATGGATGGTGGGTTTTCATTATCCGCGCCGTGTGCTGTCTGAGAGGAAGATAACTTATGACTTCCTCGCGTTGGTGTGAATGTGTAGACCAGGATGTACACCTCGAACACCTTTCGCAATCTATAACTCGACAACACCACATGTCACTCCAAATTAATGACGAACTGGATGTTCATCACGGGTTGCTTGAGGAACTCGACACGGACATTGATAGGACGTCCGGCAGGTTGAGCAACGCAAGGAGGAAGTTAGACAAGGTTGCGCAGGGTGCCAAGAAGAATGGTCCGTATGAATTCGAGCATGACCCCTAATCACATTGCTAATCCTTACTCGTAGTTTCAACAGTTACGATTGGCCTCCTGATACTAGTTCTACTGATTTTGATCATTATCTTCAAAACGTAATCTCTTTATGGGTAACCTGGTCGCTTTCTGTATACATATCTATCCTTTAGGCATTCTTTCCGAAGTGCTTAAACCCGGAAACATCATCATAGTATTTTTACTTTGTATATTTATATCCAGCCATTGTTAACATGGGACATTTATGACAACATCCACCTCCGGGTCGGTGGCACGAGACATAGCTACTACGTGGTTCCAGGGAAAAGAACAACATGAATGGCTTGCCTGACTTACTGCAGTCTACTTCTCATAGGCCCACAATGTTCCAGACCACTTTACCAACGATTGGAATTCCATCATTGGTCCAACCCTTCCTCCTTTCCGCATCTTCAGCCACCTCCGCCGACATCACGCCTTTCTCGACCCTGGTCTCGCAGATTCCAGTGATGATCCCCTGAACAAACTCGGGGTGTCCTTGTACTGCAAAAATCTGAATATCTGAGGATTTCCGATCCTCCAGATTGATGCCCTCGTAGAATCGGACCATGCCCTGGTTCTCTGAGATTCCTGTTGACCCAAGCAGCTGGAAGCCTGGAGGAGTGACGCTGACGTGGTCTCGATGCATTTGTTGAAGGGTCTATGCAACAACGTTACAACACTGGAGAGATGCATTCTTGCAACAACGTACCACACTATCGACACCAAACAGCCCCTTTCCGAGTTCGGAGAGCTGGATCTTCGTCAACCCAACTTCCCAAGTACCGCCGTTGAATTCACATTTTCCTCCAAAGGCACGGCCAAAAATCTGATGACCGAAACAAATACCTGAGAAGCCGCCGTCATCGCACTTTCGAGTTGTATGTGGAGATCTTACGTACCAATGAGCTTGATTTTGGGCTTTTCCTTCCCCACCCAGGCAACATATTCGACCAGCTTGTTGATCCACGGAATATCTTCGTAGGCTGAAGAAGCTTTACCCGATCAATGGATTTCAGCCAACGTCGACTCCGTCTCACAGGCGAACGTACCTGATCCAGTCAACATAACAGCGTCGTACTCATCAATCTTATCATCCTCAGGGTACTTTCCATCCATCACATTGAACCCATCCAACTTGAAGTCAGCGCCAGGAGGCAGCGACTTCTTCAGCCATACGGTGTAGACTTGTTCGTAGTCACCATATTCGGCTTGTGTGTTTGGTGTGAGAGCACCACAGATTAGTAGAGCGATTCTTGGTATCTTGGACATGATTCCGAGTCAGAGGGAGTGGTCATGATGCTTAAGGAAGGCGGCCCGCATAAATCCGGCCGCGAAACGGCTGTTTTTAGATTCACGTGGTGGGTCCCTAGCGCTATTTTCGGCGATGGGAAGAAAGAAGACATGTTTGTTTTTGCGAGCTAGTTTCCCCGACTTTACCAGAAGGAAATAAATAGGTTAAAAATTCAATATGATGTGTTTTGGGGGGTTCGTGACGGCTGAACCATCAGTCCAGCTGGGAAACTTGCTTAATCAAGGAGGAATTCATATCTGTTCGCATGTGTGTTTGAAGGTCAACGTGAGTGTTGTAGCACGAGGCAAGTCGAGGTCTGCTGTAAACCCGTGGCCGATCTGTCAGGGACAAAGGCGACTATTATTACTGATTCGGTTATGTCGGACTTTGAATCAATTTCCCTACTAGACACGCTCAACTCAAACTTTCTAGACTATCCCCTCCGACCTCGCTATGGACGACGGCGAGCAGGATAATGTTCGCAACGCCGTCACCGGCGACCCGCGCGTCCTCATTGCGACAACCCTTGCTGCTTTTTTCTTCGCTGGATCGGCGTACATGTGGCGTTCACTACCCAAAAGTGTTCTCGCAAGTTCACACCAGCGGGGTGAGAGTGTACCTAGGGACCCTGACTCTGCAGAGAAGATTGAACCTCCTCTTGTAGGCTCAGATATTACCAAGGGTGAAGGCACGTCCAGAGCAACTCAAGGCACTGGTGCCAAGGTTGGAGCAACCAATGGGGACGAGGAGTCCAGCAGTCTAGCTACTGAAGCTAAGGACGGCAAGAGTGTGCGATCGAAAGAACGTCGAAAGCGAGGCAAGGATCCCATGAAAGACCTTCTTAAAAACGCAAAGAAGTCCAAATCACTCTTGAAGCCTTCCAAACCTACTCTCGACTTGTCGGACACACCAGAGTCACCTCCTCCCTTTGCCAAAAGCTTCCGCGAGCGATCCGAGAATGCACGCGAGCCAGCGCACGATTCATCAGGACGGTCTCGCTCTCCGTCACGGGCAACTTCAGACCGCAGGCCACGTCCTTCAGCGAACGTGGAGAGCGACAGTTCCGGTAGACCTCACACCCAAGACACAACCGAACACGAGGATGACCTTTACTCGAACACGACGCCCACTGCAACCAAGACACTCTCTTTTGGTACTGGTACCACATCTCAAGATGCCTTTCCCTTCACGGCGTCGTCAGAATCAACGTCTGCGGTTGCATCATCCTCACAGGAATCAACGGCGACCACAAGGCCGTCGGATTACCCGACTATATCCCTTTCTGCATCCTCCTCTACCTCTAACTCCGGTTCCGTCCTTTCTTCAACCTCTAATTTAACTCCGAATACCTCCCCGACATTATCCCCTCCTTGGAATGATGTAACCCCATTACCCAAGTCGCACCCGACAGCAAGCACCTCATCAATGCTGCCTACCAAAAGTGTGGTTGAATCATCAAGTCTTCCTGCTGTCTCAGAAGCCGGGACACCGGAGCCTTGGGCTTGGGACGGTGCGGGCTCAAGCGCTATTCATGAGCTTCCGTCGCGGAAACCGCCAAGATTTAGGTCAAAGTCTCGTGGTGGATCAGGGACAATAACAATGTCGCCATCAATTCCAGAGTCTGCTATTCTGACAAGGTTTTCAGAACCTTCATCAGATTCCGGCGCAGGACCTTCGACTTCTGCGACCATGGACAACAAATCTGAAAATAGTGCCATCCCCTTTGCCTTCCCCTCACTCAACTCCTCTTCAGCCACTTCCGTTTTATCGCCAATATCACCTACTTCAAACCGACCAGGATCTGGCCCAGCTTCAGCGGCTGCTTCTGTACCGCGAAGAGCCCCGACTCCTGGACGGCGACCACCAACACCTCGGTCCTCGACAAATACGCCACCACCGTCTCTCTCCGCTCAAACGCAGCTCGCGTCACTTAGAGGTGCGTTAGAGGCAGCAAGAATAAGAGAGGAGAAGAACAAGCTCGATGTTGAGAAATACCAAAAGGACTTGGAGGTTGCGAGGTATGAATGGGCTGCCAGCAGAAGCAGGGAGATTGATGTAAGGAACCTCTGTCAAACAGTCTGGGGTAATATTGACTGATAACCTTTCTCCCTAGCTACAAAATCAAATTCACCACCTGGCACACCAATTGCATATGTTCGCAGCGATGACAGGGCCTGGGCCGAACCCAGCCAATCCCTCAACGCCAACGCCCACACCAATTGGCCATACATCAAACTCTTCGACAAGCCAATCCACCGCTTCAAGCGACGCCTCCACGCCCAACGTGCAACCCGATGGATACCAGTTCCCTCCACCTCCACCTCCACCTTCTCTGAATCCTCAGACACCCTCCCATCTTCACCTCTCCCCCGCTCAAATGCAGATGTACCTCCCCTCTGGTCTGCTATCTCCCATCACTATGGGCCACGCCACGCCACATTCGCCCTTCCATCCATACCCATATTCGACAATGCCAGCAATGTCCGGTATGCCCTCACCCTATCACTTCGCCTCCCCGTCTCCGATGTTTTCGGCTTTGTATTCAAATCTGAAAGGTCCTGGAAGCAACGGCGGGAGAAGCACTGGCGACAGCGGGCCATCGTCTGCTACCGGGTCTTCCTCGGCTGGATCTCATTCACCTGACTTGGCTGCTGGCGTGAGGATTAGCTCTTCATCAAGTCCGCCGCCTGGGACCAGTCGTGGTAGGGGCAGGACACGCAGAAATGGAAGTGGTGAGGTGCTAGGGGAGGAAGGAGAGAATGGCAACGAGGGATCGCTGGGAGATTCAGACGAGCATTCGGTGGATGCACTGGCTGTATTCGGCGCTGGGAAGATTTCTCGGCGGAGTCCTTACCCTTCGGACGAAGATCAAGATGAGGACAGCGATGTCAACAACGTGCTGGCTGATGCGATATTCAAGCGGCCTGGGAGCATACGTGGACTATCGAGAAGGAAGAAGAGGGACAAGGACCTGGGCACGGAGAACGCGCCGAACATCGAGTTCATATTCCCTTCGATCTCCGACTTCGGAAATGCGAACGTCAGCCGAGGGAGTGTCCATTCGGTGGATGAGCCTGTAGAGGTGGAGGTGACTGAGGATGAGGAAAGCTCGGAATCTATGGGCGAACCCCAGGTCGTTCCAAAGGATGACCTAACCCCTGGAGACATCTCTAAAGACAAACCAGAGCAATCCCCACTGCCAACGGCTGTAGCAATCGATGCTGGAGAGCCATCGAATGCTGACAAGCAGCAGGATGCCAGTTGAGCATCTTCACGCCCTTTTCATGCCTTTCGTCTTCATGAGCACCATGATTCGTATCGTAGACATCTTTCCATCTATCATTGACAGCAGTAAGGTATTGATATTATTACTTCCGGCTTTAGCCCAGGCCTCAATTATTCCTTCTGAACCTTTCTTTCCGTCCCCACCGCATACTTTCCCTTGACACCGACTACATACATATTTACTTTACTCTTCTTATTAACGCGACACTCTCTGAGATACTTTACTCCTTTTCATTTCTTTTTCTTTGGTTCCTTATTCCTTCTTACCTTATATGTAGCATACCCCTCATTCAGAGTCACGTAGACTGGAAGAACCGGATATTGATAATTTAGCGAAATGTAAATCAAACGTCTTGACAGGATTATACCCTATCCTCCTACGTTCGCCTTCCTATAGTCTGATCATGCTGGAGGAATCTCCATTGACTCTTCATGATCGAGCATAGGGAGGTACGTCTCTTCCAACCATTTTCGTATTAATTCTAGGCCATAGAAGTCGTTCTCAAACTCTGCCGTCTCTGCGAACTCGGACCAATCTGGCGTTCCTCCGATTGACTTTTGCCCCCGCCTCACGCAACAACCAAAATCTATAATAATTGGCTGGTTGTCCTTGTCGAGAAGAATGTTCGCAGGAGTAATGTCTTCGTGAACAAGGCCCAAAGAGTGGACATGGCCAAGACCAGCCTGGATGCCACTTATGATCTGCGTAATATTGGAAGGTCTCCTGCAACCAGGATCAGAGATACTCTTGGTAAATGGAATCATCACTTACCTCTCAACAGGAACTTTTCCCTCAACGAGATCGTAAAGGGTGTATTCATGTCGGTCCAGCCAGATTCCCGTGGCTAGATCACCATCCCGCTCGCATCCGTGGTAGGTGATCACATTTCGATGCGGGTTTCTCGAGAGGAATTCCATAGTTCCGATTTCCTCAGCGAACTGCTCAGCGATGTAAGGAGTGCCATCGTAGCCGAAAAGATGTGGAGACTTCAAATAGTACCCAGCAGTGCCTTGATGTTGCACTTGTGTGAAGCTGTCTTTCCAAAGGGCGAAACGATGTTCCGGCGGAACTTTTCGACAGTTCTCGTCAGTAGGGTTGAGCTCTTGCAGGGTTACTTTGCTATCTGGAGGACATTGCGTGTAATAGACACTGTTGTCTTCTCCCCAGATGAATAAGAGATGATCGACGTCGTCAGATTCGTCCTTATAAACGCTACTTTGGAGGACAAGTTCTCTCATTCGAAGTATATATGCTGTTGACGGAGATTGGGGCTTTGGAGACAGATTCTGCAGAAACAAGAACGAAAGAGCCTTTATACCGCTCTGTATCGAGATGGCTGGGCAAAGGGCAATTCCCCTACGAGTATTGCTGTTCAAAATGGACCCACATCTGACATAGCCATGCGAGGCGCCAATCCAGATAAGCACACTCCTTGTCTCGTCCCTATCGGAAAGAACAGGTTATGGACTACATATAGGCAATTGGCAGCGTGTGTGCGTGTGTGTGACAAGAACACTGTCAACAGCTCCAACTCCAGCCCCATCAGTCGTTCCCGAAGAAACTGGAATAAAGTTATATTTCTCACACTTTTTGGCGATTTGCGCTTGACCTTCACATCTGATCGGACTGGATTTTACTTACGCCTCAGGATGTTCAGATCTCATGAATGGAATCTCATCTGGTGAGGCAATTACAAGAAGTTATGACAATGGTCTCATCCTTTCCGCCTATCGTGAGGGGTTCATAACTTGACGGTGAATCTAGTGACTTGTTCATCGCTGTATCATGAGAGGTTCCTCCCAAATAACTGTGCTGAAGAGGGTTAGACGTTGGCGTCAATAGGCAATCATAATCGAAATCCCTCACGTTCACACACTCTGTGCTTGAGATAGCGAAATTGGGCAGATAACTTTCACCTGCACCTCAGTGAACTACTGTACAACCTAGCCCGGCAGGAACTTGAACCATAAACGAACTAAACGAGTCGAGCTGACCTTGATCTAACCCTAGAGAACCCTTGGTAACCGATACAGGCCAGCACCGTGAGGCAATTCTCATAGTTTTAAGAGGTTTGAAAACGCTCCACTTGGGCCCCACCGGGCCAACACATAAATATGCGACCTTTTCTCCGACTCTGTCAACTTGAACCTACCTTCTCTCGTATCGTCTCTGGCCTTCTTCTTGAACCATGAGTCCGTGATCGGGCTCCCACTATAGGTGCATTGTCCTCTCTGCCTTTAACATTGTACTCATGCTGATGATCTTTGAATGGTCGCGTAAATCCACAATTTAGAGGTGATGACAAGGGTTGTGATTAGCTTTATGATACGGTACATCCCAGTAATGTAGCAGACAAACGGTATTAGTAGCCTAGTCTAGGTATACAGTGGTATTTAATGATGAATTCATGCTTCCTGCGATTGAAATTGCAGAACGAACCAAACCAATCGAGCTGAAGCGAATGTGAACAAAACTAGCCATTTTTTCCTACTATGCGAGCTCTTTATCATAACTGTAGGTGTTCAGAAGATACGGATGGCGAGATTGACTACGTACTCGTGAGGAGTTGTCTAACGTTGCACCATAGAGAGAGTTTCATGAATGTTGACCATATTCGCGGTCGATTATGACGAAATGGTGGGTTCCACTACGTGCTCCTGATGGGTTGTATGGAGTTATGACTCCCGCTTTCGCGATTTCGCATTATCATACCAATCACCCCAATCATAACCGCTCAAAAGCGATTGTCAGATTTTTCGGATTCTCCAGATGCCGCCATCCCTTGAGTGACCCGCCGCAAACGTACTAAGACCCACTTATCGCTTCCTCGGAGACTCACCCTTTGTCTTCGATTCACGGTGCTACACCCAGTCACACCTACCTAGGGTCTACTTGAAGTGCTCAGACTGATCATTCGAAATTGGCTACGAGTACGTTGAAGGTAGACCGGCACATCGTCTACGGATCATAACTGAAGTATCTGGCCTCGCCTATGCCCACGGTAGAAGTGATTTCAGCACTACGATGGCTGAGAATGAGACCCTTCTTGTGCTTGAGTATGTCGTCTCCCGCGGCTTCAGAGTCCCTGAGAATTCATGAACTTCCGGAGGCTACAGTCCAGGATACCCAACGTGATACAATCGGTTGCTTTGTTTATGAGTGATCTTACGAAGGAATAAGAATCTTTGTACACCTTTAGGACTACGATACCTATATGAGGGCGACGTAGGATGAAATGCGCCACACAGCAGTCCAAGTCACCAACTCGCGAAGATACCCCGATCACAGCAAATTTGAATCCTCTTGCTGTTACCCCTTGTACTTTCGCTGAGTATAGCTGTTACTTTAACCCAAGGCGGCGTCATGATCGTTATGAGAGTGGCATTGTTCGCTCCCCCCGAACACAGTTGAGTCGAGGACCTGTGCACACACCTATAGTCCCACTCAATCCGATATAAATACCTGAAAAGCTGAGAACCATAATTCATTGACTTCAGAGACTACTCGATACATTTGTATCAGCATTTCTATCGCAAACCAAGCCACCGCAACCTCTATTGACCTTCTGCATCGTCTCACTTCCGTCATGGTAAGCTCAGATTATCATTATTTTTAGTCACTGACTAATGTCTACTTCTAGTGCAACGATTCATCCAAGATCCCAGAAACCCGACCCGGGTCCCACAAGTGTGGTGAAGGACTCAGACCTGGATTTAATGGCCCTCTAGTGTCATACTGCAAATGGGGGACGGGAAAACGTTCCGACGGATCCTAATATAGATACATACGAAGCGACTGCGGTAGTACCACCTGCAAATGGTCTGCGAGTTACATTGGTCCTAGGTGAACCAGTTCACTGGCCACTCTGGATGTAACCCATCTCCTTCAAGCTCGTAGTCTAGAGTCTCCCAATGCTAGTTGTGTCTGCTCCTCCCTCATGTTGTCTGTACCAATTTACATGTTATTTTGGTATTTTGATAATACACTATAGTTCATCCGCCGTCTTTGCTGTTTGGCACAACACGTTGCCAGTGACATTGATTTGGTTGGATAAGAATGAGTGGAAATGATATTCGCATATCAGCGTGTTGCGCATACTGTTCCCATATGCTCCTGTAACATTCAGTGTCTAGCTGTCAGTCATCCTTCACTATCCCACCCTCGACCATCTTGTCCCATCCCATCTGTTTGTACGTCCAACCAAAAGCTGATCCTCCCAAGTTCGGTGAATGGTAGCTGCATACGCTGAAGTGCATGCCTGGCTGCCGATGAATCTGGTCTATTTGGTTCATCTCGTCCGATTCAAGTTTGACAAGCTGTTCAAGAGAAATTATGTTAATAAAGAGCGTATACTCGAGTGGGTAACTCACAGTCATATTCTCCTTCAAGCGGTCCCGCTTCTCAGACTTGGGAATGACAGCTGTTCCACGTGAAACACCCCAGCTAAGCATGATCTGAGCCTCTGATACGCCCTTCTTTCTCGCGAGCTTTGCTAATACAGCGTTGCCCACAAGCGCACCTCTCGCTACGGGAGAATATGCGGTGACGACGATGCCTCTGTCATTGCAGAACTTCAAAACCTCATGTTGAGGGAGTGCTGGATGAAGCTCAATTTGGTTAACGGATGGAACAGTCTTTGCAGTACGAAGGAGCGTAGTCAGTGTCTTGAGGCTAAAGTTGGATACTCCGATGGCCCGAGTTTTACCTGCCAGTATCCATTGACATCAGCCTATATTCGTGCTAATAGGACCCACCATTGAGAACGAGCTTTTCCATCTCAGCCCATGTTTCCGCATAGGTAGGACTTTCATCAGGTGGCAAGGCCTTTCCTGTTCGTAGAGGCCATGGTGTGAATGTCCTTTAACCCTTTCACAGGAAAGATCAAATGTTTACCTGTTCTGTCTTTGGCTTGGGGCCAGTGCATTAGGTATAGATCCACATAAGCCAGCCCCAATTTCTTCAAGCTGAGATTCAGAGCAGCTTCGACGTTTCCATGGTCTTTGCTCCTGAGCCATCTATGTAAGTACCACTGCCACCCTTGCAATTTGTGCCTTACGCCAGTTTCGTAGTGATAAATAGCTCGTGTCTCGGGACATTTGATCCTTGCAAGGCCTTACCAACAGACTCTTCGTTTCCTATTCTCACTCGTCAAAACAAAATATATTAGAAATGAAGGCGATCAATCAACCATAGCCAGCAGCCTTCGAATTACGAGCGTCATTTCTACGTTGCCCAAGCTGGAGATGATAAAGATCGTACCGTGTCAATATGGCGGTAGCCCAGCTCAAGGGCATCTATGACCATTCTTGTAACATTTTCGCCCTCCCCAGGAGCACCCATCCAGCAGCTATTCCGAGAAGGCCCCAGTCAACACACTAACCAATTCACCGAGAGGGTCTACTTCACCCAAAACCGACTGCTGGGAAGAGTTGCCCGGTATTCAAGCAAAACGAGGGGATATCAATCTGTGGGGCCATGGAGGGAGGATGAGAGGAGCGCTGTGGCGATCGCCGGCCCCTCGGGTCCGCTTGCCGATGGTTCACAAGGTTGTTTCTATTAGGCGCTTGATGGGCGCTTATGTCTGCCTCATTACACCACCTTCTATCATATCCCAGCCCAACTGTTCATACGTCCACCCGAAAGCAGATCCTCCTAGATCTGAAGAATGAAAGCCGCAAACGCTACGATGCATGCCCGGACGCGTGTGCAAGCGATCTAACACAAGCATATCCTCTGGATCGAGGCTGACAAGCTAGCATCCAGAGCTCCTTAAAACAAGCTCCAGAGACATGAACAAACTTATACTTACCGTGATGTTCTCTTTTAGACGTTCGTGATGCACGGATTTTGGGATTACCACAGTTCCGCGCTGTACACCCCAGCTGAGCAGGGCCTGAGCAGATGTCACACCCGCCTTTTGCGCTATTCCAGAGACGTCAGGATCGCTGGCAAGCTTATTCTTTGCTACAGGCGAATAAGCAGTCACAAGAATGCCGTGGTCATTGCAAAACTTAATTAGCTCGTGTTGGGGCAGGGAAGGATGGGCTTCAATCTGATTCACCGCCGGAATCGTAGACGTCCTCTTGAAGAGCGTTGAAAGCGTCTTAATGCTGAAGTTTGAGACGCCGATGGCACGAATCTTCCCTGGCTCCTTCATAAGAATTGCCGAGACTAAGCAGATCAGGACTAACCCGCGGCTTTAAGTCTTTCCAACTCGACCCAGGTTTCGCAAAAGGTCGGACTCTCATCGGGTTGAAGGGTTGATCCTAGTCAGAGATAGGTAATATCAAGTTTCAAAGTTGCTTGGAACTTGGCGTACCAGAAGTAGAAAAGGCCTGGGGCCAGTGAATCAAGTAGAGGTTCACATACGTTAGCCCTAGCTTCTGAAGACTCAGGTCCAGTGCTGAAGCGACATTGCCGTGATCTTCGCTCCTGAACGAGACGGACGATAAGATATCAGAGGAAAGACCTAGACAACAATAACTGACGCGAGCTTCGTCGTTACGAAGAGTTCATGCCTCGGAACTCCGGACTCTCTAATAGCTTTACCGACAGATTCTTCGTTTTCTTGACAGGCGATTATCCCATGAGTCACCTAGGCCAAGAACAACAAAACGCACCATAGTTAGCAGCCTTTTGACATTTCCATTAGGACATCTGGTAGAAAGGCGGTCAGAAGGCACCTTACAGTGTCAATATGTCGGTAGCCAATATTCAGCGCAGCTTTGACCATCTTCACGACATGCTCGCCTTCTCCAGGACGGCCCATCCAACAGCTAATCAACGGACTCAAAATCGGTTGAAGCCACTCTTTGCATTCATCTTACCCGATGCCGACTGCGGGAATCATCTGGCCCGTATTCAACGCAAAAGATGGAATTTTCACGTCAGAGGTCATCGTGGTCAGAATTGAAGCCTGAGATACATCACATGTGCACGAAGTTTGATCAACCGAGGCTCACGACGCTCCAAGAAAGGCGCAATCCCAGGGATAATCTGTCTCTCCGCTCGCATAGTCTTATATTTCGTGGTGTGAAGCGCATTGGATATTGTACCTGCTACCATGGTCCCAAGTTGGTTGCGCACACATCCAAGAATAGCACCAGAAACCAGGGAGTTTTGAGAGTAGAACCTTGAGTAGAATTGACATGAGCGTAAGGGGAGGTATAATTTTTCGAGAGGTCGAGCCAGAACTATATGTCATTGTGTCAAGACTGTTTGATTGTCACTCCCAGCAGAGTGGAAGGAGGTAGAAGGACCGCACTTGGGGCGTAAGCGAGCAACCAAAACGGAACATGAGGATTCGGCACAGAATACGGCGTGACGGCATTGGCCTCCCCGTCTTTTGGTACATCACAATGATGATGATTTATCCAAAGATTATCCCTTCCTTCTACCTTTGCTCTTCCCATGTCTTCTGCAAAGGATTCTGGTAAAGCACCAACCATTCTCGAGACTATCTATGCCCAACGCGCAAAGGACGTAGAAGCTGCCAAGGCTACTCCTGGGACAACACCAGCTGACATTGAGGCTCTACTTTCCTCCAATGTCGCACCAACCCTCATCCCACTTGTGGAACGCCTGAAGCGGAACCCGAGCACTTCTACGTCCTTCCCATCCCCCTCACTGATGGCAGAAATAAAAAGAGCAAGCCCTTCAAAAGGGGCCATCGCGCTCTCTGCCAATCCTGCTCAACAAGCACTCACCTATGCCCTCTCTGGTGCTTCTGTTATTTCCGTCCTTACAGAGCCTACATGGTTCAAAGGCTCTCTCCTGGATCTTCGTTTAGCTCGTCAGGCAGTCGATGCACTACCTGATCGACCAGCTATCCTACGCAAAGAGTTTATTCTAGACGAATATCAGATCATGGAAGCACGACTTCATGGTGCAGATACCGTTCTGCTCATAGTCGCCATGCTTTCCCCCGAACGACTGCAAGAACTATACAAATACTCCCTCTCTTTAGGCATGGAGCCTCTCGTCGAGGTGAATAACGCCGACGAGATGGCTCTTGCTCTCAACCTCGGGGCCAAAGTCATCGGCGTTAACAACCGCAACCTACACGACTTCAACGTTGACATGGGGACCACTAGCAGATTAGCCGACATGGTTCGGGAGAAGGACATCATCCTTTGCGCCTTGAGCGGAATCTCCAGCTCGAAGGACATCGACACCTACAAAGACCAGGGTGTCCGCGCAGTCCTGATAGGAGAAGCTCTCATGCGTGCGCCAGATACGGGAGCTTTCATTCGAGAGCTTCTTGCTTGGCCTGAACCAGCGTCACAAAAGGTTCAAAAGCCGTGGATCATCGCATCTGGCGCCAGATCCGTAGAAGAAGCAAACAAACAAATCGACCGTGGCGCCCACATCATCAGTCTCGAATTCAGCGGTGTCACCAGCTCCAGCATTGATTTCGCACTACATGTCTCCATGAGCGTATTCGCTCGCCGTTTCTCTCCTACCTCGATTTCCTCCCAGCTCACGTTGTCTACCATGGAACCCTGGTTCACGGCTCAAAACCGACTCCTTGCACAGGGCAAATACCCCCTGCTCATGGGCCATTTCAACGATATTCCCCTCGAACGGATCATCCAGCTGACCTCGTTCGCACGCCTGGATCTAGTCCAACTCGACCACACCGCACCTGCTGGGTGGTCGAAGCACATCCCTGTGCCAGTCGTTCGCCGGTTCAAGGCGTCCGACCACGACATTATTCAACCAGGAGAACATTCATTCATCATGTTTGAATCAGCCGACAACTTGGATAATTTGGTGAAGTTCGTCGAAAAAGGAGATGCGCCTGGGTGGCCGTTGCCCATCATTCTATCTGGTTTTGCCACCTCGGAGCAGGCATATGCTTCAGAGGCTGTCAAGAGGTTGAAACCCTGGGCAATCAAGCTGAATCAGGGAGCGCAATAATACTACATGTTTTCGTCGTTCTTACTGTAACACCATTTGAGCAGTAAACCAAATAGAAGCGAAGCTTTCTGATTGCAATTAATCAATCTATATGAGTGCTGACTGGCTGTGCGAACCCAATCAGCAGCCTGGCAACCGCCACTGATAGTTTCATGCAAAACAGACATTTCGACAGCTTCTATCCAACGGCATCCCAGGCCTCCAGGACACCTTTACACCTGGCGTTTTCTTAAAGAACAAATGGGGAGCTGCCACATCATTTCACTGGGGCAGAGGTTCGACACGTAGGTAGTCGGGTGGATCACAGAAGCTGACTCAAAGAGTTGAAGGGTTGAGAGGGGTAGTCTGATAACACGTATCAAGTAATAAATAACAATGGCCATCCTAGATGAGTAAGGAAACAACAGGCACTAAAAACGATACAAATAGGATCGAGAGCAAATATGCAGGGAGAGATATACAACGTGGCGATGATTGACCGGAGAGGAGACGGAGTTGAATCAGAGACCTATAAACTAGGGTGTAAGGAGTGTTGAGCTCATTCTGCTTTCGAAGCAGATCCATTTTGTTGTTGCTGAGCGAGCATTCTCCTGAAAACAGGTTGTTAACCTCTTTAAGTCAGGCAGTAGGAAGGAGTGATACGCACTGCCTTGCAGCTAAAATCATCTGTGCTTTCCTTTCCCGCAAACTCTGTTCCCTCTTCTCAGCGCTTTCTTCCCATGCTGCCTTTCCACCTGCTTCTTCCACAGGCTGCTCTGAGTCGACACGATCGTGGAGGTTATACCTTGCTATTAGACTCTCGTGTGCCTTTGTTGCTGTGGATTGCGCGGCCGGTTGTGCAGGTCTGGCGGTATTAGCTGCGTTATTCGTTGTAGTATCTCGAGGGAACAGTGTGTAGTAAGCTGGTGGCGGCTAAGTGAAATGGTAGCAGGAGGTTAGAGGGGATGATCTAGTATTTTGTAAACCACATACTGCGTCCAAGAATCCTCTCTCGAGTATCTTATTCGACGTCTGTTCGACGCTCCCCGACCGCATAAGATCGTATCGGACATTATCCCTTTTGCACACGTTAGCACCAGAGTTCCAGCCACAACCCACAAAAGGTTCAAGGATCACTTACACTGGTATGTCGGGGAACATGTTGGCTATCGTGTCAATCTGGAGAAGGCAAGAAGTGATGAGCGACTGCGTCCTTGATAGGGTTGGATATGGTAGCGCAAGAGTACCAAGACTACAGACCATTGGCTGAGTGACCGGCTTTGGTCTGAATCCAAGCATATCCGCAGCAGAGCGCCTTTCTGGCGTCTCAGTACCTATCAAACTGTCAATCTACAGAGCTAAATGATGCTTAAAGAATGATAGACGCACTTGAGGTTGCCCACCGAAAGATGAAGACGATGACAGCGAACGCGACGAGAACGTTAACGACTTCTCCCATGATGGCCTCGGTACTCTTCTTCCCTGTTCCTTGTTGTTATTCTCTTCAAAATACGATGGACTGGAACGATAGGTCTTGAGAGTGACAACCCTTGACCGACGGAGGCACTTTCAGATCTTGGTTAGCTGGAAATTAGAGGGTAATCACGTTACACTCAACTGTTATGACACGGCTTGATCGGATGTCGGGTGTCGGACACGCCGAATGCTTCCGTAACCTTTCTTGTCATCCAGAATGACCATCATGGTCGATAGCATGATTTTCTCTGAGCACGACAGGTTGAGTATATTGTGCCATCATCCCTCTCATTTCCTATTGTCTAGAACTTGCTCTTGTTTCCCATCTGGTTTTCTTAGTCTTTACAGGTCGGCTCAGGCCCTTGTGGCAGAATAATTTGCTGCATTCAAATAATATTGCTGCTTCCGCCCCACTTTTCCGTTACACCGACTAAACTAAGCACTAGATCCTGTCTGGAGTATCGTCCATTACGTGGTTCGGTTCAGTACCTCCGACCAGACGGACCGACTGAAGCCACCCAGCTCTCGCGAGCCATTACTATCCTTCGCTCCTCTTCAAGATACTTGCTCCTCTGTGAATCTTTGCACCCATACCACACATCTCTGAGGTTAGTTGAAATAGAAACAGGGAGATTTGCCTGTTGAACCATATTCGTCGACCTGGTGGCGGTGTCGGCCAGTCAAAGACCGAATCTCCAGAAGGGCGAGAACTCGCGAAAACCGAAAACCTTCCAAAAGGTTGGGTGTTCTTCTGCGTCAAATTCTAAAAAATTAAGATTTTCAAGTTTCCCAAAAGATTCCCATAGTGCTGTATCGGAAGAAGGTAATTGATATGATAAACCGGTGATGAAAGGGCACAAGCGGGGTAGTTCCGTAATGAGGTCGGGGATACAGAATGGAATTAAGAAAGAGGTAGGATGACTGAGCGTCACCAAAAATGCTCAGTGTCTTCAAAGCAGGTATGGGTATTGGCTTATGCAAGTTCTTGCACCAGCTCATGTCCTGCTCTGATACGGAGTCAAGCACGTCGTCAAGAATAAGGCTCTCCAAGTTTCGCGGGTGTTGAAGTTTGGAAGAATGGATGAAAGTGATGCAAATTGATAGCTCTCTTCACCCGGGAAAGCAATCTCCAGATGCATAAGGGACGGAATAGAGTGTGGTTCATATACGACATCAAAGAACGTTCGGTTCTCAAGGCGAAGATGCTCTAGCTGAGGGTTATTCTTGTCGAGAGCGACAACGTCGAGACACCACGGAAGGAGTTGAGCATGCGAATTCGGCCGCCTCATAGAAGCGGACTTCTGAGAGCTTATACAACTTCGCCACATCAACTAGCATCGTTAGTTTCCGAGTGCCTATCGTTCAAGAAGCTGCAAGGCAACTTCTGGACGGTGGACTGGCAGCCACGCCCAATTTCACAACATCAGGGAGTTCAGAGCAACACGACGCCAGCGTGAACATAAATGTATGACTGCTAATGACTGTTTAAACATGTGGGTATTCTCGTCTTCACGTTTGCCCAAATCCAGAGGAGGTACCGTTGAGAAAGATGTGGTAGGACTTTTTTTTTTTGGTGGAGCCGTTAAAGGTTCAGACAGCAGACAACGTCAGCTTCTTCGGCAGGCTGTGAAATGGGAGTTGCACCCTTGAGGAGCATTGAAGCCACCCCGGGGAAATGCGTTACGCACACCTCATGAAAGGTAGTGTGGGACTACGGTTTCACTGGTGTCGCCGAAACTATCCCAGGCCCCGTTTACCCACTAAAACCCCAGTCTGCCCTATCCAGTCTACGGGCAGAACTTCTTTATTCGCGAGTACGCGGTCCCAGGTCCTGAGGACTTTGTACTTTTGGAGGGCTCTTGGGATGAACTTCTTTCTGTTTGTCATCAGGCTTTCTACTTTGAGCCTCGTGTTTAGTTTTCGCATTATCATCTTTTCGATTGATTTCTGTGTCTCGTATTTTTGTGGAATGCCGTCGTTTTGGATTACTCTTGTGCACCTTACACACCAGATCAGGTATGCAGCTTTAGAGATGAGGATCCCTGCTAGGCTTGGTTTGATCCATCTTCCGTATTCCGTTGCCCATATCTGTTTGATTATTTCCCAAATGATCTCCTGGGCCGGGGCGCGACATTCCGAAATGAATGATCGATCCCTCGTATTGAGCAATCATGCCTTCATGAAAATTCACAGTATTTCATAAATAACTGGTTTCCTCACGGATCGCCACAGATGCAAGGAGCCTCGCCAATTCAGAGCTGAATGCATTGAACGTTTGCCAACGTTGTACAGGTTCTAGATTGTGTCGCTGCCTTCATCTCGTGTGTTCCACATGAATACCAGTCCAGCTCGACCTAGCCGCCCTAATCCTACGTTCCTGCTCCGCGAACTTGCTTGTATCTAGACTAGTGTCCATGCATCTGAAGGATATCTCCTTGAGATCGTTGAAGTAAAACGGCAATGGTTCCTCGATAAGAGGGTCACCACCCACATCCTGCGACTTTGACTGCGATGGGGCTGGGGGATCCAAGATTGAAAGGCCAGAATTGCGGAACCTCGAGAAGACCGTGAGGAAACTTGGGTGTTTTTCCGGATCAATCTCTACATATTCAAGATTTTCGAGCAAGCCAAAGGATTCCCAGAGGGATACATCCGAAAAAGGTACCTTATATACCAACTTGTTGATGAATGGACACAGACGAGGTAGCTCCTTGATTAGGTCGGGTGGATAGGAAATGGTGAAATGAAGGTGAGAAGACGTTGAGTTGCAGCTGCCATTGTTTGTAAAACACAACGATAAACCCCTGACATTGTCTGCGTTGTGGCGTAGAGTAAGAGCACTGCTGAATGAGGCAGATCGGCGGGTGGTGGTTTCTATTAGGCCCAGCAGCGAGTCGAGATGAGGAGCAGCCCTGACCATGTCATCCCTTAAGCCTCGGCAATTCACGGATGCAGTGGAAGGATACGAAATGGAGTCGAGGAAGAAGTATGCCACCTGCGCGTCATCGGATATGCTCAAATACCTCAAAGCGGGGAATTGGATTGGCAAATGCAAATTCTTGCACCAGCTGCGATCCTGAAGTGAAAGTGGTTCGAACACATTCTCGAGGATAAGCCTTTCCAAGTTTTGTAGGTGTTCAAGTACTTTGAGAGTTGATTCCAGGGATGACAATGGTGACGATTGATGACTGCGTCGGCCTGGGAGAAAAATTGCTAGGTGGGTGAGGGAGGGAACAAGAGGGGCCTCGGGGGGTTCATAATATCCGTCGAATAATGTCCCGTCATCGAGGTGAAGAGCCTCTACCTGGGGGTTATGCTCCAGGAAATAACTCATGGACATTCCCAACGGAGATCTAGGGGAGGGAAAGGTGCGTGTACACGATACTTCAAGAGATCTAAGATGAGGAGCGCCGTCGTTCGTCAAGTTCGAAAGAAACAGGTCGAACTCAGTCTCATCCAGATCCGGCTCGAATATCGGCGACGCGTTAGTTACGATGATATACCTGGTTCTCGGAAGAAATGTGCTTGCCACTTCAGCCACATGAAGAAGATCGGATTCTTCGAACTCATACAACTCTTCCACGTCAACCGCCAGGGTCACGTTCACAGTACCTGCTCGCTCGAACATCTCCTTGGCCACTTCTGGACTGTGCACCGGCAACGGTGCCCAATTCCAAAGAGTTTGGGAGTTCAAAGCGATGCGACGCCAGCGGGAGCACACCTGTATAATCGACAACCACTGTTCAAACATATCAGCATTGCCAACTCCATCCTCCAGATTCGTCCAGATTAAGAGTAAGATATCCTCCGGAAGACGTGAGGCAGGGATGATCAAGTTGAGGCGAGAGTTGAGATGAATGATTGATGCCTTAGATTGGGCGATCTGTGTTTCGTGATATTCGATAGTTTTCAGCAAATTGTTGATTTCTTCATGAATCCCCGCAGAAGCGAGCTGCCTTGCTGCCTTTGTGCTGAATGCATACGTCGTTGGCCAATCCTCCAGTCCTTACCCTGCAGGTCAGTGCAGGTACGATGAGAAATCAATAATCCTATTGGACTTACCCTGAACGGATAAAGCCATGTATGCGGCTTTTGACTTGACAATGGGTGTCGGCGACAAGTGAACGTTCAATCCGAGTCATGGAGAGCATCTCAAATCCCAAATGAGGATTTATTCCCATCACGTGCAAAAATCGCGTCGCGTCAATTGTCAATGCCTCTTAGCGAATTTTCGCGTTTAAATTGTCGGTTGCCAAGTTCTCAACTTTTCTAGCTCTGGGATCCTCGAGTATCTTGATGACGAAGCGAAGTTGATTCTGAGCGCCGGGATCAAAGACCTGTAGGTGCATTGCCGGTTTGTATATCTTCTTTCGAAACTAGTACTGTAAGGTATTCTTTAATCATTAGGGTCTTTCAAAGTTCCCTTATTTCGGTCCATTATTGGACCCATTAATACGTCCATTAAGTCGATTTTAGCGCTAAATTGTCAATAATGTAAGCGATAATGACATAATTAATGAACAAATAATGGTCAACTTTGAAACCCCCCTTTGGCAGTTTTGCCATAATGGGACAATAATGGAACTGCTCAATTTTCATTAAATTTCTCGGCATTGCCAAGGATCATTCTGTTTAACCTCAATTGACCCGAGACGGGGAATTCCGGCATCCTTAGAGTGAAGCCTAGTCACGCCGCACGCGGATCAAGGTTTGGATCATAGAATATGTACTCCGACGTCCCATTCAGGAGAGCCAGAATGGTGTCGATAATGACCATTAAAACAGTAGGAGCCTAATTCGGCCCTTAATCCGGAAATAACCATTATCCAGATTCATTAACGTTTTCATTAAAAAATAAGGAACAGCTTAATGGAGTCGATAATGGCTCGATAATGGTATGATAATGGTAACTTTGAACACCCCTATTGCCTCATCTTTTTCATGTAATGTAACGTAGTCGGTTTGTGAATCTATCCAATAGCTGCATGAGATTGAGCTCCCATAACAAACCAATACACTCAAACTCAAACCCCCAATATAAATGACAATCCGCATATCCATGAACAAACCCAAATATCTCCACAACATACCACCAACCACTAACTCTAAGCCAGCAATCTATCCCCCTCTCCTTCAACATCCCCCTCCCTCCCCCTCCTCTCCCCCTCCAACCTCCTCCTAACCTTCTCAACCTCCCACCCCCAATCCGTCCTCACCGCAATCCACGTTCCCACACTCGCCGTATAAACCAAACTAATCGTCAACCCATACCACAACCCCAACAACCCCCACCCCTCCTTCCCTCCATCTCCCGGTCCTCCCCCCGTGCTATTCGGAGCTTTGAACGCCATCCACACGCCAATAGGCAGACCGATGATGTAGTACGCGGTTACGGTGAGAATGGCCCCGATGAATTGTTGGCCTTTGGCACGCATGATGGCGGCTGTGACGGCTGCGTTGCCGTCTAGGATTTGGAAGAGGGCGATGGTGGGGAGGATCGATGCGACGAGGGTTGTTACGGCTGGGTCGTTATTGAACATCGAGCCCCAGGAGTTGCGGAATGTTATCAGCAAAAGGCTAGGATGTTGCTTATTAGTTAATCGAAAGGGGCGAGGAAGAAGCGCCTCACCAAGTCGACGAACTAGCGCAAAACGTAACCCCAATCGCAGCCCGACTCGCAACCCCAGCCCTCCCGGCCCTCCCCTCCCCAAGCAAATTCCCAATCCTCACCGCACTGGCCAAACTCACACCCACAGCCAACTGAAACGTCATCGCCCCGCTCGTCAATAACACACTCTGCGCAGCCAGCGCTACGGGTCCTAGGAAGCTCGCAGCCAATGCAACCAGCTCCCAGGCCCACCACTCTGTCGCGAGCTGGCCTATCCCGCTCACGCCTAGTTTCACGACGATCCATAAGCCGCGGGGGTTGAAGATTTGGGAGGTGAAGGGGTGGAGGGCTTTGCGGTCCATCCAGAGGTATGCATACCCGAGGTTGAGGGAGAGGAGGAGGTATTGACAGATGGACGTTGATATGGGAGCACCGATGAACCCGAGTCTGAAGGGTGTGGGGGAGAGAACGAGAGTGTAGTTGAGGAGGAGGTTGATGGGGGAGACGAAGACGATGAGTTTGGCGGGCACGGAGAAGAGGCCTTGGGCTTGGAACATGCGGCGCATAATGCTGGTGCAGGCGTAGGCTAAATCGAGTGGGGTAAGAAGGGAGTGGGGAGGATGGGAAGGAGACGTACCGGGTAGACCTAAAGACGCCCATTTTAGATATTGGCCTGCGAGATTGGCAATCTCGGGGTCTTGTTTTAAGGCGAGGAGGATGCTCTCCGCGTTGAACCATAGTCCCAGGATCAACTAACACCCACAAGCATGTCAATCTCCTCACTCCAAGGTAGGTTTGGGACGAAGGAAACTCACCACCACCTCGACTGCAACCGCCAACGCCATCCTCTGTGCCCACAATCCAACTTGCTGTGGCTGGTCGGAAGTCCAAGCAGAAGGTAGCAACGTATCCAGAGCACTACAAAATCCCTGGATCATAGAAAGACCAGTAACGTTGGCTGTCATAGTCGCAAGACTGATTGCAGCAAGCGCCGTCGTTGAGAGATGGCCCAGTGTGAAGACAGACACGAAAACGAGGGAGTATTCTAGGATTTGTGAGCTACATTTCCGTGTACACTCATTAGTTTCGAGTTTGGAGCCAGAGAAAGATGAAGAAAAAGACGAACCCAAAAACAGGCAACGCATACAACGTAATCGTCTTACACTCCTGGAAGAACATCTTCGCTTTATCCGAATCTTCATGCTTGAAGTTCGCCTCGTCCTCTGCAGTAACATCATGCCTCAAAAGAGGCGTCGTCTCGTCCAACACGACTGGTATCCCAACCGCGTTGATCTCTGCATTGGCAGTATCGAGGATCTGGTCGTGATTGTGGCTCGCCTCGTTTGAGGACTTGTGTTGTGCCTCCGAGGACATTTTGAGGGTTGCACTCCTTGTAGTCTGTATGAGTCAAGGAGGGAGGAAGGAGTGAAAGGAAGGAGGAGGAACTGAAGGATCGACGAGGCGAGGACTAGTTTTTGACTGAATTCTTAGGCGAGGCGTGTGTTGCCATGAGTCAGGGGACGGAGCCTTGAAGGGAGATCCATGTGGGTGGAAAGGGTTCAATTGGTAAGCAGGGGGAGGTGTGTAGAGACGTAGATGGGCTGGGATGAGTTGGGGAGTACTTGCATCGCACCAAGTATGCCGTTTTCACTCCTCGATAAGCCTGGCTGTAAATACAAGCTTGAAGTAGGTTGGGTTTGGGAGGGTTTGGCGTCGAAATCGAGAAAAATAGACTCGTGGTGTTCCGAGTTCGTGATGTGGCGATACACCACCGAGTACCTTCACAGTGAGATCACCCTGAGCTCCTTCGAATGGTAGAACATTGAACCGTCAAAACATTACCCAATGATAACCTACAAAATATTCCACAAATCCAAATAAAGTCTTATCCACCACCAAGAAACTACTCAGCCAATAACGGTGCCCCTTCAAGTTCCCCACCCGCCCCAGCCCTGACCTTCCTCTGCTCCTCCTCCTCTGCCTTCAACCGCCTCCTCACCTTCTCAACCTCCACCTCCCAATCCGTCCTCAACGAAATCCACGTCCCCACACTCGCCGTATAAACCAAACTAATCGTCAACCCATACCAAAGCCCCACCAATCCCCACCCCTCTTTCCCTCCATCTCCAGGCCCACCTCCACTTCCATTGGGAGCTTTAAACGCCATCCAAATCCCAACCGGCAGCCCAATGACGTAGTACGCAGTAATCATAAGCACCGCGCCTATGAACTGCTGGCCTTTAGCGCGCATGATGGCAGCTGTAACTGCCGTATTCCCGTCTGTGATCTGGAACAGTGCGATGGTGGGGAGGATGGATGCGACGAGGGATATCACGGCTGGGTCGGTGTTGAACATCGAGCCCCAGGAGTTGCGGAAGATTATCAGCATCGCGCTACAATGATTCTCGACGTTAATTCCTTCATTCAAACAAAAAAAAAACGCAAAGAGGAAAAGCAAGAATCAACTCACCAACTCCCCAAACTCGCAACCCCCGCAACCCCAATCGCAGCCCTACTTGCCACCCCCGCTCTCTTCCCCCTCTCCTCCCCAAGCAAATTCCCAATCCGAACCCCCGCCGCCGCACTCACACCCATCATCAATTGATACACCATCGCCTCCGTCGTCAAAAGTATACTCTGCGCCGCCAACGCTACGGGCCCCAGGAAACTAGCAGCCAGCGCCACAAGCTCCCAAGCCCACCACTCAGACGCCATCTGCCCGATTCCGCTGACGCCTAATTTGGTGACGATCCACAGCCCTCGGGGGTGGAAGATTTGGGAGGTGAGGGGGTGCAGCGATTTTGGATCCATCCAGAGGTAGGCATAGCCCAGGTTGAGGAAGAGGAGAAGGTACTGACATATGACAGTTGAGATCGGTGCACCGATAAACCCGAGCTTGAAGGGTGTGGGGGAGAGGACGAGGGTGAAGTTGAGGAGGAGGTTGATGGGGGAGACGATGAGAATGAGTTTTGTGGGGACGGAAAAGAGGCCTTGGGCTTGGAAGATCCGGCGCATTATGCAGGTGCAGGCGTATGCTGGAGGTTCGATATGGTGAGATCGGGTGACGTGGGTTTTCTGGAAGTAGGGCGACTTACCAGGCATACCAAGAGATAACCACCGGAGATACTGCCCCGCCAACTTCACGATCTCGAGGTCTTGCTTCAGCGCGAGTAGAATACCCTCCGCATTGAACCATAATCCCAGAATCAACTTTGAACCACCGATGTCAGCCAACCTCCTCACTCCAGCGAATGCTCATGGGACAGGAAGAACTCACCACAAGCTCAACCGCAACCATCACCCCCATCCTCTGCGCCCAAAGCCCAACCAGTTGCGGCTGGTCCGAAGTCCACGCAGAAGGCAATAGTGTATCCAGAGCACTGCAGAACCCTTGGATCATAGAAAGCCCCGTAACGTTCGCTGTCATAGTAGCCACGCTAATGGCTGCGAGTGCTGTTGTTGAGAGGTGCCCGAGTGTGAAGACGGAGACGAAGACGAGGGAGTATTCGAGGAGGCCTGAGCTGCATTTCCGAGTACGTCCATTAGTTGAGTTTGGCGTAGAGAGAGGGAGGATGAACGAACCCAAAGACAGGTAAGGCATACACCGCGATCGTCTTACACTCCTCCAAGAACATCGTTGTGTTAGCCATTTCATCAGGTTTGAGATCCGCCTCGTCCTCTGCAATACTGGCAGGATCATGCCTCAAAAGAGGCGTTGATTCGTCCAACACCACCGGGATACCAAGCGCACTGATTTCTGTATTCAGGGTATCTGGAATGTGGTTCTGGCTCGCTTGGGTTGACCCCTTGTTTTGTGCCTCAGAAGACATTTTGTTCTTGCCGTCTATGGTCTATGTTCGTCTATGAGAAGAGGAGGGCGTCCGAGAGGACTGTATTTTGTGTTCATTTTGTCTGCGACAAACGTTTGCTTTTACGGTCTTGAATTTGGCTTCGGTGAGTCAGTCCACGCGGTGCCTTGAGGTCATGTCAAGAGCAAGAGGTAAGCCGGCTGAAAACTTGACATCGGATTGCGAGGAGAACGGAAGCGGACGGAAGCGAGTGGGTACAGGCTGGGATCTGGTTTTTGAGGAGAATTGGTCGTATTTGAGACTTCATTATGCCACACACAAGACATCTCATTGAAGATTATTATCAATGCACAAGGGTTGAAGAAAATATCAGGATCGACAGAAAATTAAACTAACCGGAATGTTGCTCCAGTTGTGGCGATACACCACCCGATCGAGTCATTCAACACTCCGAGAAGCAAGGGATTGAATCAAGAAATCGAATGAAAGTTATACAGCTCCTCCTCCACTACTCGATACCGCAGTCTGCTTGATACTATTCAATCTAACCACCAATGGCAGCAGCGACACATTCTCGCTCGACGCAAAGAACTGTACGCAGTTGATGAAGATATTGAACCTAACCCATCTTCAGCTTGAACTCTTTAGTGGTAACGAAAGAACCCACCAATGATTGAAGTTCTTTTCAAACTTCAGCAATGTATCCCACCTCTTTGACTTACTCTCCCCAGTCGGATCATTCCCCTTAACCTCCGCCTCCCAATCCTCCACCGCAGACTCTGCATGTTTTGTGAACATACTGGTGTACATGGCAAACGTCTGGCATGTCACGATCAATCTCGAATAAGCCTGCAAGCATATAGCCAGTCAATCAAACCTCCTCCATTCGTGAGCGAATAAATGAAACCAACCTGAAGCAGCTTCGAACTCGTCAACATACACTCCTTCAACACCGTGTCCAAGAAATCTACATGATCCCTCAATAACTGATCAACAGTCGTCACTCCCCCTCCCCTCCCACTTCCCGTTCCCGTTGTACCCAAACCCCCACCAACACTCTCGCTCCCAACCACTCCCGCACCCGCACCCGTACCAGATCCCCCACTCCCAACCAACTTCCCCTCCAACCTTCTCCAATTCGGCTCAAGCACCTCAAACGTCGCAAACGCCAATATCTGCTGCACGAACCCCAGCATCCTCGCCCTCAATAACCACACCCTCCTCCTCCACCTCTCAAACTCATCCCCATCATTATCCACCACCACCTCTGGCCCCGGATCACTGTGTAGTGTCGACGTACTTGTCGCGCGGGACATCGGCCTTGGTCCTCCAGCTGTGGGTGTAGGCGTAGCTCGGGCTCTTGAAAGACTCCTCGTACGATTCTTAGGATTCGAAGCAGCCGATGCCGGACGTCCGTTCGCTGCCATTGGTGGTGGTGGTGGCGCCAAACTTCGTCGTACGACCGTACTCTTTCGAGTCCTCCATGGCATAAAGGTCTTCTGATCAGCCCACATCGCTGCCAGTCCCATCTCTGCGTACTTGAGGTGCAGCAAGAACCGGAAAATGAGTTGATACCGCAGGATTGTCTTGCGCGAGATGACGAGCGAGAGCGGGAATGGGACGATGTAGTCTAGGGTTAGTGCTTCAATGGCTACGATTTCTCCTTCGTCAGCTCTAATTCTATTCGCAAAAGAGGAGGAACGCGTGCGTACCATTCAAACTCTTCTTCTCCTCCTTCTCCTTCTCTGATCCCCTCCCATCCTTCCTCTTCTCCTCCTTCCTCTTCGCACTCGCACTCCCCCCAGCACCTTCATCCAAGCCACCCAATCCACCCCCAGGACCGTCTCCAACACCAGTAACGCTCACAACCTGCAACAGGAAAGCATACAACCCCGTATCACTCAACCCGACTCTAATCTCCTCCTTCCATAACCCATCCCCACCGCCTGCTGCACCCGCACTCATCGCACTCGCCGTCGACGTCGAAGGCGTAACCCCAACCGACCCCTGCGGCACACCCACAGTCGGTCCATCCGCGCCCACGGCCAGATCCAAAAGGTGCTGCAGCCGACTCAGATTAACCGCCTCCTTCTTCCTATCCCCGCCACTCCCTGCGGGTTTCCTCCATTCCGCGCTGCCGGCCTCGAGCCATGCGCTGAGCCAGGTGCTCTGCGAGAGGAAGAAGTAGCGTTTGAGGGATCGCAGGCGGGGAATGAGTTGTTGATCTTTGAGGAGGAGCGAGAGAAGGCGCGTGTTGGCAAGGGTGTAGGCTAGTTCGAGGAAGGCGTAGAATCTGTACACAAGGGTTAGGGATGTTAAATTAAGAGAAAACATGGAGACGTACTTCTCATCGTCCATGAACAACTCTTTATCCTGCGTTTGCTCAGGGTGGTTCATCCCACTAAGCTCAATCCCACACTCCCGAATCACATTGAGATACTTCCCAGCGAGGAGGATCTTGTGTTTCCACCCCTCCAGCAAAGGCGGTATACACGCTCCTCCGGGTAACCTCCCACCCAAACTTCTCGGTGGAGGAACACCAACCTGATGTCCCTTCTTCGACGAATGCGTCGAGCCATCTCTCAGCTACCGCAACCCTCAATACTCAGATCTCTCATCAATTGAATGAGGAAGGGTACGAAACTCACGGTATACCTCCCCTCCCAATACTCATCAACATAATCACTCTCCAACATCTTCCGATCCACATCCCTCCTCTCCTTAACCAAAAACTCCTCATACGGGTCCACCAACCTCCCACTCGCAACCCACCCCCTCACCATCTCCACATACGGCTTCCCCGCCTTCCTCAAGAGGGTGCCATACACCTCCCGCGCGGTGGGGTCTCCAGAATGGTGCTGCATCCGCTCGTATATTACGGCGAGGACTTCCCCGCCTTTCACTGGGATGTCGTCGGAGGATTCGTCTGAGGCTCCGCCTACGCCAGGAGCACCGCCGCCGCCGCCGGTTTTCCGACGGGATTTCTTCCCGCCTTCGAATTCGGATTGGAGGGCTTTGAGTTGAGCACCACCTAGGCCAAGGGCTTCGTTCCTAGCTCTCTCCTCCTCATCCTCCTCGTCCTCACCAAATACATCTTCATCACTCTCCTCATCCTCATCTAATCCCCCAGGCGCCGAATACGAAGCCAACTCCAGAACGAGGTTATATATGAGAGAAAGGGTGTGCACTGTGGGGTGAACATAGAACCAGAGTTTCTGCAGGGAGAACGTAGGAGAAGTGTTGAACGCGTGTTCGAGTTGGGAGAGAAGGGTTTGGTAGTCTTTGAGCATGTCGCGGACGGCAGCGCATAGTGCGTGGTTGACCAGTCCGAGATCGAGGTGCGAGCGGAGCTCGATGAAGGCGGAGATGGAGGTGTAGTAGGTTCCTAGGGGCAGGATTCGTTCGACGAGGTCGTGGAGGGATTTATCTGGGGATAATGGGTTTGTTTAGAGAGGGAGAGAGGATGCGATAGGTGCGAGGATGCGTACCTAGAGAAGAAGTCGCGACGAATCTTATCCCTTGGAGGGGATCGTCGTCTTCTGGGGAGTAGTCTGGAGAATACGAGATGTACGTTCCTTCGATACCCTTTCATCGAGCGTCATCGAAGCACCTCTCACTTCTGAAGAAAAAAGCAGAGCTCACCATAAGAACATACAATAGATCCTCCAACACCAATGCCTGCTGTACATCAAGCGGGACTCTATCCAGCGTATCATGCTGCTTCGCTTTCCCCTTGCTCACAGAACTGACACGTGAATTGAGTGGTGCTTTCACAAATGACGTTTCTGCAATGAACGACGGCTCTGATCCAAGTTGATCCTGGTGAGATGGCCTGTTTTGCCGCACGGAGGCGATTGTGCCTGCAACCTGTACAGAAAAGAGATGTCAAAGTTGAACTGGAGTGGGGGTTGGGCTAGAAGGACGTTACCTTTGTGTATTCGCGTGCTGAGAGCCCTATGTGTGCTTTACGGCTTCGAGGTCGTGCGGAGGGGGTGTAGGCGTCCATGGTTGAGGTGGTTTCGAGGAAAGACGCGATGATTTGGCTGCACGTGGATTGACGCGTCGCGATGTTTGGTCGGCAAACATCAATGGCGTTGAATGCTTTTTACGACCCACACAAGCCTATACTATTACTCCTGAAACCCAACTGCCTTTCAGGAGAGAATCTCATGACCTATGCACTTCACGCGACGCCGCGACGGCATGCTTAAGCCTCATCATGATCTCTTCTTAATACTTGGATCATCCCTCCCCCTCCAGATGACCACATCTCCCCTGGACCCTACTACTAATAACTAAGAATTTCGATCACCTTCTCACTCCCTTTGCGACGCAGCACGACTTCTCTCGCCGGATGGACTATATATATGACGATTTAGCATACATATAAGATGCTTTTATCGGCTGGCGAGGATACAAAGTGGTATTATGAGGAGAATCTGAATTGTTCAAGCAGAAGAGACAACGACCGGAGAGGGAGAGTAATGAGTGAAAGTGGACGTATTTGGCCCATGATCCATGACCTGTTATGCGCTAAGCATCGTTATTGAAGGACTGTGGTAATACGACATAGAAAAGAGTAGAAGAAGTACATGCAAGTCCTACAACGATGCAATGAGGAATGAGGACATGGAAGTCGCTTGATAGTCACAGGAATTTGTTATAAACTGGAACAACATCACTGGTCTTCTAGGCCAACAGAAGAGATGTATTTCTCAATGTTTTCTGCTGCCGTGCCAGTCCAAGGTGTGCCTTCCACCACACAGGCCTTCCACGATGGGCTAGCACGCGTTGCTGCAAGGATATCGGTAATGACATTTTCAGTAAGGGCAGCTGTGCGTCTGCTTTGAGAAGTGGAGCCTGAGGCCGTGATGGTTGGCATACGCTGCAATTGGTGCTGAGAGGCGTGACTTCCGTCGACATTGCTTGATGGGTGTTTCCGGTTGAAACTGACAGAGTCTGCATTGCTATCGAGTACTCCATCCGACAGTATCCAATCTTGAAAAGGCAAATCATCTGGTAGATCGGGATCGATTGGTTGAAAGGGGTGGTATCCGCGGACGCGCAGCTCGTGGAGGATGAATAGGGAAGGGAAGGTAGAGTAGCGGTGTTTGAGGTCAAGGGCGACAGCTTTGCCATGGAATTGCTGATATCCAGGTATACCAGCGTAATTGACAAAGACGAACTTACCTGGCTATTCACTGTCGGTGACTCGGCCCTGGAAGATACAGACATCAACTTACCCCGGGAAAATAGCGTATAAAGTACGCTCGATTGTCGAACCCATTATGATGAGTTCCACACATTAAAATTCCGTCACGCGGTTCATGTTTTGGCTCTTTTTTAGCCTGTTGGGGGATCCATCCTCGCGCCTTGAGTTCGTTCCACTACTTTTTACTTTAGTCAGAAGAGGCTTAGAGGTGTTATTCTACTCACATATCGGTTCTCCCCTTGCCCTATGATATGGCAATGCTGAAGGCCGTCGGCATCGTCATGTCCACACACAATGCAGCGAGGCTTCCCAAGAAATGTGTCTCGATCATCTATGCCAGTATTGAAGGCGGTGGTCGTAGAGATGGCCGAGATATCGCGTTCCGCCCAACCATATCCAGCAGGGGGACCGCTTGGATCAAGGGGTAGCTGGAATGTGAATAGGGCTGGCATGGCGGTGAGAATCTGAGATGTGGATTGTCACTATTGTGGTCTCCTCCAAATCGCTCACGTTCTGATATCGTCACGTGACCAACACTCTGGACCTCCGGGGACCGACAGTGGGAGTACTCCCTCAGAGTCAGCTGGCGGGCCATTCCAAATAACACGTCAACAAACCTTTCCAATCCCGTCATCGTTTGTCGCTGTGGTGCTGATGACAGAGTCGTGAGTGCATGAGCGCTGAGCAGACTGTTCCGCACATGTCGGCGAATGCGATAGCTAACGACCGCAGCACCATGCAGGCACTCGGTAAGCTCATAGTGCAGATATTGATACTTGATACTCAGTGTTCCTGTGATTCCTTAGTTGATAATCCTCCTTGCGAGTGCCATGAGATCCCTGTCCTGTGCCGTCTTTTTCCTCATTCATGCCGCCATTGCATCCACCCAGCTCGAGCCTATACTTGACTCATCGACGGAGGCTTTTGTCAAGAACGTTCTGGGGCAATGGAAGTCCCCCGCGGGAATTGCTGTTGCCGTAGTCAGACAGGATGCCACCTCTGAGACAGGCTGGTATGTCGAGACTACGGGATACGGCTTTGCGAAGTTGGATGGGAGCAAAAATGTGACAGGGAACACACTCTTCAGCATTGCGTCGAATTCAAAGGCATGTCTTATCTTCTCCGAACACTCGATAGATCTGCAAGTTCTAATATCCTCCGTTTTTGCTAGCTTTTCACTGCCATCGCAACAGGTCTCCTCATTCATGATTCCCGTGTTTCTCCGCCCCTTCAATGGACTTCAAAGATGAGGGAAGTGCTTCCAGGATGGGGACTGGTAGACGAGGTTGCCAGCAAGGAAGCAACTGTCCAAGATCTCTTGAGCCACAGGACCGGCGTACCGAGACACGACGCTGCTATTCGTAGGGGCGACACGGACGCGGATATTGTATGTTTTCTGCTAACTAGAACACTTCTCTCAAAAACCAACCCATTATGCTATAGCTTCAAAAACTTCGCAACCTCAGGCCTTCAGCGCCGTTCCGGGATACTTGGCAATACAACAACATCATGTACAAGGCCATAGCTGCACTCGTTCCGACACTCCTCCCTTCCCATCAGCCTTTCGCTCGCTATGTCAAAGAGAATGTTTTTGACAAGCTGGGTCTGAACAGCACCACCTATGCCTACGACATTGCAAATAGGACAGGCGAACTAGCTGATCCCATTGGCCGAGACCCCGCGGGAGGAAAAGTCACGCCTCGTACTTTATCATACTGGCTTCCAGATTGCGGAGAAGACGGATCTAATGACGCCGGAGACGGAGGCGTGATTAGCTCTGCTGCTGATCTTGCGAGATGGCTTCAAGTCTTGCTTCTCAATGGGGTCAACCCAGAGACGAATGAGAGCGTTATTCCGGCCGATGTAGTGCAGAAACTGGCGACAGGCGTTAGTGTCAGGTATGGTGCTGCGACTTTCCCTGAGATGAGCCCTACAGTATATGGGGCAGGGCAGGAGAGGGGGAGTTATCGAGGACAAGGTACGTACGGTGTTTGACCAACTCCTCCCGGATTCGAGAAGCTGACTTCCAGAACTCTTTCAGAATTCATCGAACATGGCGGGACAAACCCTGGCTACATTAGCATCATCGCTCGATACCCCAATTCAAACTACGGAATTGCTGTGCTTTCAAACGACAACGAGTTTGGGGGAGTTCTTGTTCGGATCGTACAATATTACCTAACAGATAGGCTTTTTGGACTTGACCAGGTCGATTGGAATTCCCGCTACCAAGCAATCTACCTTCCACCCGGCCACAAGCCTTCGCCTCGGCCTGCGAACGCAACCTTTCCTTCCGGAGACATCCAGGGCGTGGAAGGAATGTATAATAATGATGGATATGGCAAGACGGAGTTCTGTTATGTCACTCCCTCCACGTCCTCAAGCATGTTTACTGGTGCCTCAACATCATGCAATGCACTAAGGGCGAGTATCTCAACTCTCCTTCCTGGTATTGTGACGCCGGATATACCCACCTTTGTTGCCTCATGGAACGCGACCTCCCTTTCGCACATTGTTCTCAAGCATTTCGATGGTGATTTATTCAATCTTTCCGTCATTCAAGTCCAGGTCCGTACCTCCCATTTATCACATCGGTGCTCTTGTTGATGGGAAATGCTTGGCAATTTATAGCCAACAGGGATTTCATCCAACCCTTATTGGGCGCAAGACTTGGGTATTTCTGCTCTGGCGCAGGTCGATGGTGACTTGGAAGGAATCGCATTCACTGGAGGCATATGGGGTGCTGGTGGAGGGGTACGAAGCCCTTCTGGCAACACGGCGAAGGAGAGGGCTGAGGTTTGGTTCGCAAGGATAAGGAATAACGGGCGAAACGCGCAGCAGCAAAAGCAAAGTGTATTCGTGAATGAAATTCCGAACATGGGGGGCTGAATAACTATAATGTCATTTATTCCGTAGCCTAACCCCTAATCGATCCTAGCTCCATTCTATTTCCCTACGCTATCTTCCTCCGCGCCCCCCGCTCGGCACTGCGGTTCCTCTCAAGGTCCTCCCGGAAAAATTACGTCGCAGTGGCCCTCGCGGACTTGAACGTTGACTTATCCGACGGTGACCATTGGATGCCTTCATCAGAGGTACCGGAAATGGCGCTACTTGGAGGCAGCGGGTGAAAGCAAGATACACAGGCTACGGAGGCTTATCCAGAAATCAGAAGCTCCCACTTTGATAGTTCAAAATCTTGTATGTCTCAGCCCTGGAAGATACGGATATCAACATACATTGGGAAAGTAACGTATAAAATACGCTCGATTATCGAACTCGGTATATCGAGTGGGACATACTACTGACAACACTTCCAATGTATCCAAATTGTTGTTATCCCATAGCAAAGTGGATCACGAAATCTGTCGCTACATGCCAAGCTATATCTCTATTGTTACTGTATCATGTCCTTGAATTCTGCTGGAGTAAGGAAACTAATGTTCTGCACAAATGGCGACCTTCACTCCGTCCCGCATGACAACAGAAACATCCCATGCAGAGATGGCTTGAAAAGAATGGTGGAAAGCGTCTTTTTTCTCGGGGGATGTTGGAAAAGTAGCAGTTCCGCGCGTGTTTGAGGCTGAGTGCCTAATAGTAGGTTCCAGCCCTATTTGTCAGTTAGTCGCTCTCTATATGGTGGCGAGGGTCTCTGTTGAAGGGCATACGCGAGTGCGCTGTATAGTGTCAAGAATGTCCCTGGCTCTGCGAAAGTTGCCCTGCGACCTGTTAACCAGTTGTGGGATGGCTTTATACCATGACATCCACCCTTCTTCCCGTGGGTTCCGTTTCTCCAAGTCCAGAAAATGCGCTTCAAAGAAGCGTGTTATATCTCTGGTCTGGGCGATGGTGGATCCCAGACCAATACGAGATGATAGTTCTCTCAAATGTTTTTGTTGATAATTCTCTGGAAGGTGAAGTCGGAACGTGCTGGTGATAAGGAAGCGAAGTTGGGAGCATTGGATCGCGACGAATGTTATTGCTTCTACGATTTCTGTCTGTAATCGTTCGGCGTCTTCGGCGTTCCGCCCTACTGTGCATCGGTCAAGGCCATCGATGATGATTACACGGGGTGGAAGGTCCAATCTTCGCGCTCTCTTCCTGTCGGCTGCCAGCGTTAACGGGTTTGCTATAAGCTCGATGAGCTGTACTTTAAGAGATCGATTGAGTAGATTCGGGTCCTTGGCGAACGCTTGCTCCATGTAAATGCTGGTTGAGGGTTCTAGGAGGCGTAATTGGGAAGCGATCGCCCTCGCAATGCATTCGTCGTTGGTTCGGCCAGAGTGATGGGGTGAAAAACAGAATGTGCCGGCCAGCCTGTTTCCCTTATGAAGAGTATCCTCTAGCGTCCGTGCGAGAGCGGATTTGCCTGACCCTGAGGGGCCAGTTACCCAGAGGATCGGTCTAGGCTGCTTCTTGCCAACGGCCCATCGCTTCAAGAGAAAGTTGATTTCTGGGCGCGTCTCTGGATGGCATTTGGGTACGTGCCAGAGCTCTACTACTTCGTGGTACGGGTGGGTGGAAGCACCAAACGCCCTTTCCACTCTAGTCCGTGTACTCGCAGCTTTTGGGCTGGCATTCCCTTGGAGGACTTCCCGACACTGCTGAAATGTGCAATGTCGGTAAGAGTTTTTAACGCGCCGTTCATTATGAATCCTCTTCGCGGTCGTAAATTTCCCGCTAGATGCGGACACCGTGAAGTTCTTCGATTCCCCGAACATAGATACTGTAGTCATCTCTCAGAACTGTGAAGGATTGTGCGGTCTATCGGAGAGGAAGCGAGGCTACCAATTCACTAACAAAAGGTGTGCTTCCCGAGCCTCGTGCGGAGCTTTGTTTTCGTGTATTAGGAACAAAGGCAGCAGTTCTGGAACTTTCTGAGCGTCGGTGATAAAGTTGATAGACCGAATATGCGCTTTTCCACGACGCTTGCACCAACAGCAGAAGCTGGAGGGACGGGCTGCTGGTATCCGACCGTTCTTTCCAGGAAGTACAAACCGCTTACTTCCTGGGAATAGCGAAAACTCGGAATTCTACCAGCATCCGTTCCTCTTGATTCTTCTGTTGATGCAAGAGTCGACTTGAGGCCACGCATCAACCTTCAAGGCAGAGTCCATAGCTATGGAGAAAACCAGGGCTTGTTGAGAGTCAGGCGGTCTCTGCAAGAAGGTAGCGCAGTAGCAGCCGCGCTTTTCCAGAGCAGAAGAGGCTAAGTGCGGGCCAACATCGACAACTCGGAATATAACCGTGTATCTGGACGTTGCAACTGTCGAAGGGAACTCTGAAGACTTTGAGGGCCTGACATCTGGATCTGCTACTTGGTTCTAAGATGCTGTGCTTGGCTTGGCTGAAGAGGACTCCATGAATTTGAACACACCCGATGTAGGCGCTCTGACGACGATACATGATCCTGCAGGAACTCGTGCGGAGTTGCCGAGTGGCCACTGTCTCCTAGGAAAGGAAGGATTAAGGTCTATGCCGTGGTGATAAAGCCTGAGGCCTGTCCAACGATTGTTGGCCACCACTACTGTGATGGCCGTTGGGATATAACCGATGTGAGATACATAAGCCACCTGACCGATCGAAGCATGCGTTTATCTTCCTGACTCAGAGTGCGATCCGCCCAGTTCGAATCCTCGTTAAATGCGTCTTCCTCATCGCGGGGATCTTCGGTCTCGTAAGATAAGCTACGGAAGACTTATAAGCACCGTCATGGAGGGAGCGAACGATGAACTTGAGACGTCAACAGCAGCTGTACGATGCCGCTTTACGCAGCTCCCACTGAATTACCAGCCAGAGCATACAATTTTGTCATTGTAGGAGGTATGGAACAAAAAGTTTTTGAAGGCTATAGCCATGCTGAAAAATATAGCAGGTGGAACGGGGGGCAACATAGTCGCCAGTCGCCTATCGGAGAACCCTGACTGGACTGTTCTCGTCATCGAAAGTGGACCCTCGTTCGTAGTTCTTTGTCTCCATGTTTCGTCCCACAAAATTGAACACCGGGCTGTTAACCACAGGAATGAAGGCATATTGGATGTAGAAGTACCCTGTTTCTACTACTTCCTTCAGAAGACCGAATACGATTGGGATAACTCGACTATTCCTCAACCGGGGCTGAACGGAAGAAGCGTCAGTATCCCAAGGGGCCATCTCCTTGGAGGCTCCAGCTCGTTGAGTAAGGTCAAGGTTTACCTTATCGGCTCTCAATTATTGACACTCATGATGTAGATGGGATGCTCTACACCAGAGGCTCCTCGTCCGACTTCGACCGGTTTGCGAAACTGACCGGGGATGAAGGCTGGTCTTGGGAAAAACTCCAGCCTTTCATTCGTAAAGTCCGCTTCTCTGCTTCTCCTTCCCCTTCTGAGGCTTACAAAGTGATTGTATAGACAGAACGATGGGTTCCACCAGCGGACGATCACGACCCCACGGGCCAATACACTCCCTCCGTCCACAATCATGACGGAACAGGCAAAGTCGCTGTCAGCCTGGCAGGTTATCCCCAAGGCATCGACTCTCGTATTATTCAAGCTACGAAGGAGTTGCCTGAAGAGTTCCCCTATAACCAGGACCATGCCTCAGGGAACCTCTTGGGCGTGGGCTACATGCAATACACAATTGAAGGAGGGAAGAGAAGCAGTTCCGCAACGGCGTACCTTTCTCCTGACGTGAGGGCTCGACCAAATCTACATATTCTAGTGGGCACCAGGGTTGCACGGGTACTGCCCACCTCGAAAGAAGATGGTTGCGACGACAAGGTATTCAGGACTGTCGAATTGGCTCAGGACGCTACTGGCCCAAGGTCAACGGTCATGGCTTCAAAAGAGGTTATCCTGTCAGCTGGAACGGTTGGCACCCCGCACATACTCCTTCATTCAGGGATTGGTCCTGCTGCAGAACTTTCTGCGGCTGGCGTTGAGCCAACATTTGACCTCCCCGACGTAGGGAAGAACTTGGTGGACCATCCGTCCATTGGAAACTCGTGGCTCGTCAACTCTACGGACACCTTGGAAAAGTGAGTCTCCTCTCATTCGACGAGGTCTGGTCCTAACTCAAGCGTACAGGTTCAAGGATGTCACACTTGTTGGAGAAGCGCTTCAGCAGTGGCAAGAATCAAAACAGGGACCGTTCGTTGTGAACGGTATCAGCCATGTCGGCTGGGGTCGACTACCGCCCGATTCTCCTGCATTCAAGGAATATGAAGACCCATCGGCAGGTCCAAACGCGCCTCATTTCGAGATGCTGATAGTTGTAGGTTTCCTCAATCACCTACCTATACAAATTCCTCTGCTCACATTGACCTTGCAGAATGGAGGGGTAAGGCCCGACCTCCCACAAGGGAACTACCTGGGAATTGTCACTCAGGTTGCCGCACCTCTGAGTCGTAAGTCACTCGCTTCACTTTGTCCTGCGTTCGTAACCGTCCTCGCTCCCTCTTACAGGCGGTGCATTATCTTTGACTTCCTCAGATCCCTTCATGCCGCCAGCCATTGATCCCGGCTACTTCACATCTCAGTATGACCTTCTTGCCATGCGTGAAGCCATCAAAGCCGCTCAGCGATTCGTGGCCGCCCCAACTTTCAAGGACTACGTCATCTCACCAGCTGGTGGGCTGGAGTCCGTCACGAACGACGAGGATTACGAGAAGTACATCAAAGACCACGCTCACAGTGCTGACCATCTCGTGGGTACTTGCGCCATGTCTGCCTATGGGTCAAAGGCAGGTGTCGTGGATCCCGATTTGAGGGTGAAAGGAGTGCATGGATTGAGGGTAGTGGATGCTTCGGTGATGGTGAGTCTTGGCTGTTGCCGAAAACCCTGACACCTTAAATGACATATTCTTGGCTTTAGCCTTTCATACCATCCGCTCATACAATGTTGCCGGTCTACGTTATTGCAGAAAGAGCTGCAGATTTGATTAGAAATAGCTGGAAAAATGCGTAGGCTCGTTGTATGGTTGCTGCGATCTCCTCCGGCTGTACCTTGTATAGATAATCTCTGGAAAATGAATAAAACCGGACTCAAAACTTTCGATCAAGTAACCGAGCAATCCGACACTCTGAGATTTGACTTTTACGGCCGACAGATTTCATGGAGGAATCAGGGCTAATTCAGGTGTTTCCTTGGTAGAGCGCTCTCCGGGACAATACGGAGACGAACATGGGTTGAAACGAAGATAACAGACGTGATAAGGAGTCATATAAACGTAAACGGCGAACAGACGGTGGCCAGGGTGGGTTTAGACAGACTGCTTGAGCGACTTGTCCGGATCAGTTCGGCGAAAGAAGCGGACACAGCCACTTGACGTGAGGAAAAGTTTTCCAGTCATAAACTAATGACGCCTTCGACTCGAGGTTGTAGAGATAGCCCAATACATTACTCCCACCCCCCAAAATCCACTTCACCACCGTCAAAAGCGGCCTGCTAGTTGGACACCATGTTGAATAGGCAAGGTTAGTCGTTCTGCAATTTGGTTTCGGCTATGGACCAACTGTTATGCATCTTCAGCACCTCGGATGTTGCGGGCATTGGCCCAGACCAGATCGACCTTGCCCCGGTCACATTCACATGTCAGCAGGGCTTCTGCCCAGACTATTCTAGCACGGAGGTCGTTGACCACACAGCAAGGACCGACTAGTGAACAATCCAGCACGTCTCCTGTATGTCGTCGCGTCTAATCAAACCAAGTTCACGTTCACCGGGGTCTAACTCATCGCTCTCTGGCAGGCTCCTGAACTTCCCGTGTACAAGGAGTCGAGATGGAAAAAGTTCCTACAATACCTTGGCTACTCGACTCTAGCTGTTGTGACTCTTGGTGGTGGATCCTTCTACTACGTCACTCAGCGCGAAAAGCACCCAGGTGTACAATTGCCCCCCGACAGTTCAAAGAAGACAGTCGTAATCCTCGGTAGTGGGTGGGGTGCGACGAGCTTGTTGAAGCACCTCGATACTTCGGAATACAATGTGGTACGTTCCTTGCACTCTTTGCATCCTCGAGATTGCACCTTCCTAACACCACATCTATTCTTAGATCGTCATCAGCCCGAAGAACTTCTTCCTATTTACTCCACTACTGCCCAGCGTTGCGGTTGGAACGTTGAGCCCACGTTCAATCATCCAGCCTACCCGCTACATCACTCGTCACAAGGCTCGAGCGGTCACTGTCATCGAGGCAGATGCTCAGGCAGTTGATGTAAGTAACACAGCCAAAAGAAGCTTCCAATACTCTGACGCGCTGCCACCAGCCTGTTACCAAAACCGTCACTTTCACCGGTAAGCGAACATCCTCACAATAACGTGCGTAGAACTTAAGGAGCAAATAGATACCTCTCCCGTCAAGGGTAGTGTGTCCAAGACTACAATTCCCTACGATTACCTTGTCATGGCTGTTGGTGCGGAAGTGCAGACCTTCGGCATTCCGGGAGTCCAGGAACATGCCTGTTTCATGAAGGAACTCCATGACGCTGAAAGGGTACGCCTCTCTACATCCATTCAAAACGAGTGCTTCCGATGCTAATGTGATATTGTTTTCATAGATGCAAAGCCGGTTCATGGACTGTGCGTATCTAATGGCACTACTAATGGGAAGTTTCTGTGATTCTAAATGATGGTTTGTGATAGGTGTCGAGTCCGCTGCGTTCCCGGGACAGTCCGATGAGGAGGTAGAGAGGTTGTTGCACATGGTACGCCGGTCTTTATCTGAGGTGATGGCGCCCTTCAACTCAACTCTGCGACAAGGTTGTCGTCGGCGGTGGCCCCACCGGTATCGAACTCAGGTAGGCCGTCACTTAGATTAGCTTTCTTATCTCTGACCAACCTGTGTACAGTGGCGAACTTCACGATTTCCTCGAGGTAAATGACACCTTTCCCGGAGGCTTTAAACTCTCACCGAACTTTTCCTTAGGACGATCTCAAATCATGGTACCCCGAGCTCGCCGGAAAAGTCAAGATCACTCTCGTAGAGGCTCTCCCATCCGTGTTGCCAATGTTCAGCAAGCAGTTGATTGAATACACCGAATCGACGTTCAAGGAAAGCAAGATCAATATCATGACCAAGACTATGGTCAAGCAGGTCAAAGAGGAGAGCGTTGTTCTCCAGCTCCCTGATAAATCCATGACCGAGCTGCCTTGCGGTATGGTCGTCTGGGCAGGTGTAAGTGCAGGCTTTAGCTTACGTTTCAGGATTCATACTGATAGATCTGTTATAGGGTAACAAAGGCCGCAAGGTCTCTGCAGACCTAATGGCTCAGCTTGGTGAACACCAGAAGAATAGGCGTGGTATCACTGTCGATGGTTCGCATCTTCCCTTGTTCGTTCGCACAGGCCCTTGCTAACAAGACATACTTAGATCACCTACGCGTTGCCGGAACCGACGGCTCTATCTTTGCTATCGGTGACTGCACAGCGACGTCTTACGCTCCCACCGCACAGGTCGCCTCTCAGCAAGGTGCCTACCTTGCTCGCGTCTTCGCCCAAATGGCCAAGAAGAACACTCTCGATGCTAAGTTGGCAGAGCTCGAGGCTAAGCAGACCGTTGACGTTGGTGATGCTGAGGAGAAGAAGCAAATTGCGACCGAACTCGACACCGCGCAGAAGAGCATGGCCAAGGTCAAGCTTAGGCCCTTCCATTACTCGCACCAAGGCTCGTTGGCGTACGTATCCGCTCCTTTTCGGGTTTCATTTGTTGTCAAGATACTCATGTTGTTGCTCCCCTACAGATACATTGGATCCGAGAAGGCAATCGCTGACTTGCCTTTCATGAACGGCAACGTAAGACTCCTTCCCTTGTCATATTTTGGAAAGAACGACGGTGGCTCATGCTCGGTGTTCTGTTGTTCCAGGTTGCCACTGGAGGTGTCGCTACGTTCCTTTTCTGGCGCAGTGCATACCTCAGCACTTTGTTCTCCCTCCGCAATCGTACACTCGTTGCGACGGATTGGCTCAAGGTTAAAGTGTTCGGCCGGTGAGTATTTGTTTTCCGTTGTTTCCTTTCCTCCAAATTGTGTGGAGCAGTTGCTGACATCGACGTGCAGGGATGTCTCCAGAGATTGAGCAAGATGCTTGTCTTGCTTGACAAGAATCGACCAGTTGCTTCCCGATTACCGATAAAGAACCTATTATAGACTATCTTACACTTGGATTTATTCACACTGTCACTCATTCAATTTTGCCTTTTCGTCCACTAGACTTTTTAGACGCGTCGTAAGTTGGTAGATTAAATATACATCCTTCCTGTTGTCCTAGCTTGAATCCGTAGTAATAATGACCAGTACCTTTTTCCCTTCCCGATCCTTGAACATGTGGGGAGCGACATCTCGCACTGCCTTGGTTAGGACATGGTCCAGGCTGCGGACTCGGTACTCAGGAATAATTCGCCTGCCAGTGTTGCAACATGCTGCGAGTCACAAAAGAAAAGAACCAAAAAGAGCTGTACATCCATTCATCCTGAAGTCGTGCTGGTAACTGTGGCTAGAGAGACCTCGCACAGACCTCTCAGATGACTTCACCATAGGAGCTTGGTTGAAGTCAGAAACAACAACGGCGATGTGCAAGGCAATAGTCTTTTCTGGACCTGCCTTATCGGGAAGGTGGCAGCTTTAGAGCCAAACAACCAAACAAGCACATTTCCGTAACTGACATGTTTCCTGCCTCGTGTTGTCCATCTGACTTGCTGTCGTGTCTCTTCTTTGTGCAATGAAGCCCGGCAATCGTGTGATCAAAACACGCATTACAACGACCTTGTCGATAAGATGGAGGAAACATGCTCATGTGCCAGTGAAGATTAGGATTCAAGCCAGAGGATGAAGACAAAAGGACCTTCCTACTGGGATAATCATGACAAAATCGCGCCAGATCACATTGCTCTGTAAATTTTCGTGGAGAATCCTCTTTATGGGTTCTTCCATTAATGAAGGATGTCCAAATGGGAAAACACCCCTCCGCGGTTGTCATCGGTCAGACCACGGCGACCGATTGCTTCCACGAATGGACTCTTTGCTCAGAAATGGGCAATTATGCAGGCAGGTGAGTAGGCTTGGCAATGATCATTTCCGAAAATTTGTACCCTTTTCTGACGTTTTTGGTAGCGAAAATTGCAGAAACTTGAGAAGGCCAGAGCGGGAGTAAGAGGCAAAATATTAGGCTTGATCGGAACGATCGACAGATTATGCTATCCGGCCTCGCGCCAGACTCGTGTTCCCTCCTCTGTACGGCTCGAAGCCCGCCATACTCTGGGAAAAGGGTCGGGCGCAAATTTATATAGGAACCATGCCATCGACCAATTTACCCCACATCCGCTCACCTTGGCAATTTTCTTTTCTCGCGCCCTCGGGCTATAAGCCTCTAACTTCGGCTTTGCGGTTGTCTTTCATTCCCCTCTTCTTCGCCATTCACCTCCCTTTCCCTCTTCATTCGACCTCTCTTTCGCCATGGCAGATAACGGCGCCGATTTCAATCCTCAAATCACAGCCGTTAAGCCCCAGTTGACCTCGGATGCCGCTGCAGCTCTGGTCTTCCATGTCGTTCTTTTCATTCTCGCATTCATTGGACTCTTTGCACTCTTTCGACTTCCCCGTGCTCTTGCACGCTTCTGGCGCGCGGCCGAATGGACGTCTGGTCATATCTTCTACCATACCTCCGATCATGCTCCTCGACCTCCTCCCAAACGAACAATCTTGACCAGAAACTATTCCACCAACCGCACCATCGTTAACGACTATCCTGAGTCCACAGACGATTCACACACTCTTTACTCCTACGCGAAGAAGGCAGAAGGCAGGATTGATGATGACCCCAAAGCTCTCAATCTCAACTATCCTCCTCATATTGCATCCGTTCCTCGCCTCCTTCGTCGTTTCTTGGCTCCCCACCGCGCCAGGATTGCACCGAATTACTCGATTGGACAAGGCGTCATCATCATCATCTGGTTCTCGTTGATGCTATATGCCGGCCTGTACAAGTCGAGTCCGTTTTCAGATCCCGTTCGGACTGGTTGGGTAGCAGTGGCTCAGATCCCTTTCGTCATTGCTTTGGCTACCAAGAACAACATATTGGGTCACCTTTTGGGTTTCACGTATGAGAAGGTATGTTTTTCTCCTTCTACCCCACGCCCGTTCAATACTGATTCCTCCTTCAGTTGAACTTCCTTCATAGATTCATTGGACGACTGGTCGTCCTGGCTGCAAATATTCATAGTCTTGGTTATTGTAAGTTCAATATACCTCCTCTTCAACTATACCCGTTAACATCCTCCTTTCTAGTTTACAAGTGGGCTCAAGCCGGTACGATCAGCAAAATGTTACAAGTCCCGACTCACTACTGGGGCTTCATCGCCCTGATTGCATTCGACTGCATGGCTCTTTCTTCCCTTAAATGGTTCCGCCAACGTTTCTACAACCTCTTCATCGCCACACATGTCTCAGGAATGGCAGTTATGCTGGCCTCAGTACGTAGGCTTCCTTCTTACTTACCGCGCATATATTGACATCTTGCAGCTGTGGATGCACAAGCCGAGCATGATGCCCTACATCCTCTGCGCTCTTGCGATCTTCGGTCTCGACTACGTCCTCCGCATTGTGAAGACGCGTGTTTCCACCGCTCTCCTTCGTCCTCTCCCCGACCTTGACTCTACACGTATCGAGATCCCTCACATCAACGGTGGATGGCGTGCTGGCCAGCACGTCCGCATCCGCGTTCTCTCGATGCGCATGGGATACTGGGGCTGGACTGAGGTTCATCCTTTCACCATCGCTAGCGTCAGCAAGACCCATGAGGGCCTGGTCTTGATTGCAAAGAAATCTGGTGACTGGACGAATAAGCTTTTCGACATGGCAAGGACTGGTGGTTACACCGAGGCAGGCATCGGAAGGAACGCAATGGTTATGGTCGAGGGTCCCTATGGTGAACTTTCCTACCCTTCTTTCTTACTATGGATTCTAATCGCATTACTTCGGTAAGGTGGCCCCGGTCATGCCATGTTTACTTCCTACTCCGGGGCCGTCTTCGTTGCTGGTGGAAGTGGCATCACATTTGCACTTTCTACCATTCAAGACATCATCAACGAGGACAACAAAGGCCGTTCCCGCGTCAAGGACATCACCCTCGTGTGGATCGTGCAAAACCCCGCCGCCGTCAACCCTCTTCTCCCGCTCTTCGCCTCCATGATCCAGTCCAGCCTGTACACCCCAATCCACATCTACGTTCACTACACCCGCGCTGGCTCACCCTCGAAGCTTCCTCTCTCACCTCCTGGATTTTCGTTGTCTGCTGGCAGGCCAAAACTCGGGAAGGTACTTGAGGACGCCATTGCCAGAACGGTTGCCTTGGGTAGTGGTGCGAAGGATACACAGAGGATCAATGGAGTGCTGGTCGGCGCTTGTGGCCCTGCGGGGTTGGTTGATGATGTTAGTGAGGCTGTTGGTCTCGTGGATCCGTCAAGGAGGGATCAGGTTGGAGGTATCGAGATGCATGAGGAGTGCGTCTTCATTTCTCGTCTGTTCCGAATTGTGAATGTGATGCTGACACGTTGCTATTAGGGTATTTGGATGGTAGCTGGCTACCTAAATTCGACATTGTATCTATTCCTATGTATCGATTAAGCATAACGACCAACCGTATTAGTAGAACCAAATGGTCTCAAGAATTTGTACATCATAGCAATTAGAGTCACCACATAGAGAACGAAAATGAAAGTTCATGTTTACCTGGATAATTTTTTTTCTGAGTGTTCTGTGCTGCGCCACTACCGAGTCTCCTCGCACTGAATCAAATACAAGAATGCGGCCGCCTTCAGGTGTCTTCGAACATACTCACGTGGAAGCAAGACCGAGTCCCTCTCGATCTTGGTCCTCCGGTTCGACCCGGCTCAAATCGGAATTCAGAGTTCCAACTTCCAAGGCGAGTTGAATTATCAAATGTCCTCCTGAACAGGGCTCCGCAAGCAGTTCAGAGAAAGTGAAACCAAATTCGTATTAGCCATAATCTGCGTGGAACTTCTAGAATAACGCAATTCATGGTATCCATGGTACAATAAAACCAACGTATATTAAAAGTCATCCAAATGTTCTGCGGCCCCCTACAGTCCTCGTCATCAGTAAACTGCGCATGCTGCGGCGGGAGCACCGGGAAAAACTTACGAGATGAATAAACAGCCATTACCACCTCCTCTCCGAATCAACTCCCGCATCCCCCCAGCCTGCCAAACCTTACAACTCGTTCATCATCCCAGAGTCTTGCCCAGTGGGCGTCGCAGGGCCAATTAGTGCCGCAACCGAGTCGGAGAGCCAACGTTCGATGAAAGTGAGATAGTCGACACCAGATTCGTTGTCTTGATTTCCATACAGGTAGTACACGGCTCTTTCGTGCATGATCATCATATGTTTAGGGAGATAGTTGAATATGGCGGAGAAGAGGAGGGAGCTCAGGATGAATCCAATTGTCACTATTTTGTTGGGTCAACATAGGATAAATCAGTATTTCGAAGTATCTCTTTCCAGGAAGCAGCGAGAACATACATAAGAGTGTCTTCTCCCAAGGTTCCATCATCGTGAAGGCAAATGTTGACTCAAAGAGCATCCTGAATCGCCACCAAGAGTACGTCAGATTGGATTTCGGCACTCGGGTGTTTCTATGATCGGGTTTGGCTGGGGGAAGAGGAGTAGAGTGGTCCCATTTGGCTATCGTTGACATGATTCAAGTGGTTCAGTACAAAGAGGTGGTTAAAGTGGTCGTTGCAATATCGTTGGGGAGTTTCGTTTGATTCTGAAGTGGGGAGAGTTCTCGGTGCGTTGAGAAGAATACGTATAGTTTGGACCTTCTTTCTGTGAACGAGTGCCCCAAAATAGGTGTCTCAATGATACCAAGTTGGAAGCGTCAGCAGGCGAAGAAAAGCGAAAACAAGTGCTGGTGCTGGCAATGGAAACAGAAATATTGATCGTTCCAGAGACGGTACCACTCCATTTTAGGACATCCAATTGATGGGAGATCCCACGCAAGCAACATCGTTGAGGTTGGTTTGAGCAGCAACAAAGAGGAAAGATACGGTGGTAAGGTCGAGCACTACAAAACTGATGAAAATAGGCTACATGCTTGAGTCGATGAGATAAATGTATATTAGTATTAGCATTAACACCAAAAGCCTAAGTAATTGGTTTTCTAAGATGCGATGTGCGAGCAAACCGTCCATTCCCAAGTTAACCAACACGAATGGATGGTGGGGAGAGGACCTATAGCCTCAATTGCTTCGCTTTCATCTTCTCAATGTCCCTTCTCAGCCCACGCCTGCCTTCCTCAATGTCACTCTGCTCAACCATTTGCGCTGCCCTATCCTCTGGCCCACCACTCCTCTTCGCACCACCGCGAACTCTTGTCCTCCTCTTCACGTACCACTCCCATGCAAATCGCACGACCTCCCCATCGGCATCGTATGGTGTAGGAATCTCAGAATACCCAGGGCGCGCAGTTGGGTGCCTAACGTAGATTGCAGAGCAAGTCTTGAACGAAGGCTCGATATAAGCGGGAATGAAAAGCCATGGAGAGGCGTATTGCGGTAGGTAGAAGGGTGTCATCGGCAGCAGTTGAGCTTTAGCTTCGGCTATTATCTCAGGAGTAACAGCGGGTAAACCTGTTTCTGCGTCCTTGGGTGCCTCAGCCGCAGCCTCTTTGGCTTCGGAGGGGGTGGAAGCCTCAGCCTCGACCTCCTCGCCCTTGAGAGCCTTGTTCATGAACTCCTTCTCGGCAGGCGTAGCCGGAACTGTGGTATCCTTGGTGGCGGGCACCTTCTCCAATTGAATTTTTTGGATTCGCTTTGCAAGTTCGCCCTCGTAGTCCATGACATCGTCGTATTCTTCTGCTGACCCCTCTGGGCGGCGGAAGAACCGGATGGCAGCAGGGTTGACGGAGACCATGTCACCGGGGGCAAGTCGAGTGTTAGCATTGGTGTGCTGTGCGAGGAGAGCTGTTCATACGCCTTCCGGAGAGAGAGAAAGGAAGAACCGACCTTTTTGCCATTCAGCAACACGTCCCCGTGTACAACCAACCTCCTGGCTTCATACACGCTGTGGGCAAAACAGCACCGGAACAGAAACACGTCGATTCGCCTCTCCACCTCCGCGAACATCAAACTTCCAACGGGAGCCATTCCCTTTTTCTCTTCCTCCTCTGCTTGCTCCTTCTCCTGCTTCTTCCGGAGTGCGTACTCCTCTAATGACGCCTTGTCGTCCCCAGTAACGACCTTCCTCCGGGGACGTACATCAGGCAGAGTTTCCGGCAGGTACCACCGCTTGAAAATCTTCTCGTTGATGTGGTCTCCGTGGTATGCACGGACAACGGCTTTGGACCGCCAGCGTTGCTGGAAGAGTGTCTTGGTCGTTGCGTCAAAGACGATTTCTTTCTTCTTGTCTCCCATGGTACGCTGGTACAAATTGAACAGGTTTTTAGGGGTCCAGCTCTGTTCGTGTATTAAGTCAGTTTGGTGTGCCATGTAATGCTGAATACATAAGACGCGTTGTACGCACCATACGAGGGAGAGCCCTCTTCATGTTATAGATGCCCTTGTCCCGCATGATGGAGTATGTTCACCCGTACTGGGTTGCGACTCGTGTAAAGCAGGTCGAAACAGCAAGCGGAAAGCGCAATGACCTGAGAGTTACAGCGAAGACCTCGGGTCGCTTGAGCAAAAATACGTGCGTGGGAATTAACTGCCTAAAACGCATGGGCATGGTTCGGTCCGAACATTCCGGTCGCCAAAGTTGTAGTTAAAACATAACCTGTTCCTCTAAACCACAAGTCTCTCGAATTTTGAATGCAACATCCTTCTTCACGTACACCATCTGCTAGTAGACGTGGAAAGCGGTGAAGGTGCCCAACACCGGTACTCGTCTCTCCTCGAGCCTTGGAGCAACCATCGTCATGATCTCATCGCCGTACGCAGCAGTGGCAGCTCAACCTGCTTAACATCTCTGCCTCAGAAGTCGTCCTCAACCTCTTTCCTTTCTCACACTCTGGAACGCCTGCTTTTTGCACAATCATGTTCAATCCATTTAACTGGTTCTCCTCGCCAGGCAATCCGAGATCCGGCCTCACCGCTGCTCAAGAGAAGATGTATGCTCTCGAGCAGAACGACAATTTCCGCTGGGCCTCCAAAGCCTTTGCTTTGAGGTCCAAACACACTCTCACATCCTCCTCGTTGGCGTTGCCTTCTTTGGTAACCTCCCTCGCCTCTCTCGGTCAATTCGCCGAACTTGCACATGGATCATTAAATCCTAGATTCATCTGGTCCAATATGGACAAGCTGACCAGCGAGGGATTTCCATTGGAGGGGTACGATGCATTGCATGGATCCGAGCTCGTGGATTCATTCAGAGGGACGGTAGCGGACCTACAGGGCTACGTTGCATATCGACCACAGCAGAAACAGCTGATTGTGTCATTCTCGGGCACCAGCTCAATTCAGCAGGCGTTGCAGGATGTTACAGCCATCATGACTCCTCATTCAGGCCGGCGCGGTGCTTCTGTACATCTCGGGTTCTGGAACATGTATGGCGGGGCCAAGCAATGCACGTTAAAAGCGTTGCGTAAGGGCATGGTGAAGTATGCCTCTGATGTGCAGGAAATCGTGCTTACCGCGCACAGCATGGGTGGCGTAATGTGCTATTTTCTAGCAATCGACCTCCTCTCTTCCTCTTCGGATCTTCTCTCCTGCACGAAGAACCCCAAGCTGAAACTCCAGCTAGCACTCTTCGGCTGTCCTCGAGTCGGGAACGATCCTTTCGTCGCGTACTGGCAAGATCTTGTATCAAGGTCATCCCTTCCCCCATCCTCGCCCCCGTCTTCTCCTTCGTTACCGGGTCGCCCTCAGATAGAGGTGGAAGAGTACTCAGTACGAGCATACAACGACGGAGCTACCTGCCTACCCCCATACTTCCTTGGCTACAGACACCTCGCGAAGTCCCCGTTCTATTCATCGCATGACGCGCTCTTCCAGATCCCTCCCGAGGATGCAGAGTGCTGCCACTTCGAGGTCGGTATTTCTCCCAGGCCAGAAGCCACAGATACTCCAGAGCCTAAAGTGCCTCCTCCAAGAACTCCACAGTTCCCCTACGGCGGACACAATTACTATAATGCAAGGGATATGGAGAAGTTGATTAGACGGATGGGGTGGCTTGAACTGGACAAGCATGGGGAGAACGGATGGGAGGAGAGGTTTGTCATTGCTAGGGATTCCAAAGAGGCGAAGCAATGATACCTAATCTTGGATTGGTTCACTCCCTTGTTACAATGGTCATTTGCAAAGGAATCACATCATTCGTTTATTATAATACATGGGCTTCCTGCATTTCGCATACTTTGGTCTCGTCCTAGTATGTGTTATGACTGGCACCATAATACAATGTGAATACCCATATCAATTTGAACGGCTAAACCGGACCTCAGCTCTCTTCTCTGGCGTCTCCCTGCTTGGGCTCGGAATTCCAGGCCCAGATCCCTTGGAACCCAATCCCACTCAATTTCTGACCGACCTCAGCAAGACCATGCAACCCGATGACGATGCGAAGGTAGGGGAATGTTGCGTTTCCAGTTGGCTGCCATGGAACAAGGCAGCGAGAGTATGAACCTTAGAATTCGACCCGATATTCAGTAGTGTCTTGTCGGTCATTTTTGTGCCATCCCCTTTTGCGTTCCTGTAGCCTTTCATTTCCACATGTCAATCACTTACCAGGTCTTGCAGAGCTACTGAACGCTGCGGAATCAACAATATTCCCTCGTTGTGGAAGTAAGGCGTGTCTCTTTTACAGCTTCGATCATTTCATCCCCGGCAGCTGGAAAGCTATGCTTTCGGTTTCTTAGGTTCAGCTGGCCTCTCCAAACCCCATTCACTTTGCTGCGGGAAGAGGTGTATCGATCAACAAACTACGTATATGTCTGCTTTGTTGATGCGAGTATGTCGGCCTCAAAACCATGAATCAATTGTGAACCCAGTACCATACATTGTTGATTATCATATCCGTTCCAGTCGATGTGCAAACCTTCGATGAACAAACCGTGTGTTCATGTCGAGTTGAATCTAAAAACAGAGTATGCGGAACATTTCGTTGATCCGAATCCCACTCTATCACGAAAACCTGTCGCTGAGAGCCGGCCCTGAACGTGGACATTGAACGTCATGGAGGCCGAATGATTCCTAATCCCCAACTGTGACTTCTTCCGTTCTCAACCTCAAGAAAATCTTGCGAATCAACTTTGGTGGCCTAGATATTTGGGCTTGAAACCCGATCTTTGACAGCCTACACCGTGTGCAATTGAAGCGCAGTTGGATGGTGTGAAGCCTCTCATGAATGACCAAATTCTGCTGGTCCGCACACGCCGGCGAAGGATGGCCATCACCTCGTCGCAGTCTCATGCTTGCCTATGGTGAGCTCATAGTTCGGTATTTAAGCACCCTGACATTATGTCTTGTCCAACGGTTGATCATCCTCTCAGCCTCAGGTCGTCACTATGAGATCTCTGTACCATACCGCCCTTATCCTCATTCATGCCACTATTGCGTCTGCCCAATTCACCCCGGTGCTTGACTCCTCAACGGGAGCTTTCATCGAGAAAGTTCTGGGCCACTGGGAGTCCCCCACCGGAGTGGCCGTTGCTTTGGTCAGACAAGACGCCTCCGGCTGGTATGTCGAGACTGCAGGGTACGGTCCTGCAACTATCGATGGGAGTAAGAATGTGACCACAAATACTCGCTTTGGTATTGGGTCAAATTCAAAGGCAAGTTTTGTTTCTGAATAATCCAGTTCTCTGCGGTTCTAACGCGTCCCGCATCTCCAGTTATTTACGGCTGTCACAACTGGACTCCTCACTCATGACTCTCGTGTTTCTCGACCCCTCACATGGTCTACAAGGCTGAAGGACGTGGTGCCTGGCTGGGGCCTCGTCGACGAAATTGCGAGTAATGAAGCTACGGTGCAAGATTTGTTGAGCCACAGGACCGGTGTACCAAGACATGATGCTGCCGTTCGTAGGGGTGACACGAACGCGGATGTCGTAAGTCCTTTTCACGACCAATGCAAGTTGGCCTAGACTGACCAGAGAGATAATGTAGGTTCGGAAAGTCCGCAATCAGAAACCGTCGGCACTGTTCCGAGATATATGGCAGTATAACAATAACATGTACAAGGTCCTGGCTACTCTTGCCCCGACGCTACTGCCTTCTCGCCAACCTTACGCTCGCTATGTTAAAGAGAACATCTTCGACAAGCTGGGGCTTAACGGCACTACCTATTCGTATGCTGTCGCAAACCAGACTGGTGAACTAGCTGATCCCACCGCAAGAGATGTCGCACGGGGGAAACTCACCCTTCGTGCCATTCCATACTGGCTTCCAGAGAGTGGGGAAGACGGGGATGTTAACGCAGGAGATGGTGGGGTAGTCAGCACCGCTACTGACCTGGCTACTTGGATCCAGGCTTTACTGCTCGACGGAGCCAATCCGAAGACGAATCAGAGCGTGATTCCACCTGATGTGGTGCAGAAGGTGTCGACGGGTGTTAGTGTTGAACCACCAGGTGGTGCGGCGTTCCCAGAGCTTAGTCCTGTTGTCTATGGCGCAGGACAGGAGAGAGGAAGCTATCGCGGGCACGGTGAGTGTAATGTTCTAGTTTGCCGCATCGAAAAGCTGACGTCCGGAAATCCGTGCTCAGAATTCATTGAACACAGTGGCGCGGTCCCTGGATATAACACCGTCATCTCTCGTTACCCCAACTCGAACTATGGAATTGCAGTCCTTTCGAATGACAACGAGATTGGGGGCATTCTGGTTCGAATCATACAGTTTTATCTTGCGGATAGGATCTTCGGGCTGGAACAGGTAGACTGGGATTCTCGTTACCAGGCGATATACCTCACACCTCCTAGTGGTCCGGGGCCAACGCCTCGGCCTGCAAACGCAACATTTCCCTATGGCGATATCAAGAAATTGGAAGGTGTGTACGACAATGCTGGTTATGGCAAGACGGAATTTTGCTATATTCCTACTACCAATTCCACTTCGTCAAATGCTGTGAAAGGTGGCTCGAAGTCATGCAATGCGCTTAGAGCAAATATCTCGACTGTGTTGCCTGGCATCATCAAAACGGACGTACCTACCTTCGTCGCGCCGTGGAATTCCACCACCCTTTCGCATGTTGTCCTCAGACATTTTAATGGGGGTTTGTTCAATCTTTCCGCCATCCAGACCTATGTACGTGTTGGTTTTCTCCAGTTTGTAACCGCCTGCTGATGAGGGTACGATTGGGGTTCAACAGCCTACCGGCAATTCGTCTAGCCCGTACTGGGCTCAAGACCTAGGTATCTCAGCTTTGGCCGAGGTGGGCAGTGGCTTGCTTGGAATCGGTTTTAGTGGAGGAGTATGGGGTTCTGTACCTGGAGTACCCGAGCCGTCGGGTAATACACCGAAGGAAAGGGCTGAGGTGTGGTTCACAAGGTCGTAGGACGGAAGGCTAGACGTAATGAGGGCACATATTTATTCATTGATTCTGTTTCGAACTTGGAAAACCGAATGAGAGTGTATGTTGGACGAAACGCATCAAACACCCAGACATTGCCGAATTGCCCTATTAGTCTAATCTTGACAGCCCCGTCTAAGCTCATTGCAACTCTCGCTCTTCCAGGCATCCACCCATCGCTCGCGGTTTGGGCTATGGACTTGCGAAGTCCCAAAACACGATAAGAGCACCTGACATCGCAATTTCGTGCTCAGTACTGCACGTGATGCTGGGAATTCGGGACATAAGTGTAAGGTAGCTAGAGTACGAGTGCTAAGCTTAACAGCGTACTCGCACTATATCTGTACAATAGGCAGATTGTAGTAATCCCAGGATTACAATAAGGCCAGTTTCATGTGTTTGATATCAGGAAACCTCCTCATCCCCCACGCCTCATGAAGCTTTTCCTACAAAATTTGGTACAGATTCCTCTTCTTCAGAAGCAGACTGCATGGCTCGGTGACACTCCGTATAATCAGATTTGTTCTATGTATTCTAATGAACCTCCTTATAATGCCAATACCGAATACGGTCGGTTGGGTGACGGCTGCAGCACAGCCTATCTTCGTGATCTATAAATGTCTAATGAATGCTATGAATAAAAGGTGAACCTCAAAGCGACTGGGGGATTTTCTATATCGGTAGCGTGGCACAAAGATAAGTGGAACGGCTCTATGCCCTTGGTCGGCTGGTAATATACAACTGCTGAGAATGGAGTTCGCTGCTTGGAGGAGGCTGTACTCCCCCAGACAAGACACCAATCCTCATCATGGACAGTAGCTGGGGAGCCAAAAGGAGCCGGTGAGCAAAAGTAAGATTCTCGCCCGCAACAAGCATACGTACGTTGTGGGCGGCATTGGAGTGGGTATATGTTCCACCGTGGAACTGAGCAGTCACATCCTTTCCATTTGCCTGCGCAATGAAATGACGTCCTCCCGGATGAGAATCTAAGAAGGAAGATGCATCGTGGATGAAGCCCCCAACAAGGATCAATGTTCGGATCTTCGACTCGGCCTGGACTGTAATGATGGGAGCAGACAAATTCCAATGCTCAGGTACACTCCACAATGAATAGAAGACTCACAGGTTTCCCAAGACACCACAGGAAGCTCTTCAGAAGATAATGACCAATGAAGCCCGTCTTGAACCTTTCTTAGTTCTTTGAGCTTCATTGCCAGTGCACCCTTCTCAATTTCATTCGACGGGAAGACTTTAAGGTGGCTCGCCAAGCGCAGCATGCCGCAAAGACCGATGAACCATTTGGTTGGATCATATTGATACCAATGAAAGGCATTTCGATAGTCCATGGGAAATTGATGGTGAAAGTTGTGGTATCCTTCCCCCATCGTCAATACCGCAGAAAGGAAATGATCTCGAGGGGATAAGACATCGTCATAGGAAGCTGAACCAAGCCAGTGAGCGATTGAATTTATGCAAAATGTACTCTGGCCAACATGGTCAATCTCGGGTTCTATCGGAGTCAAAACGCGCTTACATGGTGCGCCACAGTTAGGCGTAAAGCACAAGAAAAGCAAAGCCCACCAAGCCAGTCGTTCCAACAATGTCCCGGAACAACGGCGGGAAGAACAAACCCCATAAATAAGGCAAGTTGAAAATAACGGCGATGCTGCCATTGAATCAAGTTGTCATTTCTGAGGTCAGAAGTATCGGCCTTGCCGGATTTGAGGTCCGTTTTGAATATCATCCAGCCAAGATGTGTCCAGAAGAGACCTCGGTTGGAATCGTAAGGGTCCAGATCAGTGTCCGTGTATCGATGGTGAGCGCGATGGGATCGAGCCCACCAGGAGCACGAGCCTTGGACTGCGCTACTTCCTCCGAGGAGTAGGAATATCTGAAGAGGCAAAGATGCAGTATACGACCGATGTGACCACAGCCTATGGTACCCTACGCTCATTGAGCACATAATCAGCCGCCGAGGAATTGTTCTTACCAGCAGTAATGCCTGAGGATGTCATCAGCCAGATACGCATAAACAGCACTTGGGAAACCTCCTCACCGAGCATTGAGAATAGGTAGTACCCCATGGCAAACGCCATGGTGTTTGGGAGTCGAGGGGCGTAGAAAAGTCCGTATACTGATATTGCGGGCGTGACAGTTAAGATAAAAACATTGAACCACCGAATTCCGTGAATTGTTGGTATGCGGGATTTGGGAGCCGAAGACATTGCTAGCGGAGTAGGCGCTCGAACAAAGTAGAAAAGACCAGGAAAAAATCAGAAACGATACCAGGGTGGTGGACGAGGGAGAAACGTCGTGAGGTGACATTGTCTGGCTCTCTCACGAGAAGATATAGGCAATGCGAGCGGAAATAGATTGAGAACTGGATTACTTCCGAGATCGTCAAGCCCAGAGCCCTATTACACCTCAGTCTTGTGGCAACTCGATATAGCAAGGATTCTAACCGGAGCCTCTACGCTCTGCCATAAGAACTGAACCCAGACAACACCATTGACGGAGAAATCCGTACAGACGCCACAAGCGATTGTAGGTTGTTGCAAGCCGGGGCCAACGGTTGACCGCTCTTAAAAAAGTGTGGGGATGCGAGTACTCGTTGGAAAATGAGCCGCAAGAAAAATTAGGAGAGGCGATTGCCTGGGAATCTCGGCGACTCCTCCGTGTTCGGAATCAGAAGGTTCCTGCCCTCTCATGCTTGTGAACTCGGAGAAGCCTCATCAATAATGTGAAAGCTAATGAATACAGCGTGACAACAGGCCGACGAATCTGCCAAGCGGCGCGCGATGGAACTTTCTTTTGCGGATTCCGCCTCCCTGAAGATCCCATGACAGAACAGCCTGATGTTCCGTCGGAACTTTAGAAGCATGACGATTCCGGAGTTTTTCAGATGTTATCTGTTACCTTGTGGACGCTGTAGAGCCAGGGCCAGACGGTGAGGTGCGTTAAACAGAACTAGTACTGGAGACAACCACGTATTGAGACCATAGTGAGTCGATGCGGATTATGTACTATAATGAAGTGGCCATCCATATACCACGGACCGGAATGCCGGTCCAACCCATCATGAAGAGGAGCATGCTGCAACATTTTCCAGTAACTCGATGTAGGGTTCCAAAGGCTCTCGAAGTCCAAGAAATCGACTTCAAGGCGTTGGGAGACTAACCTTGGCACGGAAAAACATCTTCGGTCTGGTCAGCTGCCAGACCTTCTTTGATTCGTAGCATGAAGCGAAATAAACCGCTAAAACAGCGCCCGAGCAAGGGAATACAAACTTGTATCCATCTTTCCCCTCTAACAACCAGTACGATCATGGTGGCTGCTTTGCTCTGTGTTGTTGCCTATGGGCTGGCAGTCCTGGCCAAGGAAAATCCCGTGGTTGAGGGTGCATTGCCTCCACAGGCTGTCGTAAGCTTTCCAGCCCTCGAGCTGGATCCTCTTGTTCTCACACGTCTTCTCTTTCGCAGTTTGTGGACCCCAAATCGTTTGCTGTAATAGGAGCCAATGGGACCTTCCGTGACTCATCGTTTGGAACATTCTTCAACCCAACTTCCACAAAACCGCCATTCTTCCAAATCTTTGACAAATCGTTCCTGAAGATCCTGGGTCCCAATCCCTCGATTCATGAAGTTGCTTCCAATTCGACCTTTGCTTTTGCGCACGAGGCACCGATTTATTTGCCTGAGACCGATGAAGTTTTCTTTGGAAGCAACGACGGCGGAGCACTTGGACATAGTGACCTTGACCATAACAATGTCATTGGGAAGATCAACTTGAATGACGTAGAGAAAGCACTGGCTGCTAACGCCAGCTCTATCAATGTACCAGTCCAATTCGTGAGTAGCATTGCTTATGCCTTGGGGTTCTTTGTCACTGATCACCTCGCCAATATGTAGCTTGATTTGCCAGACACTATTCAAATGACAAATGGCGGAACGGGTCCATTCAGGGCGTCCTTACTCTTGAGCACCTCAGGACGTGGACCTCGACCGCCCTCCATCGCTCTTGTGAACCCCAAAGCGCCACACAATACCACGGTTCTGCTTGACAACTACTTCGGCCGACAATTCAATTCTCTCAATGACATCAAAGTGCATCCCAGTGGCAAGCTGTTTTTCACGGATGTCATGTAAGTGATAACCCTCTTAACAAAACACGTAATGAACCTGCCATTCAGATACGGATGGGTGAACCATTTCCGTCCTCAGCCCCTTATACCAAACCAGGTCTATCGCCTGGACCCGGATACAAGACAAGTCCGTGTCGTCGCTACAGACTTTGACAAGTGCAACGGAATAGCGTTTACTCCAGATGGGAAGACAGCATACATGTGAGCTTGCACAAACTCTCTTGATTTTCCGCCCTGATCTCCTCTTAGTACAGATACAGGTGCAGCTGGCTCCGTTCTTGATCAGACCGCACCAGCGACTATGTGAGTACCCCACGCACACAGTCACTCTCAACATTCACAATTACCGTCACTTCTCCAGCTACGCCTTTGACGTCGAGCCAGAAAGTCATGTCTTCAAGAACCGTCGAGTATTTGCCTACGCGGATACAGGCATACCAGACGGTCTCCAAGTGGACACGGAGGGCAACGTCTACTCTGGGTGTGGAGATGGTGTTCATGTCTGGAACCCAGACGGGGACCTTATCGGCAAATTCTTCCTTGGAACAACCTCAGCCAACATGGTTTTCGCGAACCCGGGCCGACTCGTCATTATGGCAGAAACGAAGATATTTGTCGCCAAAATTGCTGCCAATGGCCTGGCTGCTATCCAGCCATAAGCTTTTGTGCCGGATATTCGTAGCACAACGATTGTCCATAGTACTGAATACCAATCACGCAATGGATGAGATGAAAGAAATCGTTCCCCCACGATTATATTTTATTGGGAATAAAAAATACATGAGAGAAAGCCATCGGATCGCGAGTTCGTGCTACAAGAGAGCGTGCATATATAACGGGAAAAGGACGTAAACTAATAAGAGATTATGCTGACGTATAAACAGAATATCGAAAGTCTAGGACTTCAACATTTTAGCGAGCCTCAGTTAGTTGCCCTTAGCCTTGGCAGCCATCTGAAGAAGACATTAGTAAGAAAAACAAGGACATGATTGGACAAAACACATACCAAGTTGAGAGCAGAGCCAGCCTTGAACCACTCAATCTGGCCTTCGTTGAAGGAGTGAGCAAGCGAGAGGGACTCCTCAGAGCCATCCTTGTGCTTGAGGCGGAGGGTGAGGTTCTTGCCAGGTGCGAAAGACTCGAGGCCGAGGATATCAACACGGTCAGAGGGCTTGATCTTGTCGTAGTCGGCGGGGTCAGCGAAGGTGAGGGCAAGCATACCCTGCTTCTTCAAGTTGGTCTCGTGGATACGGGCGAACGATCGGACAATGACAGCAAGACCGCCAAGGTACCTGGGCTCGAGAGCAGCGTGCTCACGGGAGGAACCTTCACCGTAGTTGTGGTCACCGATGACAACCCATTTGATGCCGTTGTCGCGGTACCAGGCACCAACTTGAGGAACACCACCCCATTCACCAGTCTCCTGGTTCTTGACCTTATTGGCTTCACCGTTCTCAGAGTTGATGGCACCGATGAGGCAGTTCTGGGAGATGTTTTGGAGATGTCCACGGTACTTGAGCCAGGGGCCGCCAGCAGAGATGTGATCGGTGGCTGATTGAAAATGAGCACAATACTCGTCTCGAGAATTAGTAGATATACTTACTGCACTTGCCCTTAACCTTGATGAGGATGGGGAGGTTCTCAGGGGTCTTACCATCCCAGGCCTTGAAAGGTTGAAGGAGTTGGAGACGGTCAGACTTGGGGTCAACAGCAACCTGGACGCTTGCGCGGTCGGCGGGAGGAGCCTGGAAGGTGTTTTCACCGGGGTCATATCCGCGGGGAGGAAGTTCGTGGCCAGAGGGGTCAGTGAACTTGAAGTCCTTGCCATCGGTGCCCTTGAGGGAGTCGGTCAAGGGGTTGAAGGTGAGGCGACCAGCGAAGACCATAGCGGTGACGATATCGGGGGAGGCGACGAAAGCGTGGGTGGCGGGGTTAGCATCGTTACGACCAGTGAAGTTACGATTGTAGGAGGTGATGATGGAGTTAACATCTCCCTTCTTCACGTCCTGCCTGTCCCATTGACCAATGCAAGGGCCGCAAGCGTTAGCGAGGACAACACCACCAACGTTCTCGAAGGTCTCGATGACACCGTCGCGGGCGATGGTAGCACGAACTTGCTCAGAACCGGGGGTGATGGTGAACTTGCTGGCAACCTCGAGGCCATGGTCAGCAGCCTCCTTGGCGATGGATGCCGAGCGGGTCATGTCCTCATAGGAAGAGTTGGTGCAAGAACCGATCAGGCCGACCTTGAGTTCCTCAGGCCAGTTGTTCTTCTTGACCTCCTCAGCGAATTTAGAGATGGGGGTAGCCAAGTCAGGGGTGAAGGGACCGTTGATGTGGGGCTCAAGCTCGGAGAGGTTCTGGAAGGGTATCAAATTAAGCGACTAAGCGATGGTGGTGGGGTAAGGGAACTCACGATTTCAATGTGTTGGTCGTACTCAGCGCCCTCATCAGCACGGAGGTTGGGGGCGAAGGCCTCGGCGTACTTGGCGATGTCACCACGCTTGGTAGCGTGGAGGTAGTCAGACATGCGGGAGTTGAAGGGGAAGAGTGAGGTAGTTGCGCCAATTTCGGCACCCATGTTGCAAATGGTGGCCATACCAGTGCAAGAGAGGGATTCGAGACCGGAACCCTTGTATTCAACAATAGCTCCAGTACCGCCCTTGACGGTGAGGATACCAGCGACCTTAAGGATAACATCTAGGTGTGGCGAGTTAACAACAGCTCGTAGGACAGAGAGGGTTCACATACCCTTAGGTGTTGTCCAGCCACCAATCTTGCCAGTCAAGTTAACACCAATAACCTTGGGGCACTTGAGCTCCCAAGGAATGCCAGCCATGACGTCGACTGCATCAGCACCTCCAACACCACAAGCAATCATTCCGAGGCCGCCAGCGTTGGGGGTATGGGAGTCAGTACCAATCATCAAACCACCGGGGAAAGCATAGTTCTCCAGGATGATTTGATGGATGATACCAGAACCAGGTTTCCAGAAACCGAGGCCGTACTACATAGTTCACAAGTCAGAAACGAGCGTAAAAGCGCTGGACGGAGTTAAGCGGACCTTAGCAGTAGCAGTGGCCAAGAAGTCGTAAACTTCCTTGTTAATGTCAATAGCGCGCGCCAAATCCTTGACTCCACCGACTTGGGCCTCAATAAGATGGTCGCAGTGCACGGTCGTTGGGACAGCAGCGGTGTCCATGCCTGCGGACATGAATTGGAGTAGGGCCATCTAAATTTGACGTCAATTAGGGCCATGACGTAGAATACCGGTATCTCCTTACCTGCGCAGTAGCATCCTGGCATGCAACTCGCTACATATTAGAAGATAATGAGAAACAAGAAATGCAAGCAAGACGCGAGGTACGTACGTCGGGGCGGAGTTTGAGGTAGCTCACGCCTCGTTCGATATCTTGACCATGAGCATCGTCAAGATGACCGTAAAGAATCTTTTCCGATAACGTCAAAGGGCGCTTCAGCCTTTGTACTCGTCAGCCCCAGAAGAATGCATAGTGTCCGCGTTTGCATACCTATCGCGAACAACAGCAAGGTTGTCCTCAATTCGCTGATAGTTGATGTACGCGCCCTTCTCGAGTAGCGACATAGGCACTTTAGTGTCTCCAATGCGGGAGGTGACAGTGGCATAGCCTGCAGACAGCCTGTGCAGGCCCCGCATTGCGTTAGCGGCTCCGGTGGTGGTCCTGAGCATCGTCGGGGACGATGTCGACAAGGTAAAAGAGGATAGAGATTGGTGAGGAACTTTCCGGACTTGTCCTCATCAAATTTATGCAATCCATGCACGTGAAACACCGGATCCGGGAACTATACCAGCCAATCACATCAGGCGTTTTATGCCGACAAAGCTTACGTAAACGCAATTTCCGCCTCGAACTCCATCCGTCTTTGCCTTTCCGGCCCACAGCAATGTCCGCTTACCATCGCGTCCAACTGTTAACTTGGCTTCTAAATTCTTCCTGAGCGAATAACATGGTCATAAATTTGAATACTTGACTCATGGTGGCAACCCCGGCGTTCAGGGACATCTCCCATGGCACAGACTGGAGTTTGATAGGACCTTCATGCTCATTGGCAGCACCTGGTAGGAATATACACAACGGCCATTACCCCAGTTTCCTCGACGTGTACCTCAGTGTCCACTCTGATGTCCATGATCCTCCTCTGTTAATATACTGGCTTCAAACGTCGTCGCCTCACCCATAACATCCAGGACGTCGACCCTTCGTGCCACCGGACCTCGGCAGCTGTTTCCCGATAGGTGGCCGCATGCACTTGTAGATCCTATGATGCAATGACACCGAAATATAGCTTAAGCCAGATATGTATCTCTCCTTCCTGACTCACCTTTCCGCGAGCATATGCAATCGCGCCTATCTTTGGAGTTTGAAAACTTTCTGAGCGAGCATACCGGAGAGGACATTCCTCGACGATTCCTAAGAGCCTGCTCATCGTCACATGCAACGACCTCGGCAATTACGGACGAAGCGTCGTCCGACGCTTCAGTTTTCGTGAAATAGAGTCAACACTGCTTCTTCAAGATTGGCGCAGCTGCAACTACGTCCGGGATGAAAGGGGAAATGATGGAAAGGGGCTCAACAAGGAGTTACGATCTGCAGAATAACGAGAACGAAGTTGGCCTGTGAAGAAAGTAGGGCGCCGAATCTGGCGGTGATGAGTTGGTTGACTCCAGCACGAGGATATGGCATCATACGGTATGCACCGACAACACCTTGCCTATGTCCTTAGCTGACCGTTTCGAACCAGTTCCACATCCGAATCAAGGCCTTTTGCCTGCCCATGCGTGTCCATGTGATCTATGGTATATCTATCATCCAATGTATCTCCCATACTTCACAAACTCCTCATCCGCCTTCAACCTCTCCAAATCCTCATTCCTCAAACAAATCCCAACCGAAATCTCCCCATTCGGCCCCTTAGGCATCGAATATATCAAACCCTCATACGGAATGAATTGTGGTCTCCGCACCGACTCCGGTTTGCCCAATCCTAGGTTGAAATCCAGTTCATAACAGTTTATCTTCGACCACGAGCTAAACATGAGATCCGAAGAAACATCAATCGCCGCTGTGAAATTGACAATGCTCTTGTCAGGTGTCCGGTCGAGGAAGGTAGCAAGGGCACGGGTATTATATCCTAGAGTCGATGTTTTGGGGTCTACAGCCGAACGAAGCGACGACGCGACACCGCCCAGCGGCTCCTCGACTAGCTGCTGAACCGTGTTTGAATGAAAGGCCATGCTCTGCACAAGTGCCGGATACAACTCCGAAATACCCAGGTACCTTCGTACACTGACAGCACGAGCGAGCTGGGACGTAGCTGTGGGACCTATACGGGGAAGGCGAGCTCGAGAGATGGATTGCCAGATGTAGGCGGTGAGGGCATCGTCGGTGGAGATGTAGCCTGAAGTGAGGGTTTTTGTGGCGAGTGATTTCAGAGCGGTGAGGGATTCTGGGTCGAAGCTGAAGTATGCCCAGGTGGCTTCTGGAGGGGGAGGTGGTGCTGTCTGGTCATCGGTGGCGGGAACAGATGGCTTAGGTTTCACAAGTTGGTTGTCGAGCTCAGAGCCCGGCTCGTACGAACCATCGAGTAAGGGAACGATGTTGTGACCAGCAAGGTTCCCCGCTGTTAGCTCTTCGGTTGTAAATTCTTCATTACGGCAAGCTTTTGAGAAGAGATGGATAATGTGGCCTTGCCCAGTCATGTCCATTGCATTATGTTGACCGACGAAGGTGAGTATGAGGCCACCTGTGATGAAATTGGCTTGGACAAGGAAGACTGGGGTTGAGTCGATTCCAGTTTCGCTGGAGGTTCCTGGGATCGTCATCCGAGGTGAGATGATGGTTTCATCGAGCATGCGGAATGGGAAGCTGGCCTCCCGGAGTGCATCCATTGTCGGCATGGAAGGCTCATTTCTGAGATCTTTCACCACCTGATGAATGGTCCTCTCAAATGGTTTGATCTTGAAGACGCCTGTATTGCCCTCGCCAGAGCCTTCGTTGACGACCTGGCCAGCTATCCACGGGAAGCTCGCGGAGAGCCGTTCGAGACCATTCGTCAAGGTATCGACAATGATGGGATATGAGGAAGGATCGGTCACGGGAAAGCATAGGGATATTTGGGTATAGATGTTAAGTCCTGGGAGTTGTCCAAGAATGGTCAGAGGGTCGTTCAAAGTCATGTTGGGAGGTCGAGCTTGTTGTCTGTAAGTTAATTGCCTGGACGCCGTTGTACAGACTCGGACAGCGTTATACTACCAGCCAAACGTTGACGGCTCCGGTAAATTGTGCCTTTGGATGCCGAGATAACCTTCCAAGCGGCTCCGAAGATGCACCTCCTCTCTTGACTCAACGGAGGGTCTTGAGAAGCCGCCTAGTACAGGTTTCCATGCGAAGCCTTGTTAATTTTCAATCCGGACAGCTCGAAGGTCTGATCGATACATCGATGGTGATTGTACACAAGCTTGCAAGACGGCTTCACGGTTCGCGTCCTTGGCTATGATCAACTTGAAATATTTTCCGGCATGTACGGACAAATAGCGACTCCTCTGGCCGCTCCACCGATAAAGTGCTATATGATAGGTTAAAGTTGAACAAGACCTTTATTCGCATCCCAATCTCTACGAAAAAAGTACAACGCCCACAGACGGAAGAAAATTACAAAATATTTAATGCTTTCCGCCGCTCGCGAAACTTTGCCTCTAAGCCGCAACCAGGTTGAGGAAGTTGACATAGTCGCTGGGGATGGTCTCGTAAGCCTGGGCATTGGGGTAATTCGTCAAGAAGATCGAAGCAACACCCTTTGCCTTCAGCCCCGAGACGACGCTAGCATCGGTGGGGTTTGGACCAGTGTGAACAAGGATGGACTGTTTGTTCCCGGGGGTAGAACCACCTGTGACAACGTTTGCAAGGCTAGAAAACGGTCGAAACAGTTCTCTTTAGAAAGGATGGAGGTTTGAAGGTAATGTGGGCCTACTTGAAGTTGCTAGCATAATTCTCGAAGGTAATGATCTGGTTTGCAATGCTGTAGTAATCATTCGTTTCTGGCTTCTGGCCGGGATTTAAGACGATCTGGTCGGGAGGGATCTGTCAGTCTCAAAGGATGTTGGCGTAGTCTAACCATGGAGAAAGGTACTCACATAGCTCGTTCCAAACTTCGTATGCACTTGGGAAGCATAGGTCTGATATTTAGACAGCTGGTCCGCCTTTTCGCTGGTTTCGTCGAAGAAGATTCCCTCTGGCCTGTAGCTGGAAGTCCAAGTCGAATACGTATTGATGTCGGTCAACACGTCAGCCTGAGCACGAGAACCATATCCCGTCGCGACATATCCTAAGATCTTGACATTGCCAGCTGCGGCTCCCTTTGTACGAAGGAGAGCCGTGCAGGTTTGATAGTTCGCATCGGGCTGGGAACCAGCACCACCAGGACCGCTGGCAGGGTTTACAACGATGTAAAATTGAACATTGGGATGGGCAGTGATTCTGTAGTGTGAGAGTAAGGAGAAAGGGAGCTGTGAATGAAGTCGAGGTTGTCGCTTACCCCGTAGTGACAGCAGACCACCCGGCGCAGTTGGTTCCAGGGTAAATGTAGAGAGGGAAGAGCACGCCAGTGGGAAGCAAGGCGAGGGCACTGCTAGCACACGCACTAAGGACAGCGAGGTATTGGAAGGCTTGCTGAGTGAAACGCATGGTGAAAGAAGAAATGTCCTTAGAGATGAATTGAGTGACCGGTTAGAAGTCTATAAGAGTGGGAGACTCGGTTGCTGAATGGCTCTCAATCTTGCGGGTCTTTATACGTTCTTCGAAGGCCTAAGTGGAGGCGGCAGGTACCTGACCTACCGAAATGAGTATCAAGATGATCAGCACAGATCTTCCTTCAATTGAAAGCCTGGTCTTATTCAGAGTATCTCGCCACATTGCGACTGGGATCGTGACGTTGCATTCTGTCATCTTCGTTCTTTACTCGTCCCCGATTACCATGCGGAACGAAATTGACTTCCCAAGAATGCGAAGATTACTGTAGGTCGATTAAGCGGAAGCAACTGGATGAGGAGCGACCTCGGTTCCTACGCATTCATCAACAAAATTATTGATATCGCACAACAAAGCTTGCTGACCTCTGCCAAGAAACAACATGTAGCATGACTCGCCACCTCCTAGCGCCCGCCAGGATTCAGTTTCAGATAGAAGTCTGTACAGCAGACAGGATGAATGTTGAATGAGGACTTTCAGTCCGCTGATCTGCAACTTAGTGCGTAAATTACCCAAATAGGCGCTCATGGTGATTAGATCGGCTAGGAGATAGGGCGAACAATCGGGATTTTCTTTACTTTGACAAGCCCAATGAACGCGCATCCAACGCAGGAGACCCAAAGAGAATCGAGAAGCCACGGCCTTGTTAGTGTGCAACGATGGAAAGGCGTCAAGATCCCAACCAGCCTATGATGGGAGAAACGAAGGGGAATTCATTCTTCCGGCAGCTCTACAACAGCAGGAGGGCACGATGCATCGGAAGATATCTCGTCAACCTCGCCAACATACTGCGCCACTAGATTCAAATTTACGGCGAAAGCTCGCACATAGAGCCAAAGAGATGCGACGTTAGATGAGAGCACAATGGTGTTGTCCCCGCTGGTACATGCGAACACGTTTCGTGAACAGAGGTGAGGATCTCATTCCGGCGAATTCCAGCGCACCAAGCTGGCATCTCTTGGAGCCGAGAGCCTGCGAAGAGCTGGTGATTAATAGCCGATGATGTGTTTGCTGAGACCGTTGCATCAGACCACGGCTGGCAACCTTGTTGATATTCCATCAAAACCGAGTGAGTTGAAGAGGATGGGCATGAGCCCTTAGTTTTATACCTGGATTAGCATCATAACAATGCAAAAGCACCTGGACTCTGGAGCAATAGGCTCCACTTTTTTCTACCCTCCCATTATTACCGGCTGCCAATGTGACGGTGTAAAACGCCCGAGGTGGATAGCTTTTGGTTGGTCGTATAGTCACGTGCCATCAAGATAGGCTTTGGCCTTCATCAACCTCGAGGGCGGCATCTAGGGAGAGCATGCAAGATATAGGAGCCTGCCGACGACGTTCTTTCCCATAGACCACGACATGGAAGGTTCATCCTCCCAGGTCCATAGCTCATTGCAAGAGGTGACTCCAGCAAGTGATGCAGAGACAGCGACTCATCGACCTCCGCTGAATCCGACCCGGCCAAGCCAGATGGAGACGAAATATATGAATATGTTGCTTGCTCTAGACTCGATACCCAGACTCCATAATCTACTTGCCTCGTTCTTTACCTGGATTCTCCTCGCAGGGTTTGTGCTCTTCCCCGGTACTTTCACCAGTTTGCGAAACGCGCAGGCAAGTTCATCGAGCGCTGTGGGCAAGGAAGTTCTGGAGGCAGTGTCGCATGTACCGCTGTATGTCGCCAATTTCCTGATACAATGATCAAGAGGCAAACATATATTTTACGGAATACAGTTTCGTCATAGCATTCATATGCTGCGGGATTGGCGCAGCAGGGATGTTGTGGCTTTGGTGGAGGTGGATGTACAATTACGTCTGGCTCACAAATCGAATTTTCTTGTACGTTCAGTCGGACTATGAAAATGCAATATGAATTATGCACGGCTTACCTGACATAACTACAGACCTGGTTTCTTGAATTCATTGGCTGGTGTTATCACTACACTTGCTAACGTCTATGGGGTACAGCACGGAGAGTTCTCCACAACCAGCAAGGTCACGATGATCGTAACAGGTGTTTCGGCTCTCCTTTGTGGTGCAGCGACGCTGTATTATTCACTCTGGAAGATCAGGAGGGTCAAGAACCGACACGACAGAGAAGTTGGAAAGGAAAGAACCGGGAGGCATGGAGAAGGTTTCGTTGACCAGCTCAAGAGAAAGGCGAATGAGCCAGAGCCACAATCTAGGATAGTCTGATTTCTTGTGTCATCGTTACATAACGTTTTCCCCCTCATTCAGTTGGAAACAGCGCCTTGACCAAATAAGGTAGACCTCGCCCATATTCAGCAGGGTCCCGAGTGGTGACAAATCCGTGACGGCGGTCATGTGGAAGACAAATCGAGCAGTAACAGGTCCTGATATGGGTTGCGGAGCTTCAATTTGCATCCTCGAGACATTGCGAAGTCACCCATTTATGTTCAATGCTCGATGAATGTACGTTCGGTTGGCGTCAATCTTGATTTAGAATACTTAGACTATATACTTATGTACATGAGGCCTTTTAAACCGTGTCAAAGGCGTAGTATTTCATCATCTTGTATCAATTCACGTCGAGCCACTCCTGTGAAATGTGAATAACCAGACATCCGCCAGTTATAAATGGTCCTAAACAGCGTCAGAATACCCATAAAGGCAACTAAGTCATTTCTGATACGAATTTGCCGATGGGCCATGACGCGAAAGGTTAGAAGATGGGCGAAGATGGCAGGTCTCTGGGGTGTCTCCTTATCTTATCTAATGTGCTCAACACTGATAAGAAGCCCACCCACTCGGACCGCGGAACTGAGTGCAAAGTTTAGTCAGATTGAAGATCCTACTAGTACACCTTTTGACTAAGCTATATGCTTCAATAATGGGCTTTGGTGGGGAGAGCAATGACATTCTCAGAATTTCGGATTTTGTAACGCTTTTAGGTCACGTGGTTGCTGGGTATGGGCCGAGGTCTACCTTACTGAGGGCCGCACGGAGTGCGGCATTGCCCGCTACCGTTGCTAGTAATGATGTTTTTTGTCAATGAGTTACAGTAAGAAATACATGTACAGTTAGGTACAGAAACCGTTCTTAAGGATCATTGACTTTTTGGGATGCCTCTTCCAAGCGTCTCCTCTTCCCTGTGGATTTGGTGGGGAATTCGTATTCAATGTGTGCAACATTGTGGTTGAGCAAGGCATTATCATTATGTTCAGCGGAGCTGAAATGGCGAGAAAGAAAAGTTGGGCATCACCGGATAGACCCACTACCTATAGGTAGCGGGAATAGCGTTCTCGCTGGAAGGCTTGAAATGAAATTTGACCTCTCCGGAGTCTCCGCGCCCTTGAGACTTGACTGCGCTATTCAAACGTCGATCAAGCGCTTCCGCCGTGCTGGCCACCTCGCACTATGGCCTGCGGTCTGATTCTATTTCGTTCATCGCCTCAAGCAGCAACGAATGTTTCAACGCTTAGGATACTGCGCACGATGCCATGAAGCTACTTGTATTGGTATAAAACCAATCACACTGACGACTTGACATGACATACCATTCGCTTCCATGTTTCTTAGTAAAGGTCTTGTCTGGGCTTCAGTTTCTCTCGTGGTATTCGCTCCAGCGATATCAGCTCAAGCACAGGTTCCCGTGCTCAATGATGAAGCTAGTGTATTCATCAATCAGCTTCTTGAGAGTTGGGGCTCTCCCGGCGGTCTCTCGGTCTCCGTAGTAAGTAAGGATGACCAGGGAAACTGGCGGACAGAAGTGAAGGGTTACGGGAATGCCTCACTAAATGGCACCAAATTCACGGAAAAGACCGTGTTTGGCATCGGTTCTAACTCGAAGGTATGTGGACAACGGCTCCTTCATTGATTATAATTCTCAATGGTATTTCACAACAGCTCTTCAACATCTTTGCCACGGGGCTTTTGATACACAACGAAACCCTCTCTCCTCGCCTCACATGGAACACAAAGCTATCCAGTGTCCTTCCTGGATTCAACCTCCAGGACCCCGTAGCCGCCAGGGAAGCCACCATTATCGATGCAATGTCCCACCGTACTGGTCTTCCTCGGCACGATCTCGCTCCGAAGGCTACCGATGACGTCCCAGCTCTTGTGAGTACTGTTTGCAATTTAAAATTGCTGGAACCCTTATTCACACTTGTTCAGATTCGGAAGATGAAGTATCACCGTTCGTCGGCAGAATTCCGAGAGACTTGGCAATACAACAACAATGTGTATACCCTTCTTTCTTACCTTCCGACTGCCGTCCTGCCTTCAAAGATCCCGTTTGCTCGTTATGTCAAGCAGCACATTTTTGATCCCCTCGGACTAAAGTCCACGACCTATTCTTCAATCCTTGCGAATTCGACTGGACTCCTGGCGGACGGTGTTGTGCTGCAACCCGGTAATGGTTCTGCTGTTGTCCCAGTTACTATTCCTCTTTGGAGCATAACAGACGAAGATGGAAGTTGTAAGTACCAATCCTTTCATGAGTCGTACGTGGACTGACATCCACCTCGTTAGTATGGTCTGGTGCCGGCGGTATCATCACTGACGGCCATGACATGGTACTGTTCTATCTCCTAGCATCGTTCATACGTGACTCACGGCACTTTCAAGGCAACTTGGCTGAAGTGCCTCCTCCTGGATGGACGTAATCCCGAAACCAATGCTACAGTCATTCCTGCAGATGTCGTCAAAACGGTTGCTACTGGATGGTCTATTGAGACAGGTTACCCGTGAGTGTTATGCATGCATCAGCTTGAGAGTGTGCTGGGAGGCTCACCTTACCATCAGCCAGTATCCTGAGCTGTCACCCGTAGTTTATGGTGGTGGCCAAGAAAGTGGGAGCTACCGAGGGTATCGTGAGTTTCGGATGAACGTATAAACTCGGGCATAAATTAACGGTGTGCAACAACCTTTCCTAGAATACATCGAGCATTCTGGTGATACAATCGGTGCGCCTACTTCATCTGCGTGTCCTTATTCCTAATTAATCCGAAAATGGCGACGCAGGATTCCACTCTGCCATTTCGCGATTCCCTCACCAAAATCTCGGCATTGCTGTCACCACAAATGACAACAACTTCGGACCACTTTTAGTCCAGATCGTCAAGTGGTGGATAGCGGACCAAGCTTTCGGTCTCGAAAAAGTGGACTGGAATACCAGGTTTGTACATTCCATCTGGAATCGGACTTGCTAATTGATTGTATTCAACATCCAGGTACCAAACTCAAGCTGCGGGATCCGTGAAACCCACTCCTCGTCTTTCGAATGCAACCTTCCCTTACGGCGACATCAGTCTTATTTCTGGGACGTACGACAACCTGGGATACGGAAAATCGGAATTCTGCTTCATTTCTTCAAGCCACTCAAGCGCTGAATCGTGTCGCCAACTTGCTGCTGACCCTGCCATCAAGGCCCTTGTCAATCCCTCTGTTCCAACATTCGTCGTAAAATGGGGTCACTCTTTCATCACCCATCTGGTGATGAGCCACTTCGACGGACCTCTCTTCAACGTTTCGGCGTATGATGTAATTGTACGACATCTGAATATTCACCGGCTATTGTACATACTAATCATCGATCATTAGGCTACAGGAAACTCTTCCAACCCACTGTTCCCTATCCCAGTCTTGACAGGATCATTGGCGGAAGTCGAAAGGAACCTGAGCGGGATAAGCTTTACAGGTGACTTCTGGGGTGGGGTCGATGGTGTCGTTGAACCCCAAGGAAAGACGGTTCGGGAACGCGCCGAAGTTTGGTTCGGCAGAGTGAATTAGAGTTGAGTTGGAACCTCGAGATGTAAGAGTCATGGTAGTGATAAAATATTTTGAATCGACTATCAACTACTTGGATTTTATGCCATGCATGAGTTCCCCTACAGTTTATAGTATCTTGTGCACCTGAAAGCCCATGCTCTCCGAAAGCCCTCTCCTTTTGTCGCGACGCGTCGCAACCTGACGTGTCCATTGGGGAGACACGTGATTGCCAGTAACGAAAACGTGACACTTTGAGAAAGTAGGATCTCCGCAAGATAACAACGTCCTCCCGCAAAGCCCGCTACAGTTGGGTCATTGAGAGAGCAAATAAGGTCGGAGGGAATGTAACAGAAGCTTAAATCATCACAATCTGCGTATCTCAACGGTACTTTTTTTGTAATTACATAACAAGACAAAGAAACGGATACGAAGGTAAGAAAAGAAAAACGCGGCCAGTAACTACTGCCAGAGACCTGTAACGAAGAATGAACTGAGAGGTGCACCATAGTAATTAATTAACTACCATAGTCACCATAGCTACTTCATTTCCGAGTCCTTCAAAGCTTTCAAACGTCCAGTTGTATTTAGGTCAAAGGTCAAGTGTAGCGTGAATGATGTCATGATCACATGGGGCTCCAAACTTTTTTGTCGACAACATGTGGTAAGATCTCGTAGCGGGGATCTTCGAGTTTTTTTTCATGGATTTTTCAAAGCTTTTTCCAAAGTGTTGTCCATTGTCAGCGCTTTGAACCTCTGGCTGAGGCTGATCGGGCTTCATTACTTAGTGCCTCACGAATAATTCAACCATGCGTGCCATGAAAATGGTCTCGGTCAAGTAAGCAAGATAGGCCCTCAGTGTTCGTGAGGCTAGTTGGGCATATGCAGATTTTGATATTGTACGAAGAGTCCACTAGAAAATATAAATTACACCTTCTCAAACGAGACCTCTGGGCCATCCTCTGGGCTTTTCACTCCCGGTCCCCAAATCCCATTGAAGCCCAAACCACTCACTCGCGGGTCTCCATCAAGTGTAGGCGTGTACACAACTTCCGCTGTGGCGCCTTGCCTAACAACACTTACATCCTCAGCTGCCCAGTATGGGCGAGACGAGTCCCCAGTAGGCTACACCAAAACCATAATCAATGCCATGAAGAGAACAAGCTTGGAATGAACACTTACGTAGGATGTAGTCCCCGACATGTTATACACGCGACTCGAGTCACCGCCATAATTCCTAAACACGATCCACCCCACAAATGGATTCGACCACTCTGCAACAAGAGTGGGTACGTCCTCCTCCTCTGCTCTCTCCTGGATGCCTGGCAGAACTTTCCTCGCATTCTCCCTGATGGCTTTACATGGCCCCGGAGCCGCTGGCGGAACGTCGGGCGATGGTGAAGGGTGGATAACGCAGAGGTGTTTGCTCCCATATCCTGGATTATTGTAGATTCCCTCGAGATCCCAAACACTGCTGGAACTCCTCGTGAACTTTTTCACCCTTGAGATCGTTGCAGACGGGAGTGCAAGCCGTGCTGTCTCTGCCGCCTGTTCCTTCTTCTTTTGCAGGTCCTTATACCTCTGGTGCCAGTCAACGGGCTCGAGCCCAAGAGTGACATCGGAAAGATAGTACTGGATCGTCCTGGAAATATGAAAGCCTCGCTCTTCGTCGTTTGTTAGAACGGCAATGCCTAGGTTATCCTTTGGGAATCGTATGATGATCGATACCATGCCTGATGGGTCATATGTCAGCGGTGAACAAAGCATGTTCCGTTTCCACTCACCAGGTATGCCCCCTGTGTGCTCAACCCATTCATGTCCCCGATAACTGCCTCGTTCCTGCCCCATCCCGTATACTGTCGGGCTGACTTCCGGCCAGTCAGCTTTTGGCTTCACCACCATCACCCCTTTGGCGGCTTTCTCAATGACCTCCGATGGAATGACGCTTTCATTTGTGGCGGGATTCTTTCCGAATAGGAGAAGAGTCTGAAGCCAAGTTGCCTATAGCGCACCGTTAATGAGAGATTGGCTTCGGAAAAAGAGAACAGGGATACATACCACATCCTTCGCGCTACTTATGATCCCACCATCGCCTGCATTTCCATTACCGTCTTCTGTGCTCCCTTGATTCCAATATGGTATAGCCCTCGCGGTGAAGTCCAACCCCCTAACCTCGTCCTTCACACCTTTATCCCTCGCGAAGCCATCAGCAAGTTTGCCCGAGCTCTTCGCGATTTTGTAGGAGTAGGTGGTGCTGCTCAACCCGAGAGGCTCAAAGATGTTCTCCTTGACGTATCGGGCATACGGTATCTTGGAGGGCAAAAGTGCCGTAGGGATGTACGAGCAGATTTCGTACATCAAATTGTTGTATTGCCATAGATCTCGAAAGGGGCGGGAGGGGCGGAGGTGTTTGACTTTCTTGATCTAAGGTTGTGAACGCCAATGAGTTGGACCTTTCATGGCTAAATGGACACTACTCACGGTATCTGCAACTTCGAATCCAATCACTGTGGAAGCGTCGTGTGAAGGGACACCCGTCCTATGGCTCAAGGCATCCAGGATTGTCACGCGTTCAGCTGCTGTACGGTCCCAGAGATCGAACCCAGGGATCACATCTTTGAGACGAGTCGTCCAATCTAGGCTCTTGGGGTTTCCTTGAAGATCCACGCCGAAAGATCGGGTTGATTGCAAGGAGGTATTGTGGATCAGTAGGCCTATTGCGATTGCATTAAACAGCTGCCATTTGGGGGTGAATATGAGCTCGTTCGAGGGTGTATTCCAACAAGAGCGTACCTTAGAGTTAGAACCAATCCCGAAAAGCGTATTTTCATCCACTTCGTCTCCTGCAGCGTTGGCAATTCCATAGCCGCGAGTCTCAATAAGCCACTTCCCCTCCTCGTCCTTTCTCACAACAGCAATTCCTGCACCTCCTGGGGAGTCCCAATCCTTCAAAACCTTGGAAATGAATGCCTCTGTGTTGCTATTCAGAACCGGTTTGAGCGTGCCATGATAACCTGAAGATTCCGAAGCCAAAGGGATTTGATGATCCCGATGGGTGGTGGAAAGCGAACACTTTGCAGCGCCATCTACCCTGCTTGGACCAGACGTAGTGTCATCGAGCCATGCAGTCTGCTTTTGCAGAAGGGGGATCTGTACCAAGCTCTGCAGGAAAAGCTTCATGGGGGTGGGGAATGGGGTTTCCTGATATCAAATACATTGAGCTGGTTTTATACCCCGAATTCCCAGCATCATGTTCCCAAGCATCATGCGCAGTACGGAGCACGGAATCACGATATTGGGGGTTCCTAACGCGAATGGGAACTTGTGCAAGTCCATAACCTAAACTGCGAGGGATAGTGGGTGCGTGGAAGAGGGAGAGTCACAGTGGGCTTAGGCGAGGCTGTCAAGATCATGCTAACGAAGCCGAAGGTCGCCATTCGGCAACAACTCAACATTTGGCATATTCCGTCAAACATACACTCTCATTCGGTTTTCCAAGTTGGAAAAACGGCTAGTGGATACAATATGTGCCCGCTCTACGTTTAGACCGTCGTATTACGACCTTGCGAACCAAACCTCGGCCCTCTCCTTCGGGGTGTTACCTGACGGTTCAGGCACTCCAGCTGGTGCATCCCATATTCCCGTAAAGCCGATTCCAGTAACGCCAGCATCCACCTCGCCCAAACCTGAGAACCCCTGATCCTGGGCCCAGTAGGGGCTAGAGGAATTCTCCTCGACACTAGGCTGGAGGTACCGAATCCGTCAATTTTTTAAAAAACGGAGAAAATCACAGGAAAAAACGCACCCAGCTCTGATATACAGAAATGTTGAACAAGGGCCCATCGAAATGTCGAAGGACAACATGCGTAAACCATGCCGCATTCCACTCGGCGACGAACGTCGGAATGTCTGGCTTGATAACACCTGGTAAAATCGCCGGGATCTTTGCCCTTAGTTCATTGCACGACTTTGAGCCGCCCGTCACCTTGCTTGAGGTGGAATTGGAAGAAGGGACATAGCAAAACTCTGACTCGCCGTAGCCAGCATTGTTGTACATCCCTTCTACCCTCTTGATGTCGCCATAAGGGAAAATCGCGTTTGCAGGTCGGGGAGTGGGCCCCGAACCACCACCAGGGTTGAGGTATAACGCTTGATAGCGAGTATCCCAATCAACCAGGTCCAACCCGAAAATTCTATCTGCAATGTAGTATTGAATAATTCGAATCAGAATCGATCCCAGCTCGTTGTCGTTTGAAAGAACTACAATTCCAGAGTTCGAGTTGGGGTAGCGAGCGATGACTGTATTGTGTCCTGGGGCTGCGCCCGTATGTTCGATATATTCTGGTCAAAATCGCCCCAAAAGTCAACACTTTGTCATGCGGAGGGAAAGCAATCAAAGGTTATACATACCATGTCCACGATAGCTCCCCCTTTCTTGTCCCGCCCCATACACAACAGGACTCATCTCCGGAAACCTTGCGGCTCCAGATTGAACGCTAACACCTGTCGCCACCTTCTGCACTACCTCCGCCGGAATAACACTTTCGTTCGTCTCCGGGTTCGCTCCATTCAGCAATAAGGCCTGGATCCATGTGACCAGGTCAGCGGCAGAGCTGAACACTCCTCCGTCGCCTGCTTCGTTAGTCCCATCTTCCCCGCTGTGAGGGAACCAGTAGGTGAAGACACGAGGTATCACTTTCCCTCCTGAAGTGTCTCTCCCAATGGCATCGGCGAACTTCCCACTTCCACTCGCAAGAGCATACGAGTAGGTCGTACTATTGAGGCCAAGCTTGTCAAATATGTTCTCTTTGACATAGCGTGCATACGATTGGCGAGAAGGAAGGAGGGTTGGGGCAAGCATGGACAGTATCTTGTACATATTGTTGCTGTATTGGTAGATATCCCGGAACAACGCTGAGGGCCTGTGGTTGCGGACTTTCCGAATCTACATTTCATGTTAGCTATTAGCTAAAATCTAGGATCTGGAGAGAACTCACGATAACCGTGGACGTATCCGCCCTCCTGATAGCACCATCATGCCTTGGTACGCCAGTCCTGTGGCTCAATAGATCTTGCAGTGCGGCTTCTTGACTAGCAATCTCGTCCACGAGACCCCAACCGGGCAGTATGTCTCTCATCTTCGATGTCCACGTAAGAGGCGGAGAGACGCGAGAGTCATGAATAAGGAGACCTGTCGTAATCGCTGTGAATAGCTATGGATATACGTTTATTAAACCAGCACGTTTTGAAGGGCAGAATAGCATTACCTTTGAATTCGATCCTATGGCAAAAATAGTGTTCTCCGTTACATTCTGACTTCCGTCTAGCTTTGCAGGTCCATAGCCGGTGGTCTCGACGTGCCAGCCTGAGGTATCTTGCCTCACAACCGCAACAGCGATTCCAGTGGGCGACTCCCACGCCTTTAAGAGCTTATGCACAAATTCTTCCGTTGTAGCGTCTAGAACAGGCGCCAATTGGGAGAGTGCAATAGCAGCATAGGTAAGGAAGAGTAGAGTTCGGAAGTGAGATTGCATGCTGGCGCTAGAAAGCAGATAGCTCGAGCACTGTTATCGTTGGACCTCTAATTCGCGAGGTTTATATACTGAAGCGAGTAAAGGGGACACGCATGATACTAGATGGCTATCGTCCACCTGTGTACCAGCGGGCAGCACTGGCATAATTCGCTCACTGTGGCATTGACTGTTCCTTCACAGGTGGTATGGTGCCGGCTTGCCGTGTACGCTTCCAAGTCTACGATTCAACGAGTTTGGCGCAATTCTTTGAGAATAAGCACGCATGCCATGCATGCCGAAGGAATAGACCAAGAAGTTTGTCAATGTCAGAGATCAAAATGGAGGCAAACGGCCCGCCCACTGAAAGGGGAAGGTCATTCACACGATTTCAGAACCACGCCACCGTGACGAACTTGAATCCTCATTCAAGTACACCGTTGAATTTTTTATCAAGGGAATTCTGATACGTACGATCGATTACATAACTCGGAAGGATACATTAATCCTCAAGAACAATCCAAAAAAAGAACGTAACCTGTTCTCTTTGTTGCCTCAACCGTTCAAACCAACAAATCAACAACACTGAACGGTGCTGGTGGATTTACTTAGGTTTTTAAGTTAAACGGCTACTCCTCGTCTATCCCAAAGTGGAATCATAATAGTCGTAGTAGTGTGCGGTTTATAGCACAATACCAGAGGTCCCGATCCCAAATTACAACTTCCGGATTGCGTATATCCTGCGGAGCATCCCTGCTTTTGACACGGCAAGCCCGCCGTACAGCAGTGCTGGTATAGAGAACGGCATGAAGTGATGCGTGCACTGACTCGGATACGGGTATGTGGCGCAATACTAGCAGAGGCATGTACCATCATTTGTAGGTACGACTCGTCGTTGTCATATCTCTCGATTTTTGAGCGGAAGAAGCTGAAGGGAGTGAGCGCACTGGCGACATTGTTATGGAAATCGATGCCTTTCTAAGTCTCGAGGTCAGCCCGTTAAGGTCATGTACAGAGTCCATCAACGTGTATAAATTGGGTCATCTTATTGCTGCCGTACAGGTTCGTAAAGGTATCTAAAATCGTAATTGCGATATCCTCGACATGTCCAAGAGCATTGTCAAAGTCATACCAAAGGCGGAAAAGAAAACATTTGTAACGAACGAAAGCTTCCAAGAAAAGGTAGAAGGAAATCCCAAACAGAAAAACAGTGCCGACGATTAGGTACTCATTCGCGTCCCAGCCATCTCCTAAACAGAAGACCTCCCAATCCCAGCAAATGCAATATCGAATTGGTCGACTGGCTGACTCCGCCACCGAGACCATTCACAATTTCATCCAACTGCAGTGCATCACCGAGGCCGAGGGATGTCAAGAGGTGACTGGCATTGACGATAATCGGTTTAACCCCAGATCCAAGGGAGACTGTATCCTGGTTATCCGCGCACCACCCTAGTATCGCCACCAGCTGCGCCGTCAAAGCCTCCACATCCTCCACAACTCCGCCCAACCCAAGGGCATTAATACATCCACAGCCGAGCAGCGATGTCGAAAGGATATTGTTCAGGTCTAACAGCGCGGCAGCACCGACAGAGAGAGCACTGATATTTGTGGCTGATACCAGCTGCCCAGTCAGACCAAGAAGTTGGTCAAGAAGCCCCGGATGAATGGGATACGGGAGAGGTGCTCCGGAAGGAGGATTTGGTATAGGAAGGATCGTTGCACTGGCCCCGGCGGAGACGGACGGTGTGAAGGAGGCCGATGGAAGGGGAGGGAGGGCAACGCCTGCACCTGTATGTCCTGTGATTCCTAGAACAAGCCCAACTACACCATCCACGATAGTTCCCAGTTGTGCGATCGCGTCATTGCCGACCACCACCCCGAGGTCAAGATGCAGCGCAGTCAAGAGGCCATAAAACGTCGCGTTGAGCCCTAGGTCGATTGGAAGACCCAAGACTGGGTTCGGTTCACCGCCAACGGGACCAGGCCCTGAGATCGGCGAAGGGGAAGGTGGAAGGGTGACAATACCAGTCGTTGTATGCGGATGATGGGTGTAATAATGGGGCACATGTGGCACATGAGAAGGGTGTTGAGGAGAGTGAGAGCCAACGCCGATAATGACTGGATTCAGCGACAACCATACTTGCAGGTCCAAAGCAGCCGCCACCACCGCCTCTAAACCCGCAACTACTACACCCAACCCAAGATCACCCACACATCCACAGCCACCAATGGTGGTCTTGACGGCACTGGAAATGTCGGCAAGTGCGTCGACAGCAACGACTAGAGATCCGATGGTATCCACGTTGAGGAGTAACTCCGTTTTGGAGATGATAGCGGTAAATAGCCCCGTATTAATTGACGAAAAACCAGGGATGACTTCGGTAGGTGGATTATATGGTACATGGGGGAGGGACGAGGAACCACAAGCATGACCCAGGTCGACGACGAGATAGGTAAGAGTCTTGATGTTGGCAACGAGTGCTGCATTCACAATAGCCTTGGTGTTGTGTTTCGAACGCACTAGGGCTCCATCCGCTCGTTTGTGAGCATGACTGTTGGCGGGACCAATATGCAGATCGTCGAGATAGCCATTGACCGTATGGGATAGGCCAGGGCCGGCTAAACCCTTGAACCCAATCCTAGCTTTGACTGCCTTGTGGTTGAGGAGAGAGAATAGGTCATCGAGGGCGACGACAATCTCATCGTCCTGATCACGGGACGCACTGGCAATCTGCGTAGCAGTTAGATCGGGGAGGGGTGAAAGCGAATGGAGACGGTAGTGGTTCGTACACCACGATTTCAAGTTTAGCGTTGCAGCGACAAGAGTATCCAAGGATGTTGCGATGGTCTGCAAGACCCCTGTATCGGCGCAACCACAACCATCAATAGCGGCGAGCGTAAGGTTGGTGGCATCTAGAAGTGACTGGACATTGACCGTGAGTCCGACGTAGTCGGTCGAATCAAAGAGCAATAAAGCGGTGTTGAGAGTCGCAGAAAGAGAGGTCGCGACATTGGTTGTGATTCCAGTGTCGCTGGTCGATTGAGGGTTTGGAATCATCGAGGAAGGTCCGTCCAACGCGAGTGACTGATTGTACAAGTCGAGAACTAGGTCAACGAGGATGTCCAGCTGGAAATTCAAATCGGACTCGGCCGGGAGCCCCATGACAGCGAGGTCGAGGATATCTAAGCCCGAATTCAGCGATGTATCCACAGCAACCCCGATGACAGTTCCGAGCCCAAGTCCCAGGCCTGGTAAAAGCCCTGGCCCCAGAACTGGTGAAGCGGTTGCTGAGGGATGGTGGGGATGATGGACGGAACGGGTCGCGCTCGAAGTGGACCAAGGCGTGTGATCGTGGCTGCTCGTTGAAGTATGACTCTGTGGTATTGGGTTCAAAGACGGATTGGTGGTTGTGGGCGAATGACCGGGTATATGCGCAGTGAAGCGATGCCCCAAACCAGCTTGGAGGTCTAAGGTAGCACCGATGACAGCTTCGAGGCTAGATACCAGATATCCCAAGCCAAAGAGGTGTGTGCATCCACATCCGTCGATAGCGCCTAGGAGCAGGGTGTTGCTCTTGACCAGGAGGTCGACATTGTGGATGAGGGTATCAATATCGGCAGAGATAAGAATATTGCCAGTTGCAACGACGACAGAGTTGACGAGGCTGCCATCCGTGAGCCCGACCGAGCCGACGGGGACGACAGGGGGAGATGATGGAGTGGGTGCAACCGAGCATTCTTGTAAGGTTGTAACCAGACCGACGAGGTCCTCAATCTTGGTGGATAAGTCGGGACCAACGAGCGTAGAGATTTTCGAGGTAAAGGTGGCAGTGCGACGAGCCCTCTTCATCCTTGTACCAACGCTGGGCGTGCGAATGCATGAATGTGAATCTGAATCGACTGTCCAACCATCCCTGCATTGGGTGACGCGACATCTGGACTCCAGGCAACTTGCTTCAACGACGCCGGGGAGGCGACCGCAGTCCAGGCCAATGACAGACGTAGTCGGACCCAAGAACGGGTGAGGAGTCACGCAACCTCCACCTGGGAGAACGATGAGATTGTTGAACTTATATGTGGGGGGTCATACTCACAACTGTCTGAAGCCACAGAAGTATCGATGCATTCAAAGGCAGATGATGAAGCTTCATGTCCAGGTATACCACAGACAGCCTGGCCTGGATTGCAGGTCGCATATGCGTCGAATAAAGTTGTGATGGCCCGAGGAGAAACACGTTTCTGGGGAAGAGCAGTGCCACAAGTCTTTTTAGTTGATCAGATACACGAAGATTTGAGCAGGGGAAGTCACTCACTCGACTACATTGACCATTGCAGTCATTGAAAGGCGAAGGACAAATGCAGGCCGGATGACCGTTCAAAGTGCCCGGAACGTAGGGGGGAGTGCAGGTATATCCGCATGGGTTATGAGCAGTACAGTGCTGAGATGAATGAGGCGGGTAATGACATTCGTGCGACCTAGGAGAAGTATGGATCTGAAGCTAACATTAGCGAGAAATCCTAAGAAGCAGCAGATAAATTTTACCAGCAGGTCTAGTCGTGTCAAAAGGTTGTTCTTCCCTCCAAGGAGATTACCCAGCAGGATGCCGACATGAGACTCCAAGAAAATATCCAGGTCCTACGAATCATATCGGTGTCTGTTTGACAAACGGATGGTAGGCATACCTGGATACAAAGACACAGGTTCAACCCGGCTAGAAGGGGGTTTAGAATCCCCGGAAGCCCAAGAACTGCCAGTGCATTGGTGGACAGGCACAGGTCGATCAGGTCCTTTTTAACGTGATGCTGGCGAGACTGAATGACCGGCGCAGGTTTCTCCAAGCGTTCCCCACCTCTTTTGGCGGGACGAGAAACTTGTTGAGCATAAGCAAAGAATTGAAGCGGTGATAACAGAGACGTCAAAAAGAGCGTGATTTTGAGCCGCATCGTCGATGTTGCCCGACGATGGGGACGCAGCAAGTAAACGAATAGGAAAACTGGTGAAGCAGAAAACGGGGAAGAGAGAGAGGTGGAACTGGGGGATGGAAAGACAGAAAGGTGCTTATATGCGCTGTTTATTCGGAGTTTGGATTGTGATTCACTGAAAGGACACACCGACGTGATATATTCAGAATGATGAAGAGGCCTCGAAATGGAAGTCGGTTCGCCAAAAAGGGAAATGCAGCTGTCATGATCGTTGGGGAACATGTCGCCGGTAAGACCGATAAGATTTCGGCCTTCATCATCATGGAAATCCGTAGAGAATGAATGTCATCGTCACTGTCAAGGAGGCAGCGAATGACGCGAGTTATAGCCCAACGAAGCTGCCAAGTACCAGGCGCTGTTCACCGACGAAGGCATTCAAGGCCGTGATACGGCTACAAAGAATCTGATGTTGGCATCTTCGCCGACTCTGATTGTATTGTAGAATTACAAGTGAATTACGACTGTCCGGGTTGGCGTCAGGCAAAGTGATGTTCAACAAAACGAATTCTTGCCACTAAATTATGGAACAGCATCAATATCAATTACCATATTGCCTTGTCCGCTGTTTGCAGTAGTAGCGGTTGCAGGGGGTGTCTGGATCTCCATTGCTGAGTCGACCATAGCCTGTACCTCGTTCTCGTCCCCGTCACTACCTTCCTCCTCCTCTTCCTCCATGTTTGTATCCCCTCCATTCAGGGCACCTCCGGTCCCCGGACTACTGCCGTCGTCTCCCTTTCCGTCACTATCGCTCTCATCGTCATCATCCATCTCCTCGTCCCCGCCTTCCGTATCAGCACCATCGTCTTTGGACTCCAAACCAGGTCGAGTTCGGGGATCCCATTCCAACTCCTCCGGCTCCTCCACCTCTACTTCAACACGCTGCTTCCACTCGAACTTCTCTCTCAGCATCGCCACAGCCCGTACCGCTCGATTCACCCTTCTATCATGCTCGCTCTTAATTTCCTCACACTCCCGGAGTACATCTTCATACTCCACAGGCTTCTTCTCCCTTCCACCAAAACCAGTCCCAAAACCTGGAGGATTTGAGGAAGACCGAGGTGCAAGAACACCCACGGATCCCCGAGTGACCATGTGTTCTGAAAGCCTACGAACTGTGTCGTTCTCGGCTCGTAGAACATCATTCGTCTGTTGGTTTCGAAGAAGTGGGATAACCTCCGCTTCAAGCTGAGTATCCGGCATGGATACGCTTGGATGAAGGACGATTCGTTCCAAGATGTTCCCTGATCCTCCTGACCCGCTGGCCTGAGCATTACCCGATCCTCCTCCCAATCCTGGGATATTGGAAGTCGCCTGGGAGCCAGAAGGTGCGTTTGAGCTTCCAGTGGACCCAGCGAGACCGACACTAAACGAGTGCGTTTGACTGAGAAGGATGTTGTACTTCGTCAATACATCTGGCCAGCTCGGCATCTGGTTATGATACGCTCCAAGTTCAATCATTTGTTGTAGGGCTTGGATAGAGTCTATTATCTGGTTTGCTTTAAAGCGTAGTGATTCCAAGTTTGAAACGGGAATGTTTGGGTTAAGTGGTGGAGGAGCTGCATTGGGTGTTTGAGATGGTGGAATGGTCGAGCCGGGACGATTTGGGCCAGCAGCGTTTGGAGCCAGTTGTCCGTGTACAAAGTTCATGTTGAATTTCTATTGGGTAGAAGCAGTTGGATTTGGTTCCTGTTCGACTTCACGGCCCTAAGAAGCCTTGGAGAGTATTTCGATTACGAAAGCTTTGCCCAAAGGCTTTTGCAATTGCAGGGTCGCCTTGCCTGCGAGTCTGGTCGCAAAAGCCTACGGCCCCTGAAACAAGTAACCCCAAACAACCCCATCACCAACGCTCCGACCAGTTCAACCCCAAGTTGCCATTCCGCCCTTCGTTAGCAACTAGGCTCACTTATCGTTGCACGAGCCTCAATTTTCAGGCCCCTTCAGTAGCCAAGAATGATACCTACTTTGACTGCTCGCCTTTCTGCTCTTCACATCTCCTCAAATGTTGCAAGAACGTGTTTAACTCCGACTGCAACGCGTTCTGTGTTTGTTGCTGCTCGGCCTCGGCCAACTTTCCAGGTTCAAGCACGGACTTTCTTGAACTCGGCTGCTGCTGACAGCCCAGCGAAGAAGTCAACCTCTTCGGAGAGCTCTGAGGATAAACCTAAGAAGACCGCTACCAAGAAAGCCACTCCTACGAAGGCTAAGCCGAGAAAGGCTACCGCTAAGAAGAGTGAGTACTTCCTCCATTTTACCCTTCGTCATTGTACTTATACCTTTGTGCTTCAGCCACTCCTAAGCCCAAGAAGGTGGTGGTGAAGAAGGCTCCGAAGCCAGTCCGTATGTGTCCTCTTCTTTACTCGACGCCGTCACATAATCGATTCCTTTTCAATGATTTATTTAGTTCCTAAACTTCCCCGCTGGCCTCCAAACAATTACATTTATTGGTACACCACTGCATTCCTCCCCAATTGGACTGGAGACTTCAAGAATCGTGGAGCCGTGGCTGCTGTTGCCAAAGAAGCCGGAGAAGCGTGGAAGAATATTACTGAGGCAGAGAAGCTTGTATGCAGCATCCAAAACTACCTGACTATACGCACTAATAGGTGTCTTAACCCAGCGCATTCAAGAAGAACTCACAGTGAAGCGTGAGGAGGCAAAGAAGGCTCGGGAAGAATTCCTCGCGGATTTGCCCCTGGATACGTTCAACGCTATCAATCGGGCCCGTGCGGTTAAGGGCAAGAGTCGCATTCCCACTCCTCTTTCGCTCAGGAGGCCCAACAATTCCTACGTACAGTGCGTGTTTTTGCAGTATGGTGAGAGGCGAGGGGCGGGGTTGCTAATCGTCTCTGACCCGTAGGTTTGTGGTCGAGTACATGGGGAAGGAAAGGAACGGCAGAGATGTGAGGGAAGTCATGAAAGAGGCGGCTGAAAAATGGAAGACTCTGTCTGAAGCCGAGAAGAAAGTGAGTGTCTCCGCGTCTCAATTGATGCCGTCCATTGACATTATTCTCCTTCCCAAACAGCCGTATGTTGAGGCATTTGAACGCGAGTGTGCAGAATGGCAAGCTAGGAATCTAGAAGCTACAAGCACTATAGGCAAGGTGTGAAACTAGGGACAAACCTTCCGCTTACTTTGTCAAACTACTTTACCTTATGTGGTCTCTCCTTTGTATCCTCCCACTTTACAATTCGTTAATTTTGCCTTCTTACACTCAATTCATCATAAGCTTGTTTACCGCCAGGAACGCGTGCATATACGCCTTGATTGTCGTTTCCAGAGTCCGCGACAATGACACCTCCTTTCTCTGGGGTTCTTAGCCATCGGCCCAAATCCCCAATACCAGTTCGAAGATACCTCCCCTTGACGTAATTTGTGGGCAATGGAACCGGGTGAAATCGAGCAGCGCCGTCAGCGCTCAGCCCCAGTGAAGACTCCATATCCGGAAATCGCGTCAATTCGCCTGGAATTGTCCAGATCGTCTCCCATCGTTATAGAATCGACTGAATTCTGCGCGTCGGAGATTTAGAAGCTAGTTCTTCAACCGGTTCAGTTTATCTATCTAGCCATATTCTGACGACATGTTGGATATGAAGCCGTTCCATAGTGCGGTGTCTTCCGGATACAGTCAACTTGAAATCAAGAGGCAGACTACTTTTGCTAAGTTCTCTCTCTTCCCTACCTCCACCCTCCTCCACCTTACTGCATTCGTACGCCAACAGAATTCCTCCTGCTCACCTCATCTCATGAGACATGCACCATTAGAAGATCTTCAATCATATAAACTGAGCACCGTGGCTCTTTGGGAATTCCTTTAGCACTGATCCATGTCGTGTGAGCAGCACAGGCCGGCACCACATATAGTCACTCGTTCACCGGTGTCAAGCCACATCTGAAAAGAAGATAAGTAGCTTGGCTCAATTTTCTTGCCTTTTGACACCCTGATGGTTATTATTTGCTAGATGCTCTTAGCCCTTCCGCCGCCGCCTTAAAAATAACTATCTTGGTACGTCTTCCGTTGGTTCTCCACTTTCAATCACTCAACTAATCCTAAACGTTGTAGAAATTAGCTTTCCATGTATCGGAACCAGTACTTGTGCTCAAGACAGCACGGTGACACAAAGGTGACATTTAACGGGGATATTTACTTGTAGAAGTAAAATAGTGTAATCGGTACTCTAGATTGAAATGAAAATTAAATATCGTTCGAATCCACCTAGCTAATGTCAAGAAACCACAAGACTGCCCAACCCCCCGAAAGCACAAGCGGCTATGCTACCAGTCAATATGGGCCGATTGGAACAGATGTATGCCTCCTGTAATCCGTTCAAATCGACTGATACCTACGTTACCCTATCCTAAACGATGTAACCATTTCTCACTCGATCCAAAATCTACTATATGCACACTTTTCGCCTCAAATCGACTGCTATCGACTAACTTGATTTTGGCAGATTTCACACGATTTCAACATATTCACTCTTCACTGGGGCTCAGCAATCGTGAGGACGTGCCGCGACGCGAGGCCATGAAACATGGTGGTAACGATTCACCCGAGTCCTCCGCATGCTATTCCAAATTTCCGATCGGTCTTCAAGGGCTTTAGACTTGGTGTGTGTACAGGTTGATTTATATCTCATAGATAAGCTACAAAAGTGGATCGTTAATAACAAGGCGCATCTTTCAACTTCTGCACACTCTTGTCCAGGACCTTCCGAGCCCACTTCATCTGCTCCTTCTTCTGTTCTCCAATGCTACCCTCATCACCATTCGTATCCCCTACCAAAGTAACGAGTGCTAGAAGCACGTTGTACCAAATCCTCTTCGTTGTATGTCTAGGAAACACTCTCGGATTCTTTCCACCTCCAGCGAGATAACCTTCCATGAAAGCTTGACTAGGTTTAGTGGTCGCCTCGCCGGAAGACAGGATATCGCCACTGCCAAGCATCACAGACTCGAGGAGTGGATCTCCCCAGATAGCATTGCCCATTTCTGGAATCACGGCAGCAAAAGTGCCTGGTGCTGCACCAATATAGTCCGAGGGCTCTGATGCCTCAGGGTCTACAATGTATATATTCTCCTCTCCTCCCGTGAACCAGATCAAGGAAGGAACATCGACATCATCAAAGAGGAAGGATCCAATAGCCCGAGATAGACACCTTTGCACTTCCTCATACGCAAGTGTACCAGTATCTGCGGGGTATTGCTCGTCTCGTTTCTTGAGCCTCAACAGGAGGTCATCAACCAGTGCCGTGAACGTCTCCTGCCAGCTATATCCACACTCGTACGGAGGCTCGTTAATGGATATAGAAAGTCCGGGTAGCCCTACGAAAGGCTTTGGAGAGGATTTCCCCTGGGTATCAACTGGCAGCCCAAACCAATCGTTCTGGACCTGACTGTGCAGTTGGCCGAAGAAGTGACCCAGGCGCAGCTCCAAGGACACTAGATTCTGCGGAGATAGCTTGCCCGTATTCCGTGCTTCAGTCAATGAAAGTATGGAACGAGAAGGGAAAGGGATGAGTGGTGAGAGAATGTAATGATAGGGCAATAATGTCAGAGTGGTATCCAATATTCCGGCAGTTTTATGCGATACAACCGGGGGTAAAGATGGGTCGGGAGAGTGAATCTGAGATGAGATTAATGAAAGAAGCTGATGTGTTATCTCCAAGGTATTTGAGTGGTATTCCAGGTCCTCGCTGCTCGTTGCAGATCCATGAGGGTGGGCGAGAATGAGAAAACAGGTCTGAGTGCGGAGACCATCCACATAGGTGTCTTCGGCCTGCGTATTGATGTCAAGGACAAAGCACCTATATTTACTGGAGTAGCTGCGATATAAAACACAATTTAGGCGGTTTATCAGATCCAAATGAAGATATTACCTGTTCCCGCGACGACTCAGCGTTCTCAAAGCCTCAACCCGCGCTGGCACCGTAAGATGCTTCTCGACAATGGCCTGAGCCTGTGCAACCTCCAGCTGTATTTCGCTCATTCAGCGCTCGGTCTCGAAGGCAGTTGTCGCCTGGGTAGTGGTTTCGATATCGTGCTACTGCGGTAGACCTCAGGGTGGAGTCCGTCTGCCAGTTCTGCAGGGAGTGATCTTTTGAGGTAGAAGATCTTATCTGATTTCATCACACACAGATAAGATCCTAGGTCATCTTGACCGTCTAACATCCCCGCAAAGTCCCGAAGGGGGATCCATTACCAGCTACAAAGCAACCAATTGACATGCCAAAATATAAATATCGGAGTACAGTATCTCTGACTTCCTTCTTTACCATGCTGTCGACGACCCCACGAGGCAGTGGAGGGCGGATTCAAGCCATTCCCATCCCTGTCTTCCCCCCAGAAGTGCTTGATCTCATTCTCGGTGTCATATGGGACGACAACACGTTGCCAAAGCGAGACCGAGTGCTTTGCCTGCATCAAATCTGCCTCGTTAATTCCAGCCTCCGTCATCGATCCCAACAGCGACTATTTCAAGACGTCGTCGTAAACTTTTGCAGTCGAGTGAACAAGGTCAAGAAATTGCACGATGTTCTGTCCGGAAATACGCATATCATTCAACACCTCAGAACCCTGAGCATACTCAACGTTCTAGATGACCCAGAGGCCTGTGGTATTCGACCAGATCGTTTCTTATACGACCACCAGACGGCGTGCAGGGATGAACAGGAACAAGTACTTGCCCATTTAATCGCTCTATTGGCTGCTGGGCCCATGGAGAACATCGGACTGTACTCCCGAGCCCATCCCAGCATTTTGACCTGGAATGCTTCTCATGGATGGACCTTACCCCTCAACTAAGGGCCTCCCTCCAGGCCGCTGTTTGTTGAAACCAGTACCGAGCTGGTTTCTCTTACCGTCGTCGGTGCAATAGACGTACCCGTTTCCATCGTTCACGGATCCAGCCTAAAAGCCGTACACCTCGTTGATGCCATGTTCATTGTACCTTTGTGGGGAAAGCCAACCAAGTTCTCTAGCTCTTCAAGTTCGACGCAACTGACCACGCTAACGCTCACTATGCCTCATGCCGACGAATTCTTAGCCTGAGTGAAGTCGTACGCGTACACAACGAGGTGGATTCTCAAGCATTGGAAGATCTCCAACCTCCACCTTCTCTACGCGAGCTCTCCGTCATTCTCAAGGAATCGTCAAACCGAAATACAAATCCAGATCAATTCACTCAATGGGCCGCCGCAACCCTGCCAGACCTTGGTGCATGTATCTCTAATGCGCAGTGGCGCATTCTGGATAAGTTCGAAATCAAGATATGTGGTTATCCTGATCGACAACGATATTCCTCAGGCAGTTTCAGCCCGTCAGTGTCTCATGCTTCGATGCCTCTCATGATAGGACGTGGAATAGTAGAATTCTCTATCGAATAGTGAGGTTTCTCTGATGCAAGAGCTTCACAAGATATTAATTGCTAGTATCCCCAGCAACGAGGATGGCGTATTTCCGACTTCATCAATGATGGACAGGCCTAAAGTATCGCATGTCGATGAGTGGGCTTGGCCGAGTTCTCGTTCGGAATCGGACGAGGAAATGGATGTCTGAGGAATGCACTCTGTATACAGAAAAGGTTCGGGAGCAGCCCGCTACCCCAAACCCTTCGCGACTATTAGTTATACGTACTGCATTTTATACTGGAGATTACTTGCAGACGTTCCACGACAAGTCAGGCCCAAGAGTCACTATTTACTAGCGTAAAAGCCAAGTAAACAGTAAAGATTTTGGTAAAATTGCTGTAAACGCTTGGTAAAAGCCATGAAAGAGTTGTATTCCGCAGGCCATCAACCCACTGCCCTACTGCGATAAGTTTGTCGCCAGGGAACCTCGACATTTTAATGTGCTAGAGAATGATCTGAGGAGCACCCTTGCGGTCGAGTACATAGAGTCTCGGATTATTCACATTCAAGTTGCTTGTCCATGTCAAGGCATTCCACTGGCAACCCGTGATGAAAATAGTGATTTGTCACAGTCACGCACCGACGCTTTCAACGACATCTGCAACTTTTGGTCGAACTGATTGTTGCCAACGTCAGTCGCTAATACTGCTTTTCTTCACATTGGAGGAGGGCCATAATGATGCATATGTGGACACCATTAATCTGCCCAGTATGGACAATCCGAGGAGCTGTCATTATCTAGCCCAAATTTGTGGATACAGACCTTCAGGGTATTTTGCAATTCGGACCCACAAGTGACCTGCAAGCACGAGTAGTTCCCAGCTAATCCTTTGCTCCCGGGTTCAGTGGCACTGTTTTCTCCTGCCAATCCTCTTTACATCCGCATTGATAGGTGGGAAGAGTGGGTCCTGATACCCACAAACTGGTTTTCCAGCGAACAGAAGTATGCCGATCCTCTTATCCTGTTACCTTGCCGAAAGCAGTGGGGAATAGGAAGAAGAGAGTTTTTCTAGCTGTGGGAACATGAAAGATTGTTTTTACTCAGGAAGGCTCTGCTAGGAAGAACAAAATGGCTGTTCTCTTCCTTGTGTCTCTGCGGCATCCATTGTTATCCCGTGTCCACACATGACGGTGAGTTACTCAAGGCACTGATGACTACGGATGTCGTTGGGCGTAGTTGGGGCGCCTCCATAGTTACCTCATGAGTGCCAAATAATACCTCCCTTGGGTTGGCATAGGGTTACCTGTTTGCTCAAGGCCCAGCACCTGCCTTGTGGCTCATTATCTCCAGCTTTTAGCCACTCGGGTCGGACAACAAAACAAGGGATGAACGGGCGCCCACAGTCATATAAAAAGGGGAATATTCCTGACGCTAATTATTGCACCTTCTCTTCCTCTTACCACCACCTCTTTATCTGATACCACACATTGAGATCGACGATGATGACTTCGCGCTCCCCCAGGTTATGGGCGTTGTTCTTCGGTGGTCTCTTGAATGCTGGTGGCGTGTCTGCGGAGCCTACCAACACGTTGGGTGCCACTCATTCAAGTGATCCCCCAGATCGCGGAACTCAACCTTCGCCACCCGCAAGTGAGGGGTTAATCCCAAACAGACCTGAGAATGAAGGGATCACTTCACTAGCTTTGAGATTGGGCCGACTTATCCCTGCTTTCCTATCACCGATGCTATCTATGCTTCCCATGGGTGGCTTAGGGGAGTGGCTTGTACTGTTTGCTGTTGGTGGCTTCCTTGGCCCCGCTCGTCGGTGGGCATCGGGCTCCTGCGAAAGGCTCGCCAAGTCGACTTACCGAACCGTGACAATTGAAGGGAACGAGCCTGGCTATCGTAAGTCCAAACCTCCTGAATAATCATACCTTTTCTTCACTGGTGCCCACCTTTTATAAACAGGGTGGATGCTCTCGTGGTTATCCGAGCAACCGTCATGGGGTACGGGTCTTTCAACGTCTCTGAGTCGGTAAAAAGGCTGATGTTTGCATCACAGTGGCAGCACCATCCATGGATGCGAGGGTAATGGACGGGCCCAGTCCTCCAACGAGTCATTATATCATGGGAGAACTTCCTCCACGCGATATCGGTGACAACAAGTCGGTTACGCCCGTTGGATTCCTACCTTCACCGAACCAGAGCTGTTCACTCTGGTGGAGGGGACGTTACGTCTGGATTGAGCTAAATTCAGTGAAGCAGGAAGGAAATCAGTAGGATACTCTTGTCTACTCGCTTATTTCACCAGATTCTGACCACCGTGATGTAGATATTCTGGCTCAAGATTCAGCTTGACGATCAGGTATGTCAAACCGATCAGGGATGCCCAAACTTCCTGGTACTAATTACCCCCTGCCGGGAATAGCATGTTCACTCGAGACGTCAATAACATCCGTTCATTGATATACGAAGCCGGGGAACGCTACATGGAAAAGAAAGGCGAATCGGTTCACTGTTTCATTACAGAGTTCAACGGAATGTAAGTACAATCTTCCCCCTCCTTAAGCTGCTCTAACTCTATCCCCCTCAGGTGGCACCACTGGAAACACGTCAGCTGCACACCTAAACGCTCAATGGAATCCATCGTCCTCGAGTCAGGGATCAAGGACCTCCTCCTGGAAGATGCTCGTGAATTTCTGAGGAGCCAAGACTGGTACGCAGCTCGAGGTATACCGTACAGGCGCGGATACCTGCTCGTATGTTCTCTCCCCATTAACTCTTGTCTTATATTGACCCCACCCAAATTTATTCATACAGCACGGTGTCCCTGGTTCTGGAAAAACCTCAGTCATCCACTCCCTTGCAGGCGAACTCGGACTAGACGTCTACATCATCTCTGTCGGAAAAAAAATCCCGAGATCATGATGGGTTATGGCCGGTCATAACCGTAGCAATCAGATTGCCGAGTTATTATCCTACACAACTACCAACGACTTGGTCATAACCTTGGTTGTAACCGACCAACGATTGTCAGCTTCGGGTTAGAACCAGCGTGGCCTTTGGTTGCAACCAAGGTCGTGACCAACACCAGGCGGTTGCAATCCCGTCATAGCTATTCCCTGCTGGTAACATTCCCTTGTACCGTTGACAATCTCTGGTGGATTTACACATATTTCCTCACATGGCATACAGCAATAATAGTAATAAATCTGACACATTTGTTTATATTTCGATATGTACTGGCTATCCCTATGAATGAGGTGCTTCTGTAAACGCTGGAGAGCCATAGGCAGCTGCAGTTCACGCAGCATTCCAACGGTACCTCAAGCCCTCTCCCAAATTCCTATCCTGCCAGACGTTTGCACCGACGATGAAGACCTGGAAATTAGAGGATAAGTTGAGGGCTGACATAGAACAAACTTGAATACAACTTACCTAACCACAACAGTAAGTGGTTTGTTTTTGTATAGCGGATGGACACCTGTGAGGTCAGGGTACGAGATGGGGTGAGGAAATGACGACGACAAGTTCGACCTAAAGCCACGAAACACAAAGCTATGAGAACAAAACTACGCTCAGAGATGGATGCACTACTTACATTATGTGGCTCAAATATGGGGCGGCAAGGAAGGGTCACGAAGCACTACGCAACCACATAGTGAGCCATGGAGTCTTCAGTACTAGTACTTGCTGATGTGCCCAGTGTCGTTAGTGAGTCAGTTACCCCTGGCAGAACGCTAGGTAGCATCATCCCCACCTCGCGCCAGCTATCCAGGTGGCGGAAAGCCCTGAACAAACTCTGTGAGTGGATGGATATCATGTTGCAATGCGGTACTCACAAATCATTACTGCGCTTGGGAGGACGTGACGATGGTTGTTCGTGCTGTCAAAGTTGTGGTGTGTGGTAGACGTAGTTGTTCGATTGGTCACAAGTCAGTCACATATATATTCGCAGTGGTTCAAATTCCGCAGGCTTCGGAGCTTAAAACTGTAACAGACGACGACAAGCAAATTATAAGTGTATATCATCAAAATCTAGGCTAGGATGAGAATACAAACGTGCAAACTATGTCTATATAACTGTAGCTTGAACTGTAGTCCATTATTGCTGTCTTAAAGAGATTTACCTACCATTGCAACACCGAGATCGCAACGCCTGCCCGCCCCGAGACCTATACACTCTTCTCCTTCTCCTTCTGACCCGAACGAAGTGTCCGCACCGCAGCCTGAGGAGCCTCGGCCCGAGAAGTACCAGCCTGGGTGGGCGGGACTCTTTTGCGTGATCGACGAGGCTTTGGCACTGGCACATCAGGCTGCGCTACAACCATATCTGGTACGGCCTGGGATCCAGCCTCAGCATTTGTCGGCAAGACAGGCTGAGCCTGAGGCTGTCTAAATGTAGGTGTCGCCAAGAGATTGGTTTGCTTGGAAGCTGATGAGCGAGACAGCGAAGTGGCACGGACAGCAGGAGTCTCGAATATGGGGGCCAGGGGATGAACTCCAACTTCAAGTTGAAGTTGACGACTCGGAGAGCCCATAGTACCATCCAAGTCAGCACGCGTTGGGACAGAGATTGCAGGAACCTCGTCATCCATAGTACCAAAGTCGGAGTCAGCCTCGTTTGATGAGTCGGACTCAATGCTATTGTGGAGGACAACAGGGTTACTGTTACGCTGATGGATGACGGGTGTTGGTGGAGGTGCGGATGATGGAATAGACCGAGAAGCCTTGCGACGCGAAGATGTACTGTGAGTGCCTGAAGCAGAACTTGTAAAGGAGCCTGACGGTGTCACATTGGATGGATTGGATGAGATCTTGCTTGGAGGTCGAGAATGGACAGGAATGCTAGGAGGGCGTGAAATTGCCCGTGTGGTACCAATAACGCCATCATGCACTGGCAGTGCGGGCTCGGGTTGGGGAGCTGAACTCGTGTCAACCCTCGTGTTGACCATGCGTCCGAGTCTGGCAGTCATGGTGATGCCAGTGACAGGACTCGGAGCCGGAGAGGATCGAGAGACCATTGGTGGATTTGAAGGCAATAATGGTCGCGTTATTGGGGTAAGATCTTCAGCGCCTTGGAGATCATGTGGGGCTGCTAGTTGTGGGGCGTGTTGACTAGCGGATGAGATATGCACGGGTGAGGTCGAAAGGGGACTCGTAGTCAGATGGTATAAATCACTACCATCGCTCCCTCCCCAGTCAAGAGATCGTGCGTCTTCATCGTCATCCTTGAGAGCCAGGCTTTGAAACCCTGTATTGAAATCAACGTCACTGCTTTCGTCGCCGGAGTCAGGTTCCTGGAACAAAACCTGTTGGCACGGCCTTTGTTGAAAAGATGCTCCTCCATGACAGCTTTGATCCGCTTCCACACAGCCTTGTGCTCGGTGTGGTGACGAAGGACAAGTAGCTTCTCCTTGTAGAACTGGTAGAGTTCACCATATTTGATCCCAGATGGTTTTCCTACAACACCAAACTCGGAGTCCCGAGAGACCGCATACAAACACTGCAAAAATTGGGGTGTCAGGAACCGGAAACCTCCCGGAGACATTCAGAACTCACCAAGATCTGGCCCATCGCAATTGCTCCAGGTGGAACATCATCTGCACAGGTGATCTCCCAGCTCTCTCCTGAGTTTTCCTCTTTGACGTCATATGGGGACTTGTAAGAGAGGCAGCGCCAAAGAAAATGGCGCGTAAGAACTAGAAACCCAAATAGTTCAGAGAGGGTGAAATGCAACGAACAAACCACCATACCATATATGCTTCTGGACCTTGGAAAATATATCTATCAGACCGAGATCCCCAGCATGAACAGCGTCGCGTATATGGGCAGGATACATTGTTGGTCGAAATTTTGAGGTTTTCTGTGATGTGCCTTTCGAAGGGAAACTACAGAACCGCTCAAGGCTTTCGGGGAGGTGTTCAGTGGCCGATACATGCACTCGGAACACCTCGGCAGGAACTAAACCAGCGAAGACATGAGGGGCGACAGCACGAACACGGTCAGCGCTATTGCTCTTGAAGCCCTTGACAGCGGCGTGAAACTGTTGGAAATCATGTCATTAGTCTGAGCTGAACATAAAATCTCACATGGAAAAGAATCAGCTCACCTCGCTCTCGAACTCTGAGTGAGAGCCGATAAATCCATGCAGATGAGGAGGAAAGACGTGATAGAGCTCCGCAAGAAGTGCCGCTTCTTTGGATGCTTCATTCCTGTAGCGACTGGGATGAGAGAAGTCAACATCATCTGGGCGGGGTAGCGAGAATAAAGACGAGGCATAGGAACCACAGAAGTAGTCATAGAGGCCAGCGAATTTCTTCGCGTATGATCGAGTGTCTTTCTTCCGACTCTGAACAATGGATTGACCCGTGTTAAGTGTGGCCACTCCCACTGTGGTCCCCGAATGAGACGAATTCTCTTCGCTGTTTTCCATGCGCCGTACTAGCACCAAAAGTGCCTGATGAGCTTGTCTGAGCTCACTATATTTGAGCTGCAGTGCCTTGAGAGTCTAGGGGCAATTGGTGAGACAGATGGTACCGAAACCGATGACGACTTGATACTTACATCACGATGAACACCAAAAGACGCCTGAGCGGTCAGGGTGAAGAATGACACCATCAGCATTCCGCAATTCTTCTTAAAAGCTCTTAAACAGTCTTAAATGCCTTTAAAACATCTTAAACTCGATTTTAAGGCTTTTAAGACTTTTAAGACTTTCCAGAGTACTTTTTGTCTTGAAAATCATCTTGGAAACCATTGAAATTTTGTGTCAGTTTCAAGCAGCAGATTTTTCTCAAGAAAGTTCAAGAGGCTCTAGTAAAAATTCAAGAAAGAAGTAATATTCAGCTAAATAAGACAAATTAAGCTGCTAGTCAAGAAACACTAAACTGGACATGTAAGGCTCAGAAGTATCAGGCAGAAGTAATGGATGGACAATATATGTATTCAGGATAAACAGTACAGTTGTAATCTAAATAATACTACAGTGCACAAATGAAAACCCCTAATAATGTATGTGGCTGTGCCAAAAGCGGCACATTACATCTAATAATGGTAGCCTACTCTCTGGGTGCCATGGGAGTGTGAATCAGGTAGAAGAGGTTCAGGGTGTAGACACAGGGGTGTGAGGGTACTAGGTAAAGAATGATAGAGGCTAGAAAAGGTTTCATTAGTCAATGAACATGGCAAAGGGGAAGCCACTTACTTGGCCAATCTACCTACCCCAGAAAAGGAGGAGGGCAGTACATGAGAAGGGTGGGACAAGGGAGTGACAGAGAACCTTACATAGCATAAAAGTTGAGTGAATGCAGATTGAGAATGAAAAAAAGCGGCACAAATACATACCTGAGGGGTTTCCCACCTGCACTGGGTCTCCCTGTCCAGCCCACAACCTTCAGAATGCCCCCTGAGATGTCCTTGAGTGTTCTGGATGGAGGAAGAGTGAAAGAAAGTCAGCCGGCACCTGGCATGGTAGCGAAAAGGAGGAAAGAATGAGTGAGGTGGCAGTCTGATAGGGCGCGTCAGATGAGGCTAGAAGTTCCCGCGCTCAAAAGATAAGGATTTCGGTGCAAATATCAAAGGATCCGACGCTTTCCTGAGAGATCAGAGCACGGAATTGGATTCGGCGCTATCGAAAACGTATTTTAAGCTTATTTTAGATACTTAATACGATGTTTTGAGTTCCCTGTACAACATAGGCAGAACTTGACATTTTCGAGCCTCACAGTAGCCGTGGGAACATTCTCGGTTGTTGCCGGCTGTCTCTGTGAGCGCGCCAGCTAATGCCTGTTCAACATCATTCAACCACCATGTCTCTGCTGCCGCCTTCTCATCTACTGACATTCCTCCCTCAAGCATAGGCTTCAATTAAGGAATAGCATCCAAAATGTCTATTGGTGAGTTTCATCTACTTCTCTCTGTTGAAACATTTCTCTTACATGAGGTTTCTGTAGGGCACCTATTCTGAGTTTGTATGGCCTTTTCCTTGGTAAACACTCGCTTTTTTCAGCTTCTACTGCTTTCTAAAGTTCTGCTTTCTGACTCTAGATTCCTTTCAAGCTGAGTATGGTGTGAGGAGACCCAGTGCAGGTGGGAAATGTGCAAGGTGTGTTGACTATTCCCTTCATTCTCTTTCTAGAATCTAATGACTTCTTATGCAGTGTTTCCCATCTTCTATCCTATCATCTTCTCCTGGCCACTCCCCCTCATTGCTAGCAGATAGCAGGAGGTTCTATAGAGTGGCTGCTTTTTGCACAGCCACACTGCAACCTGTATGGTATCTTTTTTGTTATGCCTAGTGTAGTTATCTGTATTATATAGCCTGAATACATGATGAATTTGAATTGAAACCTGCCTATTATTGTGAAATCTAATGCTATTAAAATCTATTTTGAATCACTCAATATTAATAGGAAACTCAAGGGATTTCAAGGAAGTTCCCAGCAGAATTCCAGCCAATGTACTCTGATATTAAGAGGGACTGTCTTAAATCCAGACAGCCAGATTTAGCTTGGAATTGCTTGAAAATCTTGAAAAAAGTGTTTTAAGAGCATTTAAGGCAACCCAAGAAGAATTGCGGAATGCTGATGACGTCCGGAAAGTCCATCTCCACTGAGTCAACTGGGTCATCATCGTGAGCAGAGGTGACCCGCCGTTGAAGTGGCTGATGTTGAAAAGACGGCATTAGAGGATGATTTCAAGACCGTGTGTAGAGGCTAGCCTGAGACTCGGAGTGGAGAAGTACAGAACGACAACGAACTCATGCAGAGTGAATCATCTTTTATACCAATTTCTGTCCGCCAGGGTCTCAGAGCCAACCCTAGAGTTTTCTGGGATGTCCGTCATCCCCAGACATCATCAAGTGCGCATGTTCCAAGCCAAAGGGTTTGATCTCGTGCGATACACTTGACCCGCCGAAGAGTCGAATGACACCGTGCAGGAAGGCTAGCTCGATTACAATGTTGACGTCAGAGATTCTTTTAAATTTCTAAACTTACTTGGCAAATGAATGGTTCCTTTAAGCGTGAAACGCGCAGATTGCAGCAAGGAAGGGTTCACCGATCGCTACAAGAACACGCTGTACAGCGACCTACGGAGATGAAGGCCTCATGCTCCACCAACATAGCATAATTCAACAACCAGCGTAGCGGTGACTCGGAGACACTGGCACCTTGAAGTAAACAAGCAGTAACAATCATGATGAATAACGAGAAGGCCGCTGAGAAATCAATGCTTTGTCGACGGGCAATCCAAGAAAAGACAGACTTGCGGCTTGGAGCCTGAGAACACGTCTAGCGCTCAATCTGGAAAGAACGGCTTCGTGGCTTCATTCCCGCCACAAGCAGCAAGGCAGGTGGAGTAATTGCCAGATAGTTTGTAAAAATCCACGTTTTCCACTGAGAAATTCCGATACGCACTGCTTATAGGACCTGAGTCCGAGACGGGGGACACAGAGTACTCATAGCATGTGCTAAAGAAAGCCCTTCGGAGAACTTGAAGGTAGTGAACAAGAATACTGTAGTCTGTTGATTGCAATGTTAACTATGCATCTCTCTTATGCGAAGAAACATATCGGTATCAAGAGTATCGATTACGAACCAGTCATCCTCCTCGACATTATCAGGAACAAGTAATGCACCGCGGCGAATTGATCGCAGGGAAATGAACTGCGTTTTCTCCATATTTCGAGGTTTGCCACGTACACGCTGGAGTCCAAGGGCTTGATCGTTGGCCGTGATTGGTAATACGTTGGAAAATGGCTGTACTAGAGCGAGTGGGAGAGGGACACCAGAATATGTGTACGTAAACACAAAGAGGAGGCGAGCGAAGTAGTCTTGATCGTCGTGATGAATGATAACGATGTCTCGTCGCTCACGGGAATGAAACAATGGAGAACATCGCAGGTAGTCGACATAGACCTTGACATCATCCAGAGCAATGAATGACGCCTTTATGAAACGATATTCAGTAAGCTAGAAAGACTCTAAGGCTCCATCACTATCAAGCTGTTAGGCAAAGTGGCACACCTGCTCGTCGAGGCTGATCTTGAGGGGACGATTGTGGCCGATAAATATCGGGCTATCTTCATCACGGAGGAGTACATCAAGGAAAGTACCCAATCGAAGCCGAAACCGAGTGAAGGCACTGTCTTCAAATTGTTCAGCTTCAAGGTTGCGAAAAGATCGAGGCCGCTGTGCAGCACCCAGTGTAATGTTACAGAATATACCACTGGTTTCATCGGCTTCACCGTGGTCAGCATCGTCAGCATCGTCAGACGATGTTTTCTTTGCTTGGGCGTCCTTGAGCATCTTGTCCCGTTCTTCAATTGCGTCGAGCGCTCTCGGATAATGCTAGCTGCAAGAGCATAGTGCTCGTGTCGTAGGATCTGAAGGAAAAGTATGTTAACTTGCGGAGAATTCAACAAACAGGCAAGTAAATAAGTTAGGCATACAGTTTCGGCAACATTCTTGAAATTCGAGCGATGAAGATACCATTTCTTGAGGGCCCGTGAGCTTTCTCAAAATGCTTCGTGGTATACACATAAGTTGCTCCCTTCTGGATGATGTTATCAAAGGCGTGCTGCAGCATATGCATCTTGGGAAAATGGAAAGGTTTGCGAAGTTTTGGAACATTTGGATGCTTTTCGTCGATGGTGTACTCGCCGTTTTTGAACTGCTGCACCATGTACTCCTATTAAACGGGCCAGAGCGTAAATATGACATTCATATCGTCAACTCTGCTTGCGTACCTCGATAACATCAGAGAATTGGAGTATTGCCTCTCTTCCGCAGCGATTGACTGGGCAGTATGGACCTCCATGGAAATCCACATATCCATCTCGAGATACTTCCGAATGCAGCGCAGGAGAAGATGGCCCGGAGGGCTAGCTTCTTCTGTGAGCACATTATGAGCGCCATAGATGATGATCTTGAAACGACGGGTTGGGGTTAGCGGCAGGTTTGAGAGTGAGAAACTTCGTACACTCACACGTAGAAGGTCCTCGTGCTTGTTTGCATCAGCAAAGTGGGTTTTGAGGGCCTTCTCAAAATGGCAAAGACCCCTCCAGCGGGGAAACGCAGCAATCCTGTGAGAATGGGTTCCTTAATCAGCTACAACTACGTCACTTGTGCAGTAGAAAATCTTACTGTGTGTCGATCTTTTTTGCCATTTGGTGCTTATGAGGGAGTTGGTCAACTTGATACTCAACCTCAGGCAACAAGTGTTTGCCGCCGAGGCCATGTGCCCCGTTATGAAGGTGGTCCCATGAAAGTGCTTGATGCGGGTCAGAGTTTCCGATGTCCCAGAAGGCGTTCTATCGAATAAAGTGTCAGTACTGGCACTATTTAGCTGTGATCATCACTGAAACGCACCTTTATGTACCGTAGTCCTTCACCTTTGAACATTTTCTCCCGATTCTGAGCCGACATGTGCGCGGCAAGCTCGTAGTTCCGTTGGATAGACACCGATGATCTCATTGGGTGAGTCTGATGAAGATTGGCCTGGGTGGCCCTGGGAACGAGGCATACCGGGCACGGGCACCCTCCCTTTTCACCTCGGATGAGTGCCATAACAGACCTAATACCAGAAATGTGTGAGATCGTCAATCCAGCGGGGGGTGTATCGTAAAATTGGTACTTACTGCTCCTCATAATCGGCGGCAAGGATGAAGATGAAAGGGAAGAGATGCCGAACTATACCATCTCCGCACTTAACCCAACAGCCAGTCTGTGAATTTTGCGCAAACTCCTGGAGCATGACACGGAAGGATTCGTGCCACACGGCCTTCTTGTAGTCAACAAACCGTGCTTTATGATCTTCGCCTTCGTCTGCGTTGACCTTTGTTAAGGCATCAGCCTGTAGCGAAGATTGCAGAATAAGTAGGGAGTACGAACCAGTGGGAGCCAGCCGACCACTTGAGTTGAGCCCCAACCAGCACCATTTCGCACGTGGCGAGGAAGTTGGGGGCAGTGCGCCATGATAGGGTATCCCTTCTCTGTGCCGAAAGACGACAGGTGGGTCTTATCAGCATAGAGAGTGATCGCAAACGGCTTAGCGCTGTCTGGTAACTGTGACTAGTAGGACCGGATTCAGTGAGATTTTGCGTCTGTTTTATTTGTGAGACGTACCTGTATGTCCCATAACCGCTTCGCCGTCCATGGCTCATCAATAAAATGGACCCATTCCTCTCCATTCCATCTTGCTACCTTCTGAGCATCCCATTCGAATTGAGGTGCGAGAAAGGGATCCTGAACGAGGTCTGTCATGTACTCCCACAGAGATCGGCACCAGAAGTTGTGGTGCTTTTCTTCTCCTTTGTAGGTTGCTGTAACAAGGTGTTTCTCAAACTAAATTACCGTCAAAACATTAGCTCAATTCTTACAAAGATTGAAAGTGTCTCACCGGTGTCAACGTAGCAGCCTCCCTTTCCCATAACTCAATTACCTCACGGTGATTCTTGACGCAGATATTTTCGTTCCCTTTCAAAACCTTATCCAGCATCCTATCCATCTGCTTGTTTGACAGTTGTGATTCCAGTCCGATCTCACAAAGTACGAATTCCGCCTCCGAGTGGAAATGTTTCCAGGGCTTTGAGTCCGACGGTAGTAGATGCAGTTTTGGATCGCGCCTCGACTGGAACTGATCGAATGTTTCCTCTTGGGCTGGGCGCTTGCTTTTAGGGTGGTATTCGGTACGAACTGCATCGTTCTCCGGAGACAGTATTGAGTTGCTTTCAGACGTTCTGGAAGCTCCTTGAGCTACTATGTCGAAGTAGAAACATAAGTCGGAGGCTGTTCATTCTAAGGGGCTATACTGACTTGGAATTGGTGGCTCTCTGAGAGCGGAATCGTTTGGTATCTCGCTGTCTGTAGGCGGCTCCTGATTGATATCCCATGTAGATGGTGACGCGCCAAGATCTGCGACGCCAGTGCAACCATCTATATGTGCCGTTATTATACCTTCATAAAATAGAGAATCCGCCTCACCTGATATCTCGCTGTCTATTCGCCTTCGCTTCCTAGGACTCTGCAAATTTATCTGGAGAGCATGAAGGCGTGTAGATTGCTCGCGATCTTCGTACTCCTTGTCCTTCTGCCTCCGAAGAACCTTCTGTGCGCAGTCGGGGACGTGTCGGCTGATCCACTGCGGCGTAACGACCTTTCCACAATGCTCGCAGATGTATTTTGCGGGTTGAGATCTTGACGCTTGTATTGGCGGCTCAGGCTGGTTCTCCATTCAAGGCGGGGGATAGAGCATGGGAAACAGGATATATTGGTCAGAGCCTACTTAATACACTGTATACTTGCGGATGACATGCATATTACGGGCGCTGTAATGAGGACGGTGGGATGTTGTTCACGGTAGCGGATGGTAGCGGTTATGACAGGTTACAATCTGGCCTCAAGTCCGAAACCCGAGAACAACCGAACCGCAACGGTCACAGCCACTGAAACAGGGCATTAATCAAGGTTGTAACCCTCCGGGATTGGCTACGGTCCAGTCAGTACCCATCATGATCCCGGCCAAGACCCGAGGCCGATTATAACCACTTTTGGGTTTTTCCGACATCCCTCTCTCAATCCCAGCTAGACGATACGCAATTGAGCAACATAATCAACGACCTCCCAGAGAAATGTATCGCACTAATGGAGGATATCGACGCGGCATTTACTCAGGATCTAAACCGAGACGCTCCGAAGGATTCCGAATCTTCGCCGATGATGTTCAGGAGAATGGGCAAGTTCGGTGGCTCCGAAAACAGGTCAGTATCTTCCATCAAAATCCTACTACACGGATAATCAGTACCGGGCCTAATGAATGCCATAGAGTAACCCTCTCAGGACTCTTGAACGCTCTCGACGGCGTCGGCGCACACGAAGGCAGAATCCTCTTCGCCACAACGAACAAGTATTCCTCCCTTGATCCTGCACTCTGCCGCCCTGGCCGCATGGATATCCACATCGAGTTCAAGAACGCCAGTAAATGGCAGGCAAAGGAACTTTTCAGGCGATTTTACCACCCCGAAGACTCCACTCTCTCCAGCACCACCGAACCCCCTGCTCTTGCTCTTGCCACTATCAAGTCTGAATCAGAGAAGCCCGGGCCTATAGTGGACGCTGGTGCGGTTGAGAATCAAGAACCGCAACCTCCATCGGACGAGCCCTCAGTTACGGTTCTCAGCGAATGGCTCTCCCCAAAAACTCAAACTCCCGCCGTCTCTTCTGATGACTTGCACGCACTGTCAGAACGATTCGCAGCTGCGATCCCAGACCAAGAGTTCTCTATGGCATGTCTGCAAGGCTATCTGATGATGTACAAGACCCGCCCTCAAGCCGCTCTGAGTCAGGTGGGTGCATGGATCGAGAAGATGCGAGCACAAGCTGAGAAAGCGGAGGAGTTGAAGAAGGCAAACGTCGAAGAGAAGACGGTGTTGCTTTCGCCGGTCTCATCTGAATGCGCGACAACTGACGATGAGGCTGAGATTGTATTAGAATGCGAGAGTTCGATAGGGGAGAAGGATGACCAGGAAGTTCCTGAAGAAGGAAGACCCTGCAGCAGTTGTCGCAAGACTCCTAAAAGGACGGGAACGCTTCCTTTGCCATTGGCGTCTTGACGAGAAGTTTTATGTGGGTAGGATCTGGTTTCTAGCGTTCTGAAGTGGACATTGCGACAGATTATTGATGGCTTGATATATTAGTTTAACCTACGGATATCTTGATAATAGTTCATCCATATGCATATGATTTCTTGTACATTGCCTGCCTGAAGCCCAGTGGCGGGGTCATTGCACCTCACAGTAACGCGACTTGTGCTAAAGGTTTGAAGGGGGATGTATGGCGTTACTCCAAACTATAGGTATTCTTCTCCAACTACGGGAAATCAGCCCCGGAATAATCAATTCTTTGACATGCAGCATACCTCAATCTCAAGTTCCTTCCTCACCCTGTACTCTTCATCCGCCTTGATTACGAGATGGTAGTCATCCAAATCCTCAATGATAAAGCTCGACTTCTCATTGAGAGTCAGTAAAATCTGCTTCACCGCGGGATCACTTCAAGAACCCGTTCAAAGCAGCCTCTAACACCAAAAGCGAGCAGACCGACCACATGAACAATACCCCTGAGTTATCAGAGTCAGCTAAGTGCCACCACTGTCAAAAACTCGAGTCTAGATACCTTTGATAGCCCGCATCTAGACCTACCGAGACGGGTTTAGAAGTCCAGATGATGGCAAAAGTCAAGCTTCAAGCACGGTCGTCGGAGTTTTCGCACTGTTTGTCGAGTTGCTCGTCATTGGAGAGCGTGTTGACCGTGATCCGTGCCCATGCTAGCCACACTCGGCCGATGTCTGAATCCTCCGAGTTCATGTTTGTTGGCTCGGGTTGTTTCTCAGTTACACCCTTTCTCAATCCACCAACGACTGTGCCAGCAGGTAACAACAACCGTTAAGCCACAACGATTTCAGAGAAGCCCTAGTTTCAACCCCGGCGAAAGGTAAGTTTTGATTTCGAACGGGATTTCCGTCGCTGCTTTCTGGACTGCATCTAATCTTTCCATAGTCTTTCCCGAATATCTTTCAGAAGAACAATGGCAACTGAAGCCGTACAGACGTACCAGAAAACCTTGAGCGTAATCGAGTCATCGAAAAGACTGGCGGCCTACACGGCGGTGGACCAGCATGTAAAGCCGGAACACAGGGTGCGTCCAATTTACACCCATGAACCCACATAATCAAACGAATCCCTGCATTAGATCATTGGTATTGGCTCAGGTATGAAGATCCCAAATGAATTATTCGCACTCTGAACAAGCCCAACAGGCTCAACGGTCCCCTATGTCGTCGAACGGATCGTCCAACAAGGAACCCAAGTCAACGCAAACCGTGTCTTCATTCCCACTGGTACATCTAACCCCTCCTCCTACCCATCTGCTGCATTACTCACATCTCTCAAGGCTTCCAGTCAAAAGAATTGATCATCTCGGCTGGACTCACATTAGGAGATATCGATGCCTACCACCAAATCGACGTGACCATCGACGGCGCAGACGAGGTCGACCATAATCTCCACTGCATCAAAGGCGGAGGTGCATGCCAATTGCGTGAGAAGGTTCTAGCGGAGGCTGCAAAGACGTAAGTGAGATAGCTTCTTCTCATTTGGCCTTTCATTGACCGGCTCGAATTCTCCAGCTTCATCGTCGTTGCCGACTTCAGGAAGAACTCCGAAATACTTGGAACAACCGTGCGCCCCAAGATCTCATCAGCTGCTACAATTCTCCCCTGATCATCATTCATTCACAGTTCGCCCTTGGTGTCCCAGTCGAAGTCGTTCCCTTCGCCTATGCCTCCGTCTTACGTACTCTCCGTGAACAGGGCTCGCCAAAAGCAACTCTTCGTATGGCAGTGAAGAAGGGTGCTTCAATCTCTCTCCAATATTTTCCGTGATTCTAACTATCGTGTATTATAGCCGGACCTGTGGTCACAGATAACGGAAACTTCGTCATCGACGCCCCATTCGACAAGGAGTACATGCGAGATCCCCCCAAGGTCCTTTAATACCCTTAGCCCCTCGGGCCATCCTGCTGACGACCTTGAATTGGAACAGGTCTTGCAACAAATCAAACTCCTCACTGGTGTCGTTGAAGTTGGTCTTTTCTGCAACATCGCAAGGGCTGCTTACTTCGGCAACGAGGTAATTCATTCTTCTAGCCTTTCAACCTAGGCTTGTCACTGATGTTCCTGTCAAATAGGATGGCAGCGTTACTATTAAGAAAGAAGATGGATCTGTCCAGAATATCAGTGGCTCCCCATAGTGGTTATCTTTAGCGGTTATCTAGCCTTCCATTCTCATGGCCGCAATACTAGAGAATGATATAAAGTAAAGCATGTTTATCTTGCATGAATATAGCAATCGTGAATAGAACTCGCCAGACTCAGTTATAACTCTTGTCCAACACATTTCTCGCCCTCGTCTCCCCATTATCCAGCCGAACCCAAGTCTCCACACCATCACTTGGATCTGGGGATTTGAAGGCGAGGTTCCGGACGCCATAACCCCAGCCATCGCTCGAATAGCCGTCATACCTAAATTTCTCTCGGTCAGCCGCATAGTACTGTTCTCGTCCTGCTCAGGACCCCACCAGTCCCATGGATTCTCTCCGAAGTGAAGGTCGGAGAAGACAGTAAGCTTACAAGTCCCATCTGGCAGAAAGATTATCCGCTCTTTGTGAGGGTACGTGTTCAGAACATCCTTTGCATTGGAGTGGCCTATGGGAATGGAATACTCTTGATTCGCCTACGTTTAAGCCAGGAGCCAAATAGTAGAGATGGGAAACTCACGTAAGGGTGTTCCGTGGACAGCCTAAGGCGCAATGAGCAGCAGTCCAAGCACAATTGACTTCATGGAAGGGCATAACTATCAGCTCAGAACCGAGGTCCTTCAATAATTGTTAGAACAGAAGCCTAGTATGTGCATCCGGGAATGGTAGGACCACGAGTAGCCTTCAGGATGATGTGGTGGGGGTTGAGAAGGCCGGGCGACACACGTGCGACGATCCTCAGACGAACATTTGCATTGATCGGAAGGATGTGGGCTTTCCAGAGGTACTTCGAACTTCAAAGGCCAAAAGTCAGTGAATTTGTCTGCATTAAGGCCTAGATCCAAAGGATGCAAGTACAACTAGGTAAAGTTACAAATTGCGTTTTAAGTGAGTATCATCCGTGTTGTTACATTCATGTTGCGGGTATCTATCGACAGGGTATTTTGCGATATTGTGAGCAAAAAGTGGCAATCACCAAGAAGATAGCGAGTACTGCGCGCGTTCCTAAGAGAGAAGACAATCAGTTCTGCGTTCGTTCGCGAACAAAAGAAATGTACCTTCAAGCGAGCAAGATTGTGCACCGTTGCAATGTTGACAATGATCCTCAACCTCCTTTTTGCATCAGCCTTGTTAAGAGTGGGGATCAAGGTTCCTGAACAGCGACAATACATTGCGACGTTCTCCGGCCGTATCTGCTGGCATTTTGAACATCGGAGGTCTTGCTGGGCATGTGTTCGCTCGATATTTGACACCATTTGCATCAAGGCGAATTCGATCGTAGTACGGTCGTACTCGCCCTGGCAGCTTGTGCATGTCCATTTTGGCCGCGTCGAGGAGTTGTCGGGCATCAAGAACGGATCTCGACAGAAGTCGAAGTCTCGCAACATATCGCAATGTCGACAGGGAACATTACTGAGTTTGAGGGGCTCGCACGGATTGCGGAAGATTGCTTCGGTTGCGAATTCCCGAACATCAATGAGCTCGAGAAGGTTTCGCTTGAGAAGCCCCATCTCGACCTCGTACTCCTTCAACAGGCCAAACGCTGCGCAAACGAATTTGACAAGTTCGAGGACGGGATTTGAGAGGTGAAGGTAGGAGCCAGGTCGCACGGGGAAGTGGAAGGCGCTTTCGGGATCATCGTGCATGAGGGAGTTCTGATAGCTTTCTTCCGCCCCATTTACCAACTTCAACAACTTCCGGGTGAGTTTGCGTCCCAGGAAGTCTAGTATGAGTTCCCCCTCCTTCTCTTTCCCTGAGTCCTGGGGTGTTGAGCTCGGTGTGCCGTTGAGGAGGGGACGAAGCGGCATCCTTCCCGCTCCATTGGTCTTCTGCTTGATCTTGAAAAGTTCGACAATGAAGTATTGTACGGCTGTATGGAACTCGTCCTGAACTCCAGGCGGGAGGAAGTCCTTGATATTCCAGCGCATTTCCAACGAGAGGACTTTTGGAGGTTCGACTGCTAGTGGATCTTCGCAGACAATACCACCCATGTTGGCTTGATCCATGAAGAGAAGGAAGTCATAGAACCGGTCTGTTCTGAGGTAGATGTGCTGGAAGAGTCCATCTGAAGTGACAGCTGTTGTGATGTATGTTGCATACGCGTGGGCTGTCCCAGGTGGTTTGGATGTTGCAAGGAGAATGTGGCCAAAGTCGGCATAAACAACGTGAGAGCCTAGACGCTTGAATTCAGCTAGTAGCTGAATAAAAGTCTTTCTCATGAGGCCATGGATGAACCGGTGTAGACTCGTGTCGTACATGTTTGAGGCGCTTGAGCTGATCCACCGCCAGAAGTGGTCAATCGCGAGAGAAGCGGGGCTTTGAGAGTTGTGATGGATTTTATCAACGAGCCAGGACTTGACCATGGACTTGAGGATGCTAAACATTTGAGTTGAAACATTGGATTCACCAAGTGTCAGATCCCTGGGTGCCTCTCTGTTTTTATACTCGTCAAGAGTATGGGAGACCGAGTCGAAGGCCGTAGCACCTCCGTTTCCTTCCAATTCGTTCACCATGACTGATTGAATGACCGAATCGACGGCCAGATTGCGTAGGGTGACCTCCAAGCAAACATTTGCATAACATCCAGGAGACATAAACTCGGTTTTGGGAAAATCCTCCGTCGGTCGGCTGTCGTTCTCGATCCCGCCCAGGTCCGGATTCTCTGTTGCCGACCACCAGAGCACCATGTCTTGCTCGGTGAGACGGCGGGCGAAACTAAAGTCTGCCAGGGTCAGGGGCTGGTCGCCTTCTACATGGCCAATGGGGACGTCATAATAGTCGGCCAGCGAGGCCAACCGATCAATCCATCCACCCATGGCGAGATAACGCCCGAGCATCTTGGCTCCAACTTTGGATTGCCACGGGAACACGTCAAGGCTATGGGGACTTTTGGCCTTGGGCATGGACAAGACGGGGAATTTGGAGAGCTTTGGAAGTAGTCGATCGAAGTACGACTGATCCTTTGAGGACGAGATCACGACAATACAGGATTTCTCCTCGTATAAGCTAAACTCTCGTGAGATTGCTTTGAGAGCTGCCGAATCAGTATTATGGTAGGTAGTGACGAAGTCAAGGGTATCAGGGTATGTGATGGAGGTGCTGTTGAAGGTTTGATCCCGTACGAGCTCTAGGTATTTGTCCTCGAGGCGGGATATGGGTTGTCGGCGAGTCGCAGGATCAACCACATGTACCTTCACAGGACCGGTGGGGAAGAATGTAGCAAAAACGTGGAGAGGTGCGTTGGCGGCACAAGCATGGTAAAGGTGAATATATTTCCCTTCACCTCCAGAAAGGTAGCTTGACTTGCTTGGGGTCATCATCGCTCTTGAGAGCTGGTTGAGGTCAACACCGGTTTGCTGAGCACGACTGAGGGTCACTGTAGGGTCGTCTAATACGCAGGTCTTGCCAAGTTTGAATATACCACGAACGTAGAGTGGGACCTACTGAGCGTTTAGGCACCAGTCTTTGCTCAGAGCGTTAATACTCACCTGCTGTTCGAACACGCCATCAACAGAGGCATCGTTCGTTAAGTTTATGAAGTCTTCTTGCATCTCGCAGTAGACATCTTCACGAACAGATATCTTGTAGAGATTGTGACTGGGGAGGCCACGGGGAAGAATCCGTGTAACCTCTTCGAAGGTATAGTGCTCTGAGCGCAAGAAGTGATCTTTCTTCGCCTCCTTGAGCTGAATGTAGAACTCCCGAGGAATTCGTAAAGGAAGAGGGACTAATTCCGAGTCGATGGAGAGCCAAAGTATGAAGCGTCCAGGGATTGGACTGGGGCGAATCTGCACAACATCCCATCTAAGGTGTGCACGGTTCCTCGCTGTTGTTTTGAAGAAGGATGATGAAGCTTCTTCGGTTGCAGTCGTCCTCGTTGGTTTCATATAATTCTTGAACACGGTGCGACGATATAACCTGACGAAACGCATGTATTCCAGTTGGTGATCTGGCCGATTCTCCTCCGTATATTCCTCGTCGGCTTGATTCGTGCGCTTGGTCTTGACAGTGGCAACCTTGGGGCGAAACTTCTTAATGCTGCCATCCTTTTCGCCGAAATCTTCCATGTCGGCGGGAGTCGTTTGAGAACTGCCCTCACCTCCACTCCCGAAGAAGTCGGTCATTTTGTTCTGCTTGAACTTGTCAACAGCACCCGCTACACGGCGGTGTAGCCAGTCGGGATGCTTGACTCGAGGGACAGGATTTGAAACCTTCTGCATGGCAGCGGGGATGGTAATGAGTTTCTGTATGACGGAGCCCAAGCGCTCGATGTAATAGTCCCAGTCGAGGACGGACCGTAGGTCGAAATTGACAAGTCCGCTGTCCTTGAGCCATTTTCGGAGGTATGTGCGTTTGATGGACTCTTCAGCAGAAAAAATGGCCACAGGGACAGCTCGTTCTGTCACTGGAGCCCCCATGGGTTTGGCGGAGATGATGAATCTACAGGCCAAGCCCTTGTCCTTCACCATTTGATCTCCCAAGAATTCTGCCAGGCGCTTGGCAGTACTGATAGATGTTGATTTTTGGCCACCGTATTCTGCAAGAGTCTTCGACATGCTCCGGTTCTCTGCGATCAGCTCGACGAGCTCCTCATCGCCCAAGCTGTCCGCCTTGCTAAACAAGACATCCAACCACTGGTCGGCCACCTCGGCAACGGCCTTGTAGCATTCTTGCGTGGTCGTTCCCAGCAAGAACTTCTCGAAGATCTGGGATTGGAAAACCTTGATGAGCTGGAGCTCCCCTCGACGCTTGACCTCGAACCCCTTCAATTCGGCAAGGCTGCCATCGTCGTTAAACACGGCATATCGCTTTTTCAACAGCTTATCTTCTTCTTTGGACGAAGGCAGGATCATGGCTTTATATGGCCCATCCAGCTCGAAGAAAATGGAGTTCTCGCTGTGAACCTCCCATTGCCCGGATTCGGCACTGTAGTCGTGATATTGGTGATTGGTGAACTGGTCGTAAACGAGGTGATTGAGCATCGTGCAGGGGTATGAGAAGCCAATAGATTTTCCGTTCTTCAACTGGAACTTAAAGTTTTCGGGGAAGACGCCAGGAAGCATGCACCAGATACCATCGGTATCCAGTTCCAATGGTCGACCTATCTGCTCCACAAGAGCTCGTGCCATCTGAATGATCGTGGCACCAGTCAAGCAGGTTATACCGGCCATTTCCATGGAGTGCCACCGTGCACCTTTCCTCATCACGTAACCGTAGAATGAGTTCAGGATACACTTATGAGCCAGTTGTAATGAGTCATAGACCACGATAAGCTTCTTTGCTTCGTCAACCTCGGCGATGGAGCCACCTGAGCCTTGGATGTTGTCGAGATTCTTTTTCCATGTCTTGTGAAGGCCCTTGTACTGGTACCGTCGGTCACGGAACCGACGCACAGTATCGACGTAGAATGGATTCTCCCGTTGACAGATGATGGCTTCGCGGGTTTCTACGCGGGTGTCTTTCGTCTTCTTGTAGACTTTCCGTGAGTAGTCGCCCAACCGTTTATGGAGCAACGCGGACTGCTCAGCTTCTGAAAGGTCAGTGAAGCGTCTGGAAGGGCCACCCGGACGTTTGCTAGGGAACGTCTCTTGATTGAGGGCGTGACGAATCATATTGTATTCGTCGCGGTGGGCGGGGAAGAACTCTCCTCTCCAGGCCCAATTCAAACGACGATCACATGTCTTTCCCGGGCGGTTGTAATCGCAGACGGCGCAAACAGACTCGTCAACCATGGAATCAGGCTGGAGTCGGTTTGACAACATGATGTTGGGGTACATGGCGGCGACGTCCAAATGGTAAATGAGTGGGTTATCCACGCGCTTGGGGTTATCTCGCATGAGTTCTAAAGCCGACTGAATAGCCGCCTTGACTTCGTCATAGTTGGTAACATCATCCATAGAGGCCTTGGACTCCTCGACGACGCAGAAGGTAAGTGCGGCATCCAATTCATCAATCAGCTACAACGCAACGGTTAATGGCCGCTCAATTAAGGAAGAGGTATACATACCTGCTGTACAGCTGATGGGACAATCTTGAAATCGGTGGCGATGTCGCTCCTGAAGACGCCAGCCTCAAGTGCCTCAACATGTCCTCCAACATATGTTTCTGACGCAAGCAGATGTCCTTCATACATGTTCCCGTGTGCCTCCTCGTGTCGATTTGGCATGATAATCTCTCCTCGGTAGGCTTCGACCTTGCAAAATGATTAGGCCTCTTTCGCTCCATGAAAATTCTTGAGCTCACTCACCATCAGAAGTGTCTCGCACAGAGTCCCACTTCCCTTCCGCAGGACCTCGTCAGGATTTAGAGGAATAATGTTGCATAGAGAGAAGATGAAAGGGTTGACGTATTTCATGTAGAGGTAATAGGTAGCAACAGCGTCAGAAACGGAGTATTGGGCGAGGATCTGGGGTTGTTCGACGGCATATCTACGAGACGATTAATTCAAATGGCTTGGCTGGATCCATTGCCACTCACGGTGTCATCAATTCCGGATCGAGTTCAATTGGGTTATACCCCAATTTGGCAGTTGTGACTGCTTTGAGGCCTTGACTGCCTTGAGGTAGATAGGAATCACGCTTGACCCATCTGAAGCAGTCCATGTGTACGCAAGTTCTGCTTTTGTATTCGTCTTCGTTGTCTTTAGCGAAACCAATTTCTTGGAACATGTCGATTCCATTGACTTTAGATCTTGCATCAAGGAAAGGGAAATCGAAGAAGTCGCCGTTAAATGTGGCCATTACGGTCGGCTTTACGTCTTGGAAATGTTCGAAAAATCTCTTTATAAGACCGGCCTAGAAATTGTGTAAGTATCTGTATCCACTATTGAGGGATGTTGTAGTTGTACCTCGTTTGGCTCGTTGAAGACCGTGAATGGCCCTTCATACCCTTCTTTGGGAGTATACTCGAAGTCTTCAATGTCTTCACCGACTATCTCGCGATTGGTGATAAGATAGCCCTGGCCGTCAACCATGTACGAAATCATCATTACTTGGTCAATGGCTTGGTCGGGGAACTTGAGAGGAGCCTTTGTTGTTTCAATATCATAAGCCATAACCACAGGGTCAGCACGCTTGACTCGGTCCGCCAGGTTCACGAACGAAGGCTGCCCGGCTGAGTAGGTAACAGCGTACCAAAGACCGACCCGGATGTCGTTGTCCATTGCCACGCGAAGGTAGTATGGGACATCATATTCCCGAATGTCGATGATGCTTTCGCGAGGATCCCTATCCCGAGAACCTGAGCCTTTCGCGCCAGCGTGACTGCTGCCACCCTGGCCCCATTCATCACCGTCCACCTCAATTTCCATGGTTGCGCCAGCCGAGGCATTGATGACCTCTGCGTAGGCGTCCACAGCGTCACGTTTGGCACTGTTTGCGAGTGCCAGGGGCATGAGGTCACGTCGAACGGTTAGGAGGTCAGAGATATTGCGGAAGCAGAGTTGAAGGTAAAGTCGGCGGTGGCCCATGAGGTGATTGGGGAGCTTGAGGTCTTCTTTACGTTCCCTTGAGATACGAGATACAAGACCTTCGTACTTCTTGTGTATCCATTCCTCAATGGTGGTTTCCGCTCCAGGCTAACAACGTGTCAGAGATATCAGATATTCACCTCATTTCGTGACTTACTTTGCAGCCAATGTAGAAGTAAGGCTCGTAAATGAGGGTGCTCTTGAACATTCCTCCGTCATCTTGTATGAAATAGAAGTCCACGGCTGATTTTCCGCCTGGCCAGTCCGAATCTTTGAGCAGCGTCTGAAGAAATCATTAACGACTATCGTACAAGCAGATTGGCCACGCATACCGGATGCATATTGACTAACCAGCCCTCGCGTTTAGTCCCTTCCTGCACACGAGCAAATCCAAGCTTTTCGTCAATCTCGTCGTTGAGAGCTGACCGTTCGAATCGCTCCGCAAGCTGCGTGCCATCGTCTTCCCGTTTGGGGGCGGCTGAATCCCCTGGTCCTCCGCCTCTTCCTCGTCCCCGGCTACGCCCTCCACGCCAAGATCCTCCTCCTCTAAACCCTTGTGTGTATCCTCTGCCTCTTCCTCGAGAGGTCAGTCCGAAAGTGCCTCGCCCTCTTGCCATGGCGAGATTCGTGGTTTGAAGGAAGAATATTGATGTGACAGCGCTGTGACCTTTCGCGTGAATGACTAATCTGCAAAGTGCCGAATTAAACCGAACACGTTACGCCTCGCGTTTGTGACCAGAAATTCGAGGGAGATTGACAGTGGGGTGAACGAGTAAGGTCATGATATTGAGTTGGTATAGAGTACGGGATCATAAGGTACGGTGATACAGTATACATATTTTGATGCAAACATAATGGAACAAAGTACGACCCTGCGGTCGTGGCAAGAAATTAGATAGAACACAGAACATAAGAAATACAGAAAACGTGAATGAGCGGAATAAATTATGAATTGTCCATATACCCGCTCGAACTAGCACTCATCCTCCTCTAGTACGCTCTCAGCAAGGCCCCATTTGCTGCTCCCATGGGTCCCCAGGCCAGCTAGGACGTTCGTAGCTTCTAGATGATCCAAGCTCGGCCTTGGTCTAAAGCTCTCTTTCCTTGCCCTGGCAGCCTTCCTCTCAAGCGTGGGTTTCGGAGGAGCCACAGCAATATGTCTACTTGCAGCAAGCGAGGATGTCGAGCCTGGTAGCCTCTTCGTCACGGTTTTGACACTATATGTTGACACCGCAGCAGGTCCCGATGGAGCCCGGCTCCGCGTCGTACTTCTCGAGGCCGACATAGCGACAGCTGGTGTCTTGTGCAGTTGTGTGCCACTGGCAGTTCTCCCGTGAGGCTTCGCTGGGGAGGACCCGGCCTTTGGAACGCCGTTCCCTCGATGCGGCGCAAGCGGCACCCGACCTCGACCCGATGTCTGCCGTGTTCCGCTGCCACCGCTAGCTTGGCGTGTATGGGCGGCGCGAGTGGGCTCTTCGACCTTTCGTCGTTTGTTCGGGACTGAATGTGATGTTGGCGCGGACCGAATCGCTGGTGTCACTGTTCCTGCCTTTGGCGGGGGCGCACCCGTGTCACTTGGTGTTGTGGCCCGTGGTGGAACAGAAGTTCCTCGGGTCTTCCTCTTGTTGTCTTGCTGAGTAGCGGTAGCCGTCTCTTGCAGGAAGGAAAGCATGCTTTCCCCGTAAATTAAGAACTGACGACTGTTGTCTTCTTCCCATCTAGGTATTGATTCGAGAAGTTCCACCTCGAGCTACAGAAAACTTCAACACAAAAAACCTCCAACCAAAAGGATAAGTTGCCCACTCTTGGCTTCTCCTTCGCAACCCTTTTTCGCATCTTCTCCTCGCGAAGTAATCTTCCTGGATCTCCTCTTTGGCCGCGGCCCGTAAGACGTGTCTGATCGTTTGCCGCTGCAGCCAGTTCCTTCTCGAGATCGCAGACCTCGAAATACCTCTTCACAGCAGAAAGCAGTGGTGCCTTCTCCCTCTTGTCAGCTTTGAGCTTCTTGATCTCGTCCTCATGGATCGCCAGTAACTCTTCCGAATGTTCATCTGCTATCCTGTCAGCGACCGCGAAATTCCAATACAGCGAAGGAACCATTACCGTCAGCAAAAGGGGCGAAATCAGCCCTCTCCTCCTCTCCAACCATCAGATCGTCCCATAGTTTCACAATCTCTTCTCTCGCACTGCCGATGAACTCGCCCATTCGTTCCTTCTTCAACTCCAGCATCCGTTCAAGCTCCTCTTCATAATCCTTGATTGTCCGCTCCGTACTTCCACGGTGTTCATCAACGAACCCATCCATCTTGTCTTCAGGAATTCCGAGACGCCGCCAGAGTCCTTCCAGCTGGTCATACATTGCCTGGATTTGCTTTTCCCTTCGGTGCTTGATATTCTCCAAAGACTCATGCAACTCAGTGGCCCATACAATCAGACTCTGAGTGGGCTCCACGTTTTCCAAGCCAATGGGTATGCCTTGGTTGCTACCTAGGCCTTCTTCATCCGCCTCGTCCGCCCTGGCAATGAAATTGGCGAAAATTCTTCGGTATGCAGACTCGGAGTTGGGTTCAGGTTCCAGCATAGAGAGTGTGAATGCGCCGTTACGCGAAGTTGGGCAGGGCGTTGATTGTACAAATATGTCGCTCGGGGCAGATACCGATGCGTTCATGGGGTGGAAGCCTGATATAGAGGATGTGAGGAAGTTATGGGTTGATTTGGAGGTTGAAGGTAGGTCTGCTAGCTTCGGTGAAGCGTCATCCATTCCCAGCTCGCTATATAGCCAGTCCGTGGCTAGGAATATTTCCGCCAATTGTTGCAGGCGTTTGATCTATTTCCTCACACTGGTGAGATACTAAAGAAAATGTGAACGAAAAGGACCCACGTATTCCGCCTTCCCTTTGACAAGTTCTTTCTCAATCTTGGAAAACCTTTCAGGGGTCACATCAAGGAAGGCATTGATATTATCAGCCTTTTCACGATGTGCCACCACAGGTTCTAGTACGTCTGAGTGGAAATAGTCACGTCCAAGAGTGTGAGCGAGGACTTTGATACGATTGGTGAACGTCGTAAGTTGCTCGAGCTTGGTGTTGTACATCTATCACATCTTGAGTATCTGGCGGGAACACCTCCTCTGGAAACCACTTTACCTTTCGTAGCTTCTCCTGATATCCCATAATATGTTCATATCTTCTCGGTAGGACTTGCTCTTTCCTGAGTTCCCCTACCGTGCTGCCTGTTGCCTTGACGTGCCCGCCCAAGGCACTGCAATATCTAAGACAATCTTCTTCGACCGTATTGCACCGGTCCATCCAGCTATCCACCTCATCTCTTCTTGACTTGACTTGATCCTCAACGCTTTGAATTAGCTGTTTCTGGAGAACCCCTAAATCATCTTCAAGAGCTGATGGTGGAAGTCCAAGCTGTGCATGAAGTGTTGGCAGCAGTAGGGTCTGGCTTTGTAGTTCAGCATGCAGAGAGTTAAGCAGAGATGTAAGAATCGTCGACATTGTAGACGGTGTAGACATGTCGTCTAACATCCATGGACTGAAGCAGTAAAAATCGTTGGAGTTTCGACGGCAACCAACGTTGAACTCGGATTCAACGCGTCGAGTTCGACTCACGTGATCGTATAAGTAATTGTGACAAACGCGTTATGCATCACTCTATGTCACGCCTTCTTGTGAAGATTTTCTTTTTTCTCAGCCTCACTCCCACCGACCGTTTGCCTGGATTTTGCATCTTCGCTCTCACACAAGATAGGGGGGATTGTCTGACGTTTGAATGCGGTACTACATGAATCCCCAAATCAAATTTGCTCCTACGGATCCTAGAAATTAGGAGTCGGAATAGGACTGGACTCGGGCTCTATTCCGGCTGTCCTCATGCTGGTTCAGTCATGTGCTTGGGCATCTGAGAACCACGGCGGATCTGCTGTCCCATAGAAAAAAATTGGTAATTTTCTCTGTATCTTGATCATCGAACACCTCTTTTTTCGGAGACGACCAGTTGCGTCGAGTAAATGAGCTTCTCGAATCAAACACCTCTGGGACTTTCAGGCACATCTCAACCAGTGACCCAGTGGCCAAGTGTATCCTTGGGAATACCGCCTGATTCCCCGCATTTGCTTGAAACCCCGGACACATATCGGAACGCTGCCTATCTTTCCGCGCCCCAGAACTCGACGGCAGGTGTATGACGTCTCTACGCCTTTTAGTGTGCGAAGCCCACAGATATCTTTCGGTCGAAATATAGGGTTCTTCGTCTGTGGACGATCTCCCGCCTTCCCTAAGCCACATACACTGCGGTGTTCCTCCACCGATCGACAACCGTGTGGATGTACCCACCGTCGCACGCTCACATGCACGATCGCCACTGCAGGGCGTCGAGTTTTGACTCCTAAGAGGCTAGTCACGGCCGTTTTCACTTGAACCTATCCCGATTCTCCTTTACTGATCTCGGGTCCAGTTTACATTGATTCGAAGAGCTTCCTAACTATCGGCCCTCGTACCACACTGTCAACTCCCAATTACCAAATGTATCCTCCTCCACTTGCGGCTCGCATGGCTCCGCCTCCAAAATCAATCATTTTGCCCTCTTTTCGGTGTGCGAAAGTAAGATTTGGCGAGAGAAGAAAGGTACCAAGATGACCGAAAATATTCTATTGATGCCATACATAGTTTACAACCTTAGGACTATCTAATCCAGTTTACTTTTGAACCGAACCAGCGATCAAACGTGCCCGTTCGCAATACTCGTAACGTTATCGTGAAAGATCGTGACTAACCATGAATTACGTCCAGATATCCAGTGAATAAATTCCTCCAAAAACCCCTTACCATGTTCAAGTTCTCATGTTCCAACCGTCGCCGGGGATCAGTTATGATACCAGGACTGTATCATTCTTCAATATCTCTAGGCTGGGCCCCATGCTCCGCCGGTTCGGATGCGCCCTGACGATAACTGGCTCCCATTTCGTCCACCAGTCCTCAACAGCTTCGCTTGCGTCATGAGCGTACAACTTCATCTCGTCACCCCATATCCTCATGAACTCTTCCTCGTCCACCGTTTCGTCTTCGTCGTCATCCTCATGTGTTGTGGTGTAGTGGAGATTCAGGTCCCGCACCTCCTGCTCGTCTCCCTTCGGCAGCGTCAACATTCGACGCTTCCGCCGTTCCCATTCTTGTGCCCAATGACATCGTGTCTGCCGCAGGTCCTCATATGCTTGAAGGAGTTGTGCGACCTGGTCACGATCCTGTATCCCTGAGAACAGGCTCCCGAGGGTCTGTGCATCTTCAATCCCGAGTGCAGTATGTAATTGTCCGCTAGGCTACAATAGGAAGTTGGTGAGTTAAACTGCGGTAATGATGAGTATCACGGACCAGTAATGGATGTGCCGCTTCGCCGACCAACACTATCTTCGCCTGTTCGCACACGAGGCTCTCGACATTTGGTTTCCCAAAGTCTACATGTGTCATAACGGTTTGTGCCATATTTAGAAGTTTTCTCGCCCTAGAGAGTTGAGGTCGGGACTCCCAGTGTAATACGTTGTTGTGATAGAGAGCCTTACCTAGGATCGAATTTCTCGAATTCCAGTTTGAAGTCTTCCAATTTATACCGATCTGACCAGTCCTCTTCAAAGTCCTCAGTGCCTTTCGGAAGCTCCCAGGCAAGTGTTAAGCTGTAGTCACGGCCAGAATTCTTGAGTCCCTTAGTTAGAATTGGCTAATTTCAGTCACTTTCCGATACGCACCACGAGGCTACCGTGAAGTAAATACGCGTCTCCAAGCCAGATGGACCACTGTAAAAGAGGGTAAGTCATTTCGTGCACGGAATTCTCAAGAGCTTGTGACCCGACGTACATCTGTGGTTGCCGTCAGGGGCCGAAGGTCTTCGTGTTCCCTCATTTTCGATGTTGGAACCGTGAAGACTACGGTGATATCCCTCTCGTGCTTCAACGGTGGTGCTTCCCCCACTATCTTTGACCGCACCAAACTTCTGAATCCATCCGCTCCGACTATCACGTCGCAAGTTAACCTCTCTCCGCCCTCCAGGGTGATGCTGACAGGTTTTGAGCTGACATCAACCACGTTGGCATTATACCGAAACCTGACGCCTTCCTGACCAGCGTGATCACATAGAATTGTCTGAAGATGGCCATGCTGAATTGTTTGTGGGCGTCAGTGGCACAGCACGTGTCAACACTGAGTAAAGGGCTGACCTGAATTAAGAGGAAATTCGCCATTAACTCTTCCAAAAATTCCTCGTGTATCTTGCTGTAACCAATGAGTTCCCCGCTTTCGCCTAGGTGTATCGTTGAGATCCGACAGACAATGTGAAAGTTAGAGTTGGTCTTACTACCTTTCTGGAAGATGTACTGCCGGCAAGAACTCGCATACTTGTCCAGCGCAGGTCCGAGTCCCCACTTCTCCAGCAGCCGTGTCATGTTGGGTGGGCTTCTATCAGGGCATCAGCAAAGAGTTGGCGGGATCCGCAGGAGCTTTGATTACCGTAAACCGCCCCGGCTCTAGATGATCAACGTACGCTGCTGTGAGCAAAGTTCGGGCTTGCATACTGGGATGTAACACTCACTCTCTTCGTTCCATCACTCTTTTCCAGCACCAGAACATCGTGTCCCGCCTTTCGAAGTGCATACGCTGTAGCCAAGCCTGTTCCTAGAGTTGAATGATCTTCCTTTGATTTTAAGTGATGGAAATCCGTACCGGCGATGCTCCCTCCAACAACTATGACCTTCAACTGTATCAGCGCGGTCCGTGATTTGGTGTTTATATGCCCAGGCATAGCAGCGGAGGCGTGGCTGGAAGGGTGACAATAGGGCAGACCAGCAGTCGTAACGGTTAGTTACCAGCCCCCGATTGTATATATACACTGATTTCGAGTGCATCCATCAGATCATAATGATTGAAAACAGTGGGAAACGAATTCAGAAGCTTGGACGGAATTGAATAGCCCCGTGACACTGACATGACTGAACATGAAGCATACCGTAGACGCTCAAAGTTCGAACCCATCCCGTGCCAATTTTCACTCCGACATGAGTTGAAGCCTCTTGGTAACGCGTCAGCAACGCTGTCGATAGTGGCCAGAGCATCCCCAACCCTCCAAAACCTTCAGGATCGGTCGAACATTGCCCGCACCCCTCTGCGGATTTTCTCCGTAGTCCGAGGTAATAAGGCAACGCCTCCAATCAGGAGGCATGAGACCAGGGCAACCACGACGAAGACACGAGAGGGTCAATTGTAAGCGATAAGAAGCTAGAAGAAATATGCATTGTTTCACCAAGACCACCTCTTTAAGTATTGTTTGAGACTTGCTTCGAGCAGGGTAGACGGGACAGGCTCACGATCCTTAACCCGACGGCCTTCAGCGGAAGCATATTTGTGGTGGCTGCCCCTTTGGACGACGGAGACGCCGAGACGGTGTCGGTGATATGGTTTTGATTGGGCCTGTGGCTGGCTTTATCAGGCAGGAGGCTCGTGGCACTGAACCGAATCGCTATCTCCAGGAACATCAGGGCAGGCAAATCCGCACCAAGACTGGTGGTGCCGCCGGTATTGTCATTAGGAAATAGACGTGAAATGCTATACTACTATACACAAAAAGGTACATCAAAGAAACGTATATACATCCTAAGAAAGTTGAATGCGTAAATGGTGAGACATTGAAGATTGCGGGGTCCGACATTATTGAGATGCGAGTTGAGGAAAGCGAAGTGATAGCAACAAATTGAACACACTAATGGAGGAATCTATGTTCTCCACGTTCCTTTTCGTTTCACGAGCGCTCGGCGGGCGAACAAATGGCAGATGACACCTGCAAAGATGGTCACCTGTAGACGGATAGAAGGTTAATCCCAACTGTCCATGCCGACAGCAGCAACACTTACAGCAGCGAATATCACAGGGCGGTCCCATTTGTATTGAGGAGGTGACAACAGCGCCCCTGCAATTGGGCTGCCAGTCAACAGTGCGAAGGACAGCCCGAAGGAGAGCAGCCCAAGCCGAATTCTAAGCAGGAACGACGTGCGATCTCGTCAGATCCAATATCGGTGACGTCGGGAAGAAGGCATACCCGAGATCGGAAAGATCAGGTCGAGTTACGAAGCAACCAGCAACTGGAGTGACGACAGAAATAACTAGCGGGAGTGAACGCATGAGTTCTTGCAAATACATCGAATCAAGGAAGAACCCGGTACTTACCTCCCCCGGAGAAGAATCCATAGAAGATTCCAAACAGTACAACACCACTCACGTTCGTGGCGCCGAACAACGCAAAGACCAGGCCGCCAGTCAATATGCTGGACGGGATGATCACTGGAAATGAAATGAGGGTCATTCATCCCGCTCATCGAAAGATCTAGGCTTACCGTTGATAGGCCCATACACGTCGGCCACGAAGCATGGCACAGTTCGCCCAAGAATAGACGAGGCATTCATAATCGTGAGCTTAAAGAGGTTAATAGGTTAAAATCACCTCATGTGTTCTATGCATCCGATTAGAACACCTACAGCATATTTCACCAATGCGGCGTCAACCTGATGCAACGCGGCGTAGAGTTGTAGGTAGAAAACTGGTCGGAACCGTCAGCTTGGTCAGTCGCTTCCTGATCGAATCAAGTGGAGCTTGTATCTTACAGGGTATGAAGGTTCCCCAGAACACCTATCATTCACACTCTAGTGAGCCTCGTTGCAACCTATGACAGCATAGATGTAATACACACCAAGAACGAGCCGAAAACGAATATGAGATACGGTGCGTCTGTCAGGATCTCTCTCAAAATCGACGAGTCCTCTTGAGAGCGGCGTTTGGCTGGTAACCGTGTCTTCATGATCAAGTTCGCTATAATCAGCAACCCCAAATCTATGAAAGCTACGGCTCTGTGGACACCAAGAATTCGAATAACCGTCAACCATCATTGAAATCTATAATAGAACAAGAAACGCACCTGACACCCGTTCCAAAGCCTGAAGATCTCGAAAACACGTTGTTGAGAAGAATTGGATACAGACATGCTCCAATGCTTGATCCTGTATACATAAGCGTTCTATTAGCAGATAGACCACATTAGACGGATTTCATATGGTGTTACCTGCAATCACTAGTCCCATGGCAAGAGAACGCCGCCTGCGGAAGTAGTGGGAAGTCAGTGTCAATGAAGGGAGGAACATTAGCCCCATGCCAATGCCCATTCCAACCCCTTGGGCCAGGAAATTCTGGTAGTAGTGACCCGGTTTAGCCAAAGACAACATGAAGATCCTGCTCGCATTGGCATGAAGTTTAGACAGTCATTAGAGTTTGATTAAGGAAGAGAAAATCTCACGAGAAGATGTACAGGACAGAACCTCCAAACAAGCAGTGGCGGAAGTAACCCGCGTCGAATAACCTGCCTGCTGGGAGGCCGATTGCGAAAACGAAGAAGACTTGCACCGACCCTATCCAACTAATAGTTGAAGGGGTATGGCCTTTCAAAGAGATTCTCTGGAGGAAATCATCAGCGAAAAAGCCAAGTTGGATACAAATGCGGCCGTACCGTATAATAGTCCTGGTAGACACCGAATGACTGCACAACACCGAACGTACAGAAGGTCACCATAGCGCTATACCTGGTGTTAGAGATAGTCCGTGCTTCCGAGAATAAACCCCGCATACCCTCCTAGCACAGTGAGCCATGCCTGCAGTCCGCCTTCAGGGAACTGCAACGCAGGCTTCACGGTCGTAGTCCCCGTGCTCGACGAGGCCGTTTCGACGGCGACTTCTCCCTTCTCAACAGAGTTGGATGAGTCTGGGGTCGAGCGTAGACCATCCTCACTAGAACGGTGGTCTTTCTCTATGGAGCGCCTCATATCGTCCACTCTGTGAGACGACATGATCGTGGGGGGAAGATGAGGTATCTTGCACTCGTACACATGTCAGAAGTATAGATGAAGAAGCACGCTACGCACGATCTAATTGGAAACTTCCCATGTCTACGCGAGCGGCAATCCGGCTAACACCCTTCTGGACTAAGAATAATAATGTGGTCATTTGCCATCTCTACCTTCCTGGACCCTGATTGGCTCATTTCCGAATAAACATCCTGATCTTATCCTTGCCTGCTCATCATGCATCAGTTAATGGACTTCCATGAACATTCTGCCCATTAACCGTCGATTTTACAATCGAATCTCACGGTCCAGACGCTCTTCCAAATGGGAGACGAGTCAGTCGTAACTTGGATGCCAAGAAGGCTTCCTGGCATCGTGTCACCTGGGTTGTCGATCACGTTAAACAAAACACCAACATCTGGGATATCCCCAGGAAGTGGTACATTGATGACCCATGTACGCTTTAGTAGAACACCAGGAGTAAAACATTGTCAAGAGACAGGCGATCTGCGGATATACAGTGGATCCTAGAGGGAGTCGCGTAGACCAGAATCCGATCAGAAGATAATATCTGCGTGCGAGGCATAACCTTGGGACTTCGCATCAGTCAAGAACCGAACCGAAGCATCTCCAGACGAACTTTTAGAGGATCCGCCTTGTCGGCGGTCGCTCACCTGTTGTAGGAGCGTCACGCACCACTCGTTCGCCACGTTGATGGGCCGCAATCCCTCCATGCAGCATGACTGAATAGTTCGGAATAATCAGGCCTTTCGGGAATGATTACAAACGGACGAAATCAGATGTTGATAGGTAGTGATATGCAAGAATATAGCATATGGACAGGTCATGTTGTCCCAAACCACGAGAAAATCGACCGCAAGGAGCAAGCTATTGGGGTCCGCGAGACTTTCTGTAGTCGAGGTGCACTCCAAACCGCAGGTGGCGGCGGTTGGGTTTATGTCAGCACTCTCATGACCCAGCACGGCCCGTACATCCCTTCCCCGAAGGCCACCACCAAACACCCCGAACGACTCAGTTCATCGCTTGGATTTCGCCCTTCTTCTGTACCGGGCCTTCAACACGATCGTTGATAGCAACTACTTGTCAGCTCTCTGTCCTCAAAAGTCACCTTCGACAAGCGGGCAATGGACAGGCGAAGGGACTTCCGAACATCTCAATCAGAACTTTTGCGTACTCCACGTCCGATGACACCGAAATACATGGGTACTTTCTCTTCCATGCTTCGCGAGTGGTACCCGAATGAGGCGGGGGTATGTATTACTGCAAGTCGCTCATGCCTATTTTAGCATGACATCTTGAGATTTGGCAAAATGGGATCTGTCATGCTCCCACCTGTAAGGCGCAAACACGACATCTAGAAGCTCTCATGGCCAAGTTGAGTCGGAAAGTGGCTGATAAAAAATTGTTACGGCATCAAAATTCCTGTAAACGTCCAATCTTCCGATCTCTGCTCTGTGGGCTGGCCAACTTTCAGGATAACGAACTTGCCGATCCCCTTAATCACTTGTCCCTCGGCAGAATCTTCCAACCTTATGGTGTCCCGAGTCCGTTCAATCACGCTTGACATTATGCGCGCACGTTAAACATGTACCCGACCGTTCTGGGAATGTAATCCTATGTGATCCATAGGTTCTCAAACTGGGCATACCAGATGGATCGAATCCCAGATGTTTTTACCTGAATTGGCTCTCATGGTTTCTGACGCATTTAAAAGCTCACGAAAGATACACACGTTCCAATTCAAATCCCCCCCTTCGACTCACCATGTTTAACAACCTTCATAGCCATCCTCTTTTCAAAGCCAGAGTCGAACTCCTCTCTGCCGATGAGAGAGTTTCGATATCCTACCAAAGGGCCAGACTTGTCTTGCAGACTTACCGTTCGTACCCATCCATTCCTTTCCACACTTATTCTTACAATTTCTTCATAGGCCTGACGTCATCAGACGTTCAGCATTGCTCACCGAGGTTCTGGGAGATGATGATGGACCCCATATGCTCACTCGACATCGCCATGTTCACCATCCTCGCTGCACACGTCGGACTTACCATTGGCACACTCTCAAGACATCTGAAAACCCGCCCGGACCTTAAGCCACTAGTCCGTCGATTACTCAGGTTTGACACCGTTGGAATCTACCTCTTGACCGAACGCGGTCACGGCCTCGACTCATTCAACATTGAAACAACTGCGACCAAGACTGCCGATGGCTATATCTTACACACGCCACGTGAAGAAGCAGCCAAGTAAGTTACCCGGGCCTTCGTATCCCTATCGCATCGCTAAACGCACCACATAGATTCATGCCAGCCTCCACCCCTGCCTTCGGTATCCCCAAAGTGGCGTTGGTCATGGCGCGACTTATTGTCCAAGGCGAAGATCACGGGTGCAGGTTCTTCATAGTTCCCATTTGTGACGAACATGAGATGTACAAAGGAGTCCATTCAATTCGTCTACCTCCCCGGAGTGGCACCAACCCTCTGGACTTCTCTATAACTACCTTCGACCAAGTCCATCTACCTCCCACTGCCCTTGTCGCATCAGACATTCTCGACACTTCCGCCCCGAAACAGCCTCTCCAGGCTTGGTGGGATGAAATCTGGCGCATCCAACTTGGTACCCTTGCTGTTCCCGCTCCGTGGATTTCTGCCACTAAGGCAGTTGCCTACATTGGAGGCAAATACTCCATGCATCGCTCCCTCCTCGGTCATCGTTCAGAACCCATCCCCATCATCTCGTTCCGTACCCAACAGTGGCCAGTTGCACACACTATCGCTGTCTCCATGGTCATGGACAACTGGTATCCTCGGATCGTTCAGCAGGCAATGGATCCGAGATTAGACCACCGTATCCGACATGCACTCGCAGTTATCGCCAAAGCCACTGTCTGCCGCCACTTCCAGCGGTGTGTACCAGAAATGGCTGAACGGTGTGGTGCCCAAGGAACCTTTGAACAGAACTACATGGCTCGGATCGAGGTGGGTGTCTCATTATGCACTACTCAGCTCTCACTCATGGGCCCCTTCACAGAATGATGGGAAGGGTGTGATCATCGCAGAAGGCGACGTTCTTACTCTATGCATCCGTCTTTTCTCCGAGTTGCTTCAGTCTAGGTACACCGTGCCCCTGCCCGATTCCAACGAATCCTTGCTCGCGAACCACGCGACATCTCTTCTCGAAGAGAACCGTGCGCTTCTCAGGAGCCTTGAAGGCGATCACCGCAGTGATTCTTTCAACGCCCTGATCCTCCCCCAGTCACAAACCGCAATCGAAGCCATGGGCCATGCCATGGCCTACGCTGCGGCGGTGGAGGCTAAGCTGCCTCAACCGATTTTGGACGTCTACGAATGCGCCGTCATTCGACAGGACCCTGCTTGGTATTCTGAGCAAGGGATCGGCCGCATGCAGCAACGCCTACGGGAAGATGCCGCCGTCTCCTCGATCCTTCCGCACCTGGATTCCTTGCTAGACGGGCTGAACATTGACAAATATGTCTCTGCACCCATCGTATCCGACGCCAACTGGAAAGCTTACATCTCCGACCTACCCGTGCATACCGGTAACGCGGTCCCGCAACCCGAGTTCATTCAGGCCATGCTCTAAGGTCAGCTCAGACGATCTTCCTCGTGAAATCTCGATGACTGATACCGTATTGCAGGGGTACCGCTTCAATGTACTGGCGGTTATACTGCGAAATATCGCAAATTTCGTCATCTACGACATCTCCTGACGCAAGGAATGCTTTATCTATGGCTTAATGCTCTCGATCTGGAAGGAATAGGTGCTCACCTATGTATTATACCCCTTGCAATCATCCTCGTGTACTACCAACCACGCTTGTTTATTGGTTTTCATTAGTCTACTGTACATTATGCCGAATGTGTATTGAAGTTGTTTCTCCAGTTGCTCTAGTTGAGAGTTACATCCGACTCGGAAGCAGCCCTCTTGGAAGATAGCTATGAACACGAAAGACGGCGCCAATAACACGTTCGTTACTCCATCGCTGCCTCTGAATATCCACGTTGTAAAGACCCCGTTAAGACACTCTCCTTCCTGGCTAAATAGGTGTCTACCTATATGGGAAATGGCATTGTCTATCTGTATGTGTAGATTAACTGACCGGCCCACAGCTGCTTTTCCCTAATAATTGCCGGAGTAAATGAAGCACCCAGAGTTTGGTACGTATGGGGTTGTAATCAGGCTGACAGGAACGATGATCTTGAAGATACGACTGACTTCATCGCAAAATCGCGTGGCCGCCAAAGCGATCCGACGCACAAACGAGCGGACAGAAAGGAATGTTCTGATGAGACGTGATCATTGCTAACTGAAAAATTGGCACATGAATAAACTCTTACTAAAAACATCTCCCGCAGATCCTGCGAATGAAGGTCAGATGCTATGAACATGGTATCATCTGGCACCGACAGCGGTATCATGCTGCGACCCACAGCGCCTTATTGAATAGATACTCTGATAGTACTCGGAACGTACATGAAGCGGGATGTGGGGCGTGACCGCTCTCATGCCGTCAAACTCGACGGCACCTTGCAAGTCTTGAGGTCTTCTGGGAAGATAGGATAAGTCCCGAGATTGACCCACCTCAAGGATGGCAGTACGAAGCATGATGTCCTCAGAAGGTCGCTCTCGGTTTGCGACATTTCATGGTATATTCATTGAGAAATCATGACAAGGCGATAACTATCAACGTTTGTTCTCAGCCGCAGCTTCGGTGAGAGTAGCAAAAAAGTCTCGGACGTCATTTTCTCCAACGGTCTTCCCCTCCTGGGCAAACGGGCGAAGGAACTTTATCAAATCGTCCCTGATAAGATGTTAGCTCGGGAAAGAAGCCGATAAAATTACGCATACTTCATTCCGTTGAATGCATGAATGCCGTCTATCGCCCTATCACGAGGTATGCGCTCCAGAGCCCGCATGCCCAACTCTTCCAAAGATAGACCTGACAAACGTGTGAGTATGGAGGAAGTTGACGTATTTCTCAGAGCAATTGGAGAAAGGATCTGGTCTTGGGCCCCTGAAAGAACATGAAATCACCTGAATCAGGATCTTCGGGTGGTTCGTATGTTTCCTCGTCTTCTAAAAGGTATCTGTTGGCCTCAAGTATGGGTAAACACTACCATTGAACCAAATAAGTATTAGTATACACGTGGAATACAATGATGAGCTGGCAGGCTGGCTCACAGACGAACAACGGCACCATCTTTCCTTGAAACCTTCGGATAGAAAGATGTCGCCTGTACCCAAAGACCCGTCTTCACTGGACTCTAGACTTGACAGAACGACTTGTGCAATGGGAGAAGGTTTAGGCGCCAGACAGACTCTTTCGGGGAACGCTGCGTCTGATCCTGCTCGGGCCCTCTTCGCCTCTGGGCCGTTCGCGTCAGTTTGTGAAGGGGACAATGGACGTTTAGATCCTGCAGCGAGGGGCTCCGCGACTTGGTCATTAACGATGTCAACTTCTGTCGATGAACCCTTCCTGTCACCATATTCGTCGACACATCGCCATGGGTCAGATGGTCCACTACGAGTGACAAGTGTTACCCCAGGGGTCCCAGTCCACTGTTTTAGGACCGGATTCTTTAAGACACAATCCCCGCAAACGAAAGCTTCATAATCCTCTCCAGAGATAAGCGGTGGAGGAAGGCCGGCGGATGAGGTTTCTGATCGTGCGTCTTCTTCTCCAGGTTCGCCTTGTTCCCCACCCGCCTTTCCCGGGTCCGGAAGGACAGGAGATTGCTCTGTAAGGCCATCGTCTGGGCTCGGACGTTCTCTGAGATTGCAGCATGATTCGTGGAACCAGTCCTACGACCTGAGATCGGAGATCTGGAACAAAGAACTGGATAAACTTACCTCGCATGCCAGGCACTGTATCATCGTCTCGGGTTCTGTTTTGGCGTCATATGGTCTCCCACACCGACAAAATTCATTTTTGAAATTTCTTCCATATAAATTGGATTTATTTTCCTCTTCCAAATTGGTATGCAGCGTGCAAGGATTGGGGATGGTACAAGTTGGGCAGTCACACCGGAAGTTTCGTTTGGGAAATCTTAGGAAATGAACCAATTTAGCAATGTTAAATCGACCGAACCAGGTTGAAATGAGACTCACAGCTCTACCTGTTCATGGTTTGTATGGCATGCAATTGAGCAAGCTGAGCAAATACCTCTGGGCTCTTTGCATGTCAAGCAAAGATAAACTGCCTGCCTATGATTCAGAGTGCCGTTTGAGCGTGATGGACTACCACATCCAACCATAAGGCTCAGACCTAAGGTGACCCAATGGGTAGGTACATTGCGAGAATTGGTGTGGCAACGCCTCCGACGCTTCTTTCAGTAGCTCATCTTGAAGTTCGATGTAGTCAGTCAAAGTCGAGGTCATCGTGTTGAACGGTGAGCTCGCCGTGACCGTGATGGGGTTGGTTGTGACCAAGCCTGTTGACACGGCCCGACTTTCCCGGACTTTACAAGACTTTCAGTATGCTCCATCGTGAGCTCTGACACCACCACCATCTCTTTCTCGACAATAACATTATTTGTTACTCCAATTCACACTGAAAGGCAGACCCTTGCACTATCGGCCGGAAAGTGGAGGAGACTGACACTAGGACGGAATTGGCCCGGAAGCTGGAGGAAGACGGAATAGCTCTCTCGGAAAACTGCACTGAAAGCTCTTTCATTCCGAAAAGTCTTTAAAGACAGACGTAGAATCCACAGATTTCACTACGCAAACATGCCCGGAACGAACAAACCCAATTCATCTTCTAACAATGGGCCCGACCCAATTCTGCTTACGCTCTTCGCAAACCGCTTTATGAGTGTTGCAGAAGCAATGGGTAGATCTCTCCAGAAAACATCTATCAGTACCAATATCAAGGAACGCCTCGACTTCTCATGCGCCCTGTTTGCACCTGACGGAGATCTAGTCGCAAATGCGCCTTTTATTCCAATCCATCTGGGATCCATGAGTTTGTATGTTGTTACTCCCCCTTTCACTTCAGAAACTGATCTTAAACTATGGAATAGCGCCGTAAAATACCAGATGAAGCTATATGGAAATAGCCTAAAGGAAGGCGACGTCCTGATGACCAATTCACCTCATGCTGGAGGATCGTGAGTGCTTGATCCACTATCTATCTGGCGCCCGACTCTAATGCATTGTTCTCTAGGCACCTCCCTGACATTACCATTATCACTCCCGTCTTCGCTCCAAATTCAAAAGAGATCATATTCTTCACGGCGTCGCGTGGCCATCATGCGGATATCGGAGGAATCCTCCCCGGCTCCATGCCCCCTACTTCTACGAATATATTCGAAGAAGGTGCTCAGATTGTCAGCTTCAAGATCGTCAACCAGGGTGTTTTTGACAGGGAAGGCCTCGTTGATTACATGATAACCAAACCTGCCCAATACCCTGGAAGTTCAGGCTGCCGTAACATACGCGATGTAGAGAGTGACCTCAAAGCGGTAGGTCTGATCTTCGCTGGTGTCATATTAACGGAAAAAGCTTACCCCTATTCAAACAGCAAATTGCGGCCAATCATAAGGGAATTCAACTGATCCACCAGAGTAAGTTCTATGAACTACGGGTGCCGCGTAACCATTGAATCTTGACATTCTATTCGCAGTTGTCGACGATTATGGGCTGGGGATGGTCCAAGAATACATGTACCACATTCGCTCTAACGCGGAAATGTCCGTGAGGAATCTTCTGCGCGACGTCGCAAAACGTGCCGGATCCGATTTCTTATCCGCTACGGATTATCTCGACGATGGCACACCGGTATGTTTCTCCGTAAACTTCCTGGTTTGAGATGCTAAGTGATTCACCTGTAGATCTGTCTGAGTGTGGAAATCAATGAGAAAGCGGGTTCCGCAGTGTTGGACTTTGCTGGAACTGGCTGCGAAGTCCGTGGAAATCTCAACTCGCCCATTTCAGTAGTCCACTCTGCCGTGATCTACTGCATGCGGGCAATGTTGGACATGGATATACCACTGAATGCTGGATGCCTCGTGCCACTAGAAAGTTAGTCTTCTTCCGTTCCCGGGATTCCTTTGATGCTTTTACGATTCCATGACAGTCAAGATACCTCCAAAATCAATACTGTCCCCGTCACGCACAGCAGCCGTCTGCGGAGGAAACGTTCTCACATCCCAGCGCATTGTGGATGTCGTTCTCAAAGCTTTTCACGCGGCAGCCGCCAGTCAAGGATGCACCAAGTAAGCGAGCACCGATTGTCGCTTGAATATACTATTTAACATCGCTACAGCAATCTGACATTTGGTGCCGGAGGTAAGGATAAAGATGGGAAGGCGATCGCTGGCTGGGGTTATTATGAGGTAAGTCATCTTTGTCCACTCTTCACACCTAAGACCGCACCCTCATGTTAGTTCAGACGATCGCAGGCGGTTCCGGTGCCGGGCCAACTTGGCATGGCACAGATGGTGTGCATACCCACATAACGAACACTCGAATTGGCGACGTAGAAATTCTCGAACGCCGTTATCCGGTGATGCTCCACCAATTCGGGCTCCGCCATGGTTCCGCTGGACTGGGACAATGGCACGGAGGTGAAGGTGTGATCCGGGACATCGAATTCCTTGAGCCCATGCAAGTGTCCATACTTTCCGAGGTAAGCGATTGTACCGCCGGCATGATATACGGAGCTATGCATACTGACGAGTTCAACCTTTCCCCACTACCATCTTCATTCTTCTTGACATTCAGCGACGTACTCGACAACCCTACGGCTTGGAAGGTGGTGGCCCGGGTGGATTAGGTCGGAACACTTGGGTGAAGCAGCTTCGTAAGGAGGACGGGGATTTGGATGATCAGGCGGACCTACATACGCGAGAAATCAACATAGGTGGGAAAGCCTCCGTATGGATGGGGAAAGGAGATAGGTTGGTTATCGAGACTCCTGGAGGAGGTGCCTGGGGTGTGGATGAGAATGCTCTGCACGGCAAGCGGGACCCGGCTGCACATGTTCCAGCCTGGGAGCCCCGAGGGTCTTTCGCAGAGCGCGCTGCGGCTCAGGCGGCGTTCTGATGAACGAGTAGACCTTACCAAATAAATGTATTGTAATGACTGTCGTAAACGATTTTGACCTCATCTGAGATCAGGAATGCAACATGGATTTCTTGACAGACAGTTCTGTGCGTTCAATCCAATGGAACTTCTACACCATGCGTTGGAGAAAACACCACAGATTGTGACCTTTTGTGGGTATTCCCCTGACGAACGATATCACACGTTAGGCGGTTTGGACACTCGCGCCACCTTCGATGCCACAACGCTATCTCGTGAATACCTCGACACACCAGGGAATGTGTTCTGGACTTCATCACAATTTTGACAGCGAAGCTGATTTACACTCATGTGTCTATTTATGCGTGGCCGGCTGCCACTGTTAGGTGGGATGACCTTATGCCTCCTCAACATCGTTAAGGTAGCCATTCTAATCGGTCAGCCCTGGTCGGGGGAAGGAGATGAGAGCAACGATCCCGCCATTCAAACCATGTGCTCGATACAATACACTTAGCAAGTGCCTTAGAATTTTCTCCGCTCACGACATACAAAGCTTAGAGACGGGGACATTGTGCTTGGGCATTCGAACTTTCGTCGTCCTACACTACAAGTCAAAGATGTACCCGGCGGTTGCGGCAGGCCCACTGAAAATCTGAAACGAGTCTGGGATGTAACGGAATAGAGAATGACTCGAAGGAAGCTTTTGAGGCTGACTCGGAGGGACGATATCAGCGGCCTCGTACGAGACATGCGAAAAGGTTCTCCGGATTCGTAGTCCTTAAGATCTCAATATCTTACGATTTCGAAAAGTTTCGACGCAGGATTTCGCCAGAGTACCCTCACCTCGGTGCGGATGAATTATTCCGCCCAAGATCTGTTCCCTGACACTCTCCGAAAGAGGAGGCTTGTGCCTTCTTCAGAAATTCTATCAGAGACCAGAGAAGCCAGATCTCATGAACCTGAGAAAGCCTGATAGAGTCAACGATATGCGGGCCGAGAAGCGATGTGTAGATTGTCCTACTGACATGTCAGAATGTCACCAGATGATAGAGATCTTCTTGATTTTCAAGCAAAGCAAACTTTAGTATACACGAAATTTCCGGGTTTTATAAAACATATGTCAACGAAGGACCACAAGAAAGATGTGGGAGAGTTGAGGCTCAGCTCTTGTAGGCAACCCGGGCACATGCTAGCCAAAATTCTTTACCGCCTTCTTCGCACCAGCCCAGAGGGCCAAGGTCACATTCTGCACATGCCAGTAACTTCAGAGCGGGACCTAAGCGATAACAGGACAGATCATGTCAGCCGTGCTTCGTTCCTGCTGGGACCCATAACGGAAGAAAAGAACGCACCCGAGCGATCTGCTGAGGGAACTGCACGCGTGAAGCCGATATTTTCGAACTCCATAGGCGATGGCGTAATGAGCCACCACTGGCAAGTTTCCTGAGGCGGTGGAAGAGGAGGCAGTATATCTTTCGCAGAGTTTACTGAATGATCGAACTGGTTCGGCCCCAAGAAAAGTCATAAGCACCTCAACCACGAATACCTCGTGATGCAATACTGTACCTGGACGCTGTCTTTTTCAACCCATTCACCAACTCCGGCTTTAAGGATGACGCTCCCACAACCGTCTCTTGGGCAAACTAGGTCATATTTGTTTACGGAAACACCAGCCTTCTTGCTATGAGGTTCCGTCAGGTGTATAACACCCTCCGGGAAAGCGGTGAACTTCTGGATGGCTGCTTTTGGATCGCCAGACGGCCGTTTCAGCGCATCGAGAAGGCCCGGCGGAAGTTGTTGGGTGGTGCTGGGTGCGGGTGCTGTTGATTGGCCAAGAAGTCTCCGCATTTCGAACCAAGGCTTAGAGCCATGAACAACCGCACTTTTGCCCAGCCATTCAAAGCCAGCCTTTTCATAGAGCTCCCGGAGATTCTCGTGGCATATGAGGAGTACCCGCTTGTATGGTTTTCCCTCCGATGATGCTGCTTCAAGCCGGGACAAGTATTCCTTCAGAATATTCAAAGCAACACCTTTACGTTGATGTGGAGAGTCCACGCAAAGGGCGTGAACGCAAACAGAGGAAGAGTTAGGGACATGGTTAGACATTGATTCGTGGGTCAGAGATTTCGATGGAGATAGGGTAGAGCAGGTATATCCGATGAGTTCTCGGCCCGTTGAAGAATCAATGTAAGCTCCAAGAAACAGCTCTCCGGCATTCTTCTGGCGGAATCTAGGCAGAGGGGTGAGTTCGTCTAGGTAGGAGAAGAGGTCAGTTCAACCTACTTGAACGCCTCTAGACTAGCAGCCTCGTCCTCGGGGAAACCTATTCGAATGTTCTGATATTAACTTCGGAGAAAACCTGGCCAGAATCTGACAGACCTCGTCGTTCAATCTCGTATGCTTTCTCAACGTCACTCTCTGAGAGCCAGTCATATAAGACTGGTGTATTATCTGACATCTTCCGCGCGGATATTCCAATTGCTACGAAAGGTCAATGCTGCGCCTTTGACAGCTACTGTGTGGTCGTCAGTCGATTCAGAATCGGACGACGGAAAGATAACGCGCCCGTGGCGGTGCAAGATCACATGAGGGTAGCTGTACTTTCCCACGATTCTTGGGCTATGGGCCACTATCGTTTCCGTTTCGTGCTTTGACTGCGCTCGTCATGCCTTCTCAATCCTCACTGGACGCCAATGACAAGGCAAAAGTAAAGGCAGAAGCTCAGGGAAAGGTTCTGCACGCTGCCCTTGCAAGAATCTACTATGCATACCCTCAGCCGACCAAGTGGAACTACACTGGGCTCCAGGGCGGTCTTGCCCTCGTGAAAGATCCTAACAGGAATTCGCTAGCCTTCAAACTTATTGACCTTGAAGGGACAAGAGGAAGCATCTGGGAGCACGAATTCTATGATGGCCTGGATTACAATCCGGATCGAGCTTACTTCCACTCTTTCGCTGGTGATGTGAGTCCTGTTCAAACCTCCTTTAAACTCTACTGACATGGAAATCTCAGGATTGTATGATCGGATTCGTATTTACCAATGAATCTGAAGCTAAGAGCTTCTACAAGAAAGTTGTAGCTAAGAAAGATTCCAAGTCATGTATGTACCTCATAACTCCTTTCGGTGATCGTCAAAGCTCATGTATTCCAGCGAAACCTACATCAGTGAAGAAGCAGAAGAGGTCTTCGAAAGGTGGAAAGATCAACAAGTCTATGATATCTGGCCCGACCTCGGGCTCCTTCATACATGTTGCGCACATGGGTTATGACGCAGACAAGGGTTTCACGTCAACCGGTGTCGATCCGTCATGGCTAGCATTGCTGAACAGTCTGGAAGGGAGTGGTATCTCCCAGGAAGTTCTTCAGAAGGAATCAGAATTCATCAAGGACTTCGTGCGCGACTACCAACAGAGTCAAGTCGCTCAGCCAGCTCCAAAGAAGGCCAAACCTTCCAAACCTCCTCCACCCCCTGCACCACGTCGAACTCCAGGTGCTAACGGGTCTATATCTTCGCCTGCGACCCCAGCACCTCCCCCTGCGCCGCCTTCCCGAACACCTCAGCCTCCTCCTCCACCTTCCCGGACACCCCAGCCTCCACCACCACCACCTCAAGCACCAGCTCATGTAGCGCCGCCGCCACCAGCGCGACCTTCCAGTCGACTACTACCTCCTGGCCCTCCGCCTCCCCCAGCTCGACCTTCCGGTCGAACACCTGTTCCACCTCCTGCACCTCCATCTCGTCCCAATGCCGCCCCACCACCGCCACCAGTTGCACCCCCACAGGCATCAGAAGGGGCTCCTCCGCCACCTCCACCACCTCCTCCACCTCCACCAGCCCCAGGATCCGGTGGCATTCCTCCTCCCCCTCCCCCTCCACCAGCAACCGGTGGCTCTGGAGGTGGAAGTGCGGCGGCAGGCCTGCCTCCTGCTCAATCAGGACGCAATGCTCTTTTGGAATCTATTCAAGGAAAGGGTATTCATTCCTTGAAGAAGGCCGATACATCCGCCTCTCCTGCCCGAGCCGTGCCTGCAGCACCTGATGGTGGCTCGGAAGTCGCAGCTGCTGCGGCAGGGGCTGCTGGTGCTGCTGCTGGAGGTGACTTAACAACGGCGTTGATCAGCGCTTTAAACAACAGGAATAAGAAGATGGGAGATTCGGACGACGATGACGACGACGACGATTCTTGGGACTCTGATTAGCTCGATAGATTCTGACTTTTAATCTGAACGTGTTTTCTTGTCAATATTTCTTTCTACCTCATCCACTTATTGATTTACATTACTTTCCCCAGTGTGCAACTTTCACAGTCTTTCATACTCCAAGCTGGCCAGAACAAAGGCTGCCAACCCTTTGAGGTCATTGACATCCGTCTTTTGACTGACATAGTACTGCAAAACATGTAGTCAGGATTTGCTCTTCTTTGCACAGTAAAGTTCTTACGTTGAAATCTCCTGTCGTGTCCAGACTCCCAACCTCGGAAATTTCAGCATATGTACATATTTTGATCAGGAATTCACTCACAATGACTGTATTGATCCAGTTTATGGTGCCGTCAGAATTCGGTATAACCCAGTTCTCCACCATGTATTCATATGCCTTCTTCGCAGCCTTCAAGATGCTCCCATCCTGATCTTTGACATAGCCAAGCCGGACGGCCTTGAGCAAGGAGTACACAAACATTGCGCTACCGCTGCTCTCGAAGTAATTTTTCTCCCTGCCGGGTTCAGTGATAACTAGCCACCAAACACCCGAATCATCGTCGGCTGCATCTCGGATTCTCGGGACTAACGTCTGTAGAATGGTCAAGATAGTTGCATATCCTGGCTCACAGGCGGGGAAGATTTCCAAAAGGTCCACGAGAGCCATTGAGTACCATCCCTGAGCCCTGTCCCAGACTTCGGGAGAGTGACCGCGATCGGGAGAAGCCCAGGCTTGTTTGCGCGAATAGTCGTATCCGTGATACATGAGGCCAGTGTTGTTCGGAGCGGTGGCATTTTGGATCGTGTTGGTGTACATGAGCTGGACTTGAAGCGCAATGTCGGCTATCCCATAAAGTACTGAGCATACTGCCGGCTTCGTGTAGATTGCAAGAACATACCCCATGCCGTGTGATTTGTAGGTTGGAATTGCTTCGTGTATTCGGCATAGAATATCTCTCCCATGTAGATGCCATCCAACCACCCTGTGATAACTTGGTTTGCGCGATAATATGACAACGGAAGTGGGACTGACCTTCGTTCGGATATTTCAGCTTATGCCAGAATTGGCCTTGGGCAGTTCGGGGGTGGCTGTTAAGTTGGCCTCTGAATATGTCAGCAGCAGTCCTGTACTTGGAGTTATTGGTTTGCTCGAGTCTAGAGTCATGATCAGCGAGAGCATCTTGATTCAAGCGTGAGGCCTGACAAGTAAAGAAACGTTGGCCCAACCCTGATCAGGCAGTTAGCACGCAAAACTCGGGACGACTGTCACCATGCTTAACCTCAGGGGATCCAAGACGTAGTCCGAAACCCTGTTATAAACTCTTTAGGATCAGGCCACGCAGATATGGTACGTGAACTTACGTGTAACTTCCATGCACGGTCCCGTTGGTATACACCACGTTATCCACGCCTTTTTGGATATAGTCGAAGTATGTCCCATTATTCGTCAGCTCGTACAATTGCCTCAGACCCCACTGGAACTCTCCATGCTCATACGAGACCACCGTATTTCCCTTGGAATCCAACCCATTCCCTTGGCCACGCGCAATTGCTGAATCTGCAGCCCACACCGCATATGAGCTCGGCTTAGCAGTGGTTATCCGGGGATATTGAACAATAGCCAGGGAAAGGAGAGGAAGGATCGTGCTAGCCTTCTGGAACAGCATCTGAGGGCTCAAGGGTCTTAGCTACCGGGAAACCTGTAGGGTGTAAAGGATGCATCCGGGGCGAAGGCATTTCATACCTGGAGAAAATGTCGCGTGATGTCAACGGACCGTCGATAGTGAGTGTTGTACGGGCGGGCCGGTGATAGAATAGCTTTGTGGATATGATTGGGTGTAGCGTTCTGATTTGGATGGGTAAATAGTTTACAACTTCTCGTACTCAAGACTGGCGAGGAGGAATGCCGCGAGACCCTTAAGGTCATTCGTGATCTTCGGAACACCGACGTAGTACTGAAGTCAAATGGTAAGCATCTGTAAGAAAGTGAGAGCATTGAATCGCCTACATCATAACTCCCATCTCCGCTCAAGCTCCCGACCTGCAATAACGATGGTAAGGCACTTGGCTGAAATGCGAAGGGCAAGAGAAACCATACCTCCACTGTGTTCAACCAATCGAAGGTGCCATCGCTTTTCGCCGAGACCCAGTTATTCGTCATATAATTGTAGCCCTTCTTGGCGGCGGCAACAATCGATCCATCCGCATCCTTGACATATCCGAGCCTAACAGCCTTCAACAGCGAATAGACAAACATTGCACTTCCACTGCTTTCGAAATAGTTTTTGTCCCTGCCAGGCTGACTCATTACCAGCCACCAAACGCCTGAGGTAGAATCGGCAGCTTTGGCCACCTTCGGGGCAAGGTCCTGGAGAATCTTGAGTATGGGGGCGTATCCTTGTTGGCCGGTAGGGAATATCTCCAGAATGTCGACGAGGGCCATCATGTACCAACCCAGAGCACGGTCCCATATTTCGGGACTATGCCCGCGGTCAGAAGAAGCCCAGCTCGCAGTCTTGGAGTAGTCGTAACCGTGATAAAGGAGCCCGGTGTAGTTGGCTGAACCTGCGTTTTGCAGTGTATTCTTGTAAATCAGGGTATATTGCTGAGCAATGTCGTCTGAAAGTGTGACGCCTTAGCAAGTGAGATGAACTAGGGGCATATACTCACTCCAAGCCGTGGTATTCGTTGCCTGGAAGTCCTTGGTATACTGGGCGTAGAAGATATCTCCCATGTATATGCCATCAAGCCATCCTGAAGAAACCTAGTGTCAAATACCCGACCGAATGAAGGACAAAAGTCGTACCTTGGTTGAAATAGCGTTTCTTGTGCCAAAATTGACCTTCTGCGGTTCGAGGATGTCCCTCAAGCTGCTTGCGATATGTGTCCGCAGCGGTTTTCCACTTCGATGCCTTGGTCTTCTGATACCTAGGATGCGACTAAGAAAGGGATAGGACGTAGATGTTCAAGGACATACAAGTAGAGGAACGTCGGTCCAGTCCTGAATACCCGTAGAAGTCAGAAGCAGTGGTAGATGGATGGGGGAATGACAAACCGAACGGGATCCAAGGAGTAATCTGCAAGCCTAATTATGTTCTATGAGGCACTTTTCAACAGAGAGAACTGAGAACCCACTTGTATGCGGAATTTATGCTACCGTTGTCAGCTACAACATTATTTGCGCCAGTCAAGATGTAGTTGTAGTATGTCTGATTCCCCGTCTTTTCGTAGAGAAGTCGCAGGCCCCATTGTAATTCACCGTGCTCATACGACACGGTAACCTTCCCAGACGAATCCAGACCATTGCCTTGCTTTCTTGCGATCGCGGAATCTGCAGCCCATACTGCATAGGAGCTCGGTTTGGCCGCCACAGAGCTAGCAGCATTCAGCACCAAAGCAATAGGGAGCAAAGACTTGAGACCGAAGGTAACCATGATAATATGGATGTGTCGCCTATAGCTCTCCTTGGATTTATGCCATCTTGAAGGTGAGGAATGCCAAGCAAAACACTCAATTACAAGAGGCTTTCTTGAACGCCAGGAGCTCACATGCGAAGCACGCGATCCTACTTCTCAGCATTTCGTATCATTGGCGACGGTCCGCCCGGACAGTGAGGTGGAAGTCTGGCCAGTGAAATGTGGCCAAAGGAAGGGCCGCGAGTGTTCGTGCTCCCAAGCGGAAAATCCCGAATATTTTCCTTGCATGCGACGCGTCGTGCGCGAGCTTCACTTAATCTCAAAGTCAAAGAGCCTGCTACGACCAGTATTGTTAGCCTTGTGCTATCTGCTTGCCTCGTACTAATCAAGCACCAGAAACTTTTTGATAGATGTACAACCTCGATGTTTTACAATATACATATAGATACGACTGAGCACACAAGCCTTTCCCTCAAGCAATAACGGCGCTGTAGGCAGATCTATCTCGAACAAATTAGCTCCTGAATGGTATTATTAAGTTATATCGACATACGTTGTAAGAGTGGCTGAGCCCGAGGTAGCCTCAGTACCGGCCTGAACAGTGGTGAGGTATTGAGAGCTGCTGAGTCCTTGGCTGGAAGTCAAGTACTATTGGGCGAACCAACACATCAGCACCAATCGGTTCCCGCTACCTGCTGAAATCTCACCTTCAAGAACAGGTTCAAATCAGCGCTGAAGCTCGTAACAGTGCCGCTGGTAGGCAAGAACGAGTAGACATTGTTGGCACCGTTAGAGCCGAAGTACAGATTCCAGGTGCGCCCAGCAATAGAGACGTTGCTAGCCTTGGGCTTGGGCGTGCCGTCGCTGTTGTAGGTGGCTGAGATGGGTCCAGCGTTGTAGTTAGCCAACCAGACCATGATCTCGTTCGCGTTAGAGCCGCCAGAAGAGCTGGAGGTGAAGAGATCGTATGCGATATTGGCAACGATTGAACCAGAGGTGCTCTGGGACCATTTCCATGTGGACTGAAATTTCAGATCCGTGAGTTTTCTGCATGCCAAAGAATAGAATGGTGGCTAACGTTGATGGTCTTGATGGCTGAGAGCTGCTTGTTCAAGTTGGCGTTGAGGTTAAGGTTGGTGTAACTCTTGACGCCATTGCCGCCACTCCAGCTCCAGGTATTCTTCCAGGCAATGGTGGTTCCGCTCAGCGAAGTGAGCTGGGCACAGTCACTGCCACTGGATGCGTTGTCCTTGCCCCATTGATCGAGGTACATTGTGTACTGGCCGGCTGTGACAGTATCCCATTGTCCTAAGAGTCCAAGTGAATATCGTGATGGCGAGTTTAGTACACGTATTGTGCTCACCACAGTGCTGAGAGGTATCAATGCTCTGTCTAGCCTCCAACTCCCCTGCGGGAGCTGCGGCAACAAGTGAAGCGAGGGCGACGAAAGCTGCGAGACCTGAGAACTTCATTGCTACTGAGATTGGATACGAGATTCCGGCGACAGTAGTCACTAGTTCTGGAGACCCCAATTGTTGTTAATTTATACGCAGCAGAAATCGACGAGGTGAATCCGAGCGGAGCATTGAGAAGTGCGTAATTCGCAGACGGGTAGCACGATTTGCACCCTACACAACGTGTCGGCATTCTCGAATGACCACAGGGATGTCTTGTAGAGACAGATACGGTCCGTTGCGGTACCCGGACGTGACGACGAACGTAAAATACGTGAGGGTAACTTGGGTCATTGGAGCATCATCATGTGCATTTGGTGTCTCGAGACAGGGTAGAGCAGGAACGGCAACGATTTTTAGCTGAGGCCGTGATGTGCGAAGGGACGGCAGTTTGGCGCTTCAGAAGCCCTTGTCATGATGTAGCTATGCTCTGGGGTATGACATTCTGGGGATTCATGTGATCTGTGGGGTAGAAATAGAGTATTGAGTTCAGAGGTCGAGAATCCGAGGTTTATGCTTGGTTTATGCACAATACTTTCCGAGTTTTAGTCGTCGAATCCATATCTATTCAAAAGACTGACCGACCAACGGTCCGTGACCCGTGCGCGCCGGTGGCCATTATGAACGAGGTCCGCCGGATCTGCGACTGTGGACAAAGCAAACATCCCCGAATTGCAAGTATGGCTACGAGGAGTGTGGAGAAGCTTCGCCGCTTTCCGTCTTGGTGATTTGACGCTTAGTCAATTGTGTTTCGATGGCTTCTGTTCTAAACAACACGCGCGTGCCTACTAATTAGCTCAAGCGCCCAAAAGCTACACCCACTTCTGCTGGCGTCTTAAGAAGTCTCATGCGAGCGCTGACCCAGATATGACAGCGAAATTTCAATTTAATCTTCTGGAAATTAGGCTTTGACGAGACTTGTGGGGATAGAATTTTCTAGATGTGGTACGGTTACAGCCGAGCGAGACATTTACAAGGGAAGAGAACGAGGACATAAATGAACCAAAAGGTCTGCAGCTGTTGATAATTACGTAGAAATTTCTGCCGTAATGACGACTTGAAACATGTGAGCTTTTGTGATAGATTTTACCCGCAGACTGAGATTAGTGGCTAGAGGAGTCACTGATGTTGATACTAGACGAACGAAATTTCGAGAAGTGGACATGGAAAAGAATAGATCGTATGTTACAACAGCATTAGATAGTACACAATAATGTTCCACTCCTCGCGGCGTTGTCTCCTTCCATATTAATCCAACTCTACTTGTTCAACTCGGCACTCCTAGCCTTCAACTCATCACGGCTCTACGTTGACATAAAACTCTATATCAGCCACCACAGTGTCATCAAGGCAAAGAATTTTCAGTGCTATCAGCAGCTGTACACACCATGGGATTCTCCAAGCTATTCCTAATCTCGTTACTTGGGATATATGGCCCCGGGGTATTGAAGGCGGCCATAGGGTTATTTGAGGCTAGACCTCCGCCAGAACCCTCTTGAGGGCGATTGAGGTCGGCTGGGTCGTTAGTTTTCTACAATAAGAACGTTCCATTAGTTCAGATTCAGACACTAAAACTCAGTCAAAGACGCACAGCAGGATGAGGCTGGATGGAGAACTGCTGCTCGCCTTTATGATCATCCTTCTTGTCGCTGGTAGCCTTTTGGCGAAGTTTGTTGATGATTTCGGGCATGTTTGGTTTTTTTCAGTGTGATAGTGAATTGAAAGAACTCAAACGAAAGGGCTTCAGTTTATATGGGGGACCCAATATGATCTGGTGATATGACCGAATATGACATCACTGCGCACCACCACTCTGGCACCGAAGTTGGTGGCGTAGTTGCGGAGCGCAGCTGCATTACTCACCGTTGCAAGCAAGCACAGCACTTGCAGAATCCAGGTCATTTAATTGGCCATGAGCAATCTCAGCCCAGAGCGAGTAGTCGAGGATAATTTGGGTGAGATTGAAGTTTATCAGGAGCCTGTGGAAACCTGGGAATTGAAAATTCGCATAAAACGATGATTCTGGCATTCGTTATGGAAAGTAGTACTATAGCATGGAAGGAGAGGGGGAATACATGTAAAACTAAATGTAAAAAATCCCGAGAAATTACAGAGGAAGACGAAGTAAAAGAGTTGTTAGAGCCCATTTCAGGACCGAAGCATCTATCGGAGGGTCAATTCAGCCGTCTGTGACTCGGAGGAACGCAAGTCTTCGTACCTGCTTGAATTCTATGGACGACAGCGAGTCAGCGATGCGTTAGGTGTCCATTATCGAATAACGCACCTTCAAAATCAATCTGCCCGTCACCATTCTTGTCCACTTCCTTGATCATTTCGTTTATTTGTTCCTCGCCCAGGTGCTCTCCAATATCCCTCATCGTATCCTTCAGCTCCTTCGGGCTGATTAAACCACTTCCATCCTTATCAATGACATTAAAGATCTGCCTGGCTTCAGTATCTTGATCATAGCCTTCCATATGTTTCGTCATGAGGTCGACAAACTCGTCGAAGCTGATGTTTCCGTCGTTGTTGTAGTCAATCTGGTCAACCAGTGCTTTGAGCTCGACTTCTGTCAAGTCTCGCCCAACGAAGCGCGACATGACTTTGCCAAGTTCAGCAGTGTTGATTGTGCCATCGCCATCTGTCCATGCCAGTATCAGTCAACGCCAAGAAGACCAGTCAGGCAGGGACTCACTCTCATCGAAGATCGAGAACGCAGCCTTGTACTCTGATAAGCCAGTCGAGTCAAAATCCAATCAGGCATCCAAGAATCTGCTGACGTACCGTCTCTCTGCTCTAAAGCAATAAGGAGAAGTGTCAGATCCAAGCGTACCAAGGCGGTGCACCGAGAGGAACGTACCTTCGGTCTACACAGCAGCAATCCAAAAATTCCCAAAATGACGTCAAATCAGTCCAAGATCCGCCTACTGTTCATGTCAAGACGATCTCACCAGTTGGGCTTTCGATTTGTGCTCGGGCTGAGGAACCATTTCAACGACTCAGTTCTCAGCGTTGGAGGTTTTGAAATGTCGAGACGTGGGAGGTTGCAACGAGGGCGGGAAGGTACAGTTTGGAACAGTGATCTCAATCTGGTCACTTGTGAAAACTTGAAGCGGTGATTTGACAACGTTCCGTCAATTCCGCCGCTGCGGTCGGTTTTTTGACAATGCCAGTCTAGTAAATTCTTCTATCGAAGAGGGGATATGCCGGATATATATAGTGATAAAGATACAATTATATCCAAAGGCACGCATGCGATTGAAGAGATGGCAAATACAGATATAGAACTTTGCAACGCCATCGGGTAATATTCAACGGGGTCTTTCAGGAACGGGCAGGAAACCTCACGATGAGCGAGCCCTTCTTTCGGCAGGAACCGCTGTAATATCTACAAAGTCTTGAGCCTTCTGCACCTAGTTAAATGAAAATTTACAGCTAAATCAACAATCGTAAATGCACGAGGTTTATTACGTTCGAGATTCTTCGACTGCGCAAATCGGCAGTTGCCCACACTCGTCTCAATTGATCATCGAAAGTGGACAGCCACATCCCTTTTCCCAACGTTCCCCCGCCCACAAATACCGCAAAACCCGCAAGGCAGTGCATTCTGTGCACTGCAATGAGGTTCGATCTCCAGAAATCTAACATAGAAGCCTACAAAGACTAGTGGCAGTGTATCTCGCTTAAAAGAACCAGGATTGGCGGTGGACAGCGTTGGTTATCGAGGTGTTCACTTTGCAGAGTGATATCATTGCCGGGCCACGGCGCGGAAAAGACCTTGTATTCTGCACGCCGCTTTTAGGAACTGTCTCCTGAATGGTATCGCTTTAAGACCCCAAGCTTAGGGTTAGATCATTCCCTTGTCCATATCAGACCACGCAGGGCAGGAGGGTTGGGAATATAGCAGCATGGTGCGCAAGGTCCATACCACGGCAGGAAAAGCGGCTGCCGGCCCAAATAATGCCAAGATCAAGCAAAGGTAGTCGTAAGTTCTCGTAACCTGTCAAAAGTGATGCAATCGAGTAGATGACTCTCCTGAAGTCCCCTCCTCCCCTGCTGCGGATTATCTTTGGTGTGATACTGATTGCGAAAGATTGTATACATTGGTAGATAACTGCCACATGGGGATTAACAACCACCGACCGTCAGGTAGATGTGCAATGGAAGCAGCTCCCTTTCATGATTCATATCGAGTCAACGTTACTCCATAACCTATAATGCAACTGTTGAGCATGCTTGGTTCGGTGGAAAGACGAAATGCGCACCTTTACGAACTCTGTATCACAAAACATATACCCAATACAGTTAGAACAGAGTCCGATATACGACATGGTAAAATCATTACCTTTGTAATTGATTCTTCCATCAGAATCGGCATCAACCTCTCTCAGCATGCTGTCCACCTCGGTGTCTGACTTTTGGGCACCTAACCACTCAGTAATGATCAGCCTATGTCCGAGAAAGAAGCTGAACCAGTAGACGAAAATATGCAACATCCGCCTTTCTTCAACTTTTGACAGAAAGAAGTGATGCCCCATCCTCATCGCCAGCCGAACTCAAGGACAGTTTGAAAGAATTCGTGTCAAACTCACCATTTGCCTTGAGTAAATCGTTCAGTTCATTCTTGCAGATATGGCCATCCCTGTTCGCATCATACTTGGTGAACTCCTTCTTAGCTTCGTCGTTACCCTCAGAAGCTTTACTGGACTGCTGTTGCATCAAGTGGATGAACTCATGGTAGTCGATGGTTCCACTTTCGTTCCGATCAAGTGAACCGAGCATCTGTGAGATGGCGGTTTCGGCGTCGTAAGAGGATTCTCCAAGCTTCTTCAAGAGGGCATGGCATTCAGAGCGGGTGATATGGCCGTCGTTGTCTATCTATTAGATTAGATGCAGATTTAAAGCCACTTGGGGTGAGACGGACCCTTGTCAAACATGCGAAACGCTTCTTGGAAACCTGGACCAAAGCCACGTCAGGCTTGGAGCAGCAATTTGGAGAGGAAATACTGACCAGTGATCTGGTCTGATGATTTCACGACCGATTCAGTGAAGCATTGTGATACTGGAATCCGAGCTTACCCTGACTCTGCACGAAATTCCATTCCCAGAATCAGTGACGACATCATCGGGCATGGTGGAGGGAGTTACCAATGCCATGTTTTATGATATTCGTAAGGTAGACGAAGCAGTGAAGCAACTCGGTTGCCAGCACTCAGAGATGGGGGTCAGTTACAGAGCTATAGAGGCCATATCTTCCAGCTTATAGATGTAAAACAACGTGTAGAACGGGAGGCTCGCCACCTGTGCCGGTGAAATGTGAATAGCCAGGCAAAATCGGTCCAGACCATCAGAAGACTGTCACGTTAAATTTTAGGTCTCTTCAAAGTTCAGGGATCGTTAAAGCGTCATATAAGGCCGAATCTTCTGTGATCTCTCATCCGCCACGCGAATTAGGAGAACAGCCCGCAAGAAGCCCGAAAACGTCCAGGTCTGTGCCATTCCAGCGCGGGTGATGGTCAACGGCAAAGACGCCCACGGCGATTGCCGAGAGATGGGGGTGTCACCTCGCCAACTGATTGAGCTCCAAGCCTTTGTACCCTCATAAGACCCCCACATACTAGACTCTCAAAGACTTTGAATTTCCAATGGCTGATCAATTGGTACGTGTCTAGTGACCCTACTGCTGTGAAGATCAATGCTGATTGCGGATGTGGAATCAATAGTCCGAAGGTATGGTGCAAAACCCCATAAGCGTTATCTGGGCTAGCCAAGACTGATGTTCACGACGCGTCGTCTTAGAGCAAATCTCTGGTACGTTGTGTGTCGGTTCGAACAAACCTGATATCTGATGGTCCAACACGCGTAGAATTTAAGGAGGCCTTCTCCCTCTTCGACAAGGATGGCGACGGCACCATTACCACCAAGGAGCTCGGAACTGTCATGCGCTCTCTCGGTCAGAACCCAACCGAAGCAGAACTTCAGGACATGATCAACGAAGTCGACGCTGACGGCAATGGGACGATCGATTTCCCAGAGTTCTTGACCATGATGGCCAGGAAGATGAGGGACACTGATTCTGAGGAGGAGATCAAGGAGGCCTTCAAGGTCTTCGACAAGGACGGCAACGGCTACATCAGCGCAGCCGAGTTGAGGCACGTCATGACGAACCTTGGTGAATCGACGACGTGAACTATACTCGAGACTTAGGTTCTGACCACAACTTGCAGGCGAGAAGCTATCGGATACCGAGGTTGATGAGATGATCAGGGAGGCCGATGTTGACGGCGATGGTCAGATCAACTATGAAGGTGCGTGCGCATGCCTCCTCTCGAATGTCACTAACTCGCCCTCCTCCTTAACTTACAGAATTCGTCAAGATGATGCTTTCCAAGTAAACTAAGATGTACTAAATTTCAGGATTTTATGACTTTTCCACCGAACATTTCGTATTGCCTTTCTTTGTATACACAAGCTTCTGGTAATATACAGCCTCTCTGACCTGAATCTCAAATCTATGGACCGTGAGTGTGAAGCTTCACGATTGAAGGTATCCATGACTTCCACCGACGAGTTCGGGAAACAAGCCAACATCCGATTCAGCAATCAGAGAACAATTGTTGTGAAAATTAGACATATTCAATATTCAGCCGGAAGTTGAACAATACATGTGGACGAATTCTGGAAAGAGTTTACAGTGTTAGACCGGCCAAAAAGAGGAAAGAAATGATACTTACCGTCGTAGTTAATTTGACCATCGCCGTTGACATCTGCCTCCTTGATCATTTCGTCGAGTTCTTCGTCAGAAAGGTTCTCCCCTGGAAAATGTCAATACAAAATCATAATCTCAAAAACTCGTTAACTCCCTCACCGATGCTGCTCATTACATGCCTCAATTCATTCTTAGTAATCGTACCACTCCCATCCTTATCGAACTGCTTGAATGTCTGGAGCAACTCTTCCTGCTGACTGAGGCCCTTGACTTCCTGTGACATCAAGGAGATAAATTCTTCGAAGTCGATAGTGCCATTCTTATTGGAGTCGACCTCCTTGATCATACTTTGAAGCTGTTGTTCCGTTGGGTTCTGGCCAAGGGCAATCATAACAGCGCCCAGTTCACTGGTAGTGATTGTTCCGTCCCCGTTCGTGTCGTACACGGAAAATGCATCCTTGTATTCTGAGTGAACATGAAGAAGCATTCTAAGTATTCTGGCCTAGAAACCATCTTAATTGTAGACTACTCACCAGAGATCTGTTCTGAGCGCCAAAGCGTTCATTCCTTATGCCGAAGACACCAAGGATCAGAAAATCTCACCTTCGGACTAAGCGTCGCATTAGCATTAAACTATTATCATACAGCCTATGAGACCAACCAGCTGTGCGGCCATGAGATCCGATAATCACTTCAACGGGGGGAAAGGGTGAAGAGAGAACTAAGCAACCAGGACTGAAATCGGTTCCATAGCTATCGGAGGTTCGGTAATCCCCATGTCACCTTACCCTTGGGCGCTAAAAACGTCAAACAGGAGCCACAATCACCAGTATGATCGCTGTCAAATCACGACTCTTTTCAGTGCAATATTCTCTATAAATTGGAAACGCAGACTCGGATAAGTTGGCAGGCTACCAGTAGTAGCTTGGCGAGTCGATTGCGGCCAACGTTCTCGCAAAATCGCCTGAGTTTTATATTCGTTCTGATATCTTCCTGAGGACCAACTCCTGGCCCTGCTATTGAAAAGATTTTCGTAATTCCTGCTGGATAGGCTCCTGAGCGTGAATGAGGGCGTAGTAAGGACTGCTTGGTGGCTGTGCCCCTGAAGGGTTACGTACCTTCCGATAGCAGCGGAGCTGCCGCCATGTCGAGTCGGTAGTAGCTATGCTTAACCTGAGAGTTGCTATAAGGGCGAGGAACTGGCACCTTCTATCGAGAACTTCTGCAGCCCCAAGGATATATATATATATTCAGGGGTGGTGGCGGCTTCCTTCAATCTTAGACTCGACGTCTATGCTAAGTACTCTAAAGCTCGGGTATCCGACTCTTATGTAGATAGAAAAAGGATGAACAAGGAGCACAAGGCCACAAGCCTTTTCAACCAGAGGGAGAACTTCCGTGCGAACGCTTGAGGTTGAAGCTACCGCCGTCAAGCAACCCCTGTCTACCTTTCCCCTTGTGCTACCGCTTTTCCTTGTCCCTTTCTTATGGAAAGAAAGACTATATAAAGCATGGTATTCCCAGGTCATGGTTACAGTTCAGTGACAATAGGCTGGACCTTTAGACGGGCATAACAAGCTACAGATCCATTTCTGACCGACACGTCGACGCTTTTTTCCTCTGCCTCACAAAAGTGGCAGATGCCACCGTACCGAACCACTCATCAAGATTCTGGATCCGAATCGTGTTGTTCCCGAAGACTACACGGACCTCAGTTCTCGAACTTGTCTTCCGACCTACTTTGACTAGAGGACAGGGCCGAGAACAACTTGCCTTCATCCATAGCTTACATCGGAGTAGCAAGTCAGACACCATGTCAATTAGTCAGAATGTATTTCAACGTAATTTGGTTGCTATAAACAATAATGGGTAATTAAGGGTGCGGAAAGACGACTGACACATGTATTAATGTCATACCAAGATAATTCACAAGTCCAGCAATTCTGGTGCAACGGGAAGTATCAAAATATGAAACAGTGAAACAAATAAACAAGGGTGACTTCACGGAGCTGCAGGTTCAGGGTGCATAAATGGGTGCAAGAAAGACTGTAAAGCGGGGAAAAATTCATAGAAGTAGGCGCTTGGCCTATTCGCAGGGTCAACATCCTCCACTTGCAAGAGAACATTAGCCGCAGCTTCGTGCCCATTCAATGTGGCGATGGAAAGTGGGGTATGCCCATCTCTGCTCCTGGGTTCTACCTCCACACCATGCTCTATCAGGGTTGTCACTACTGCCTCATGTCCACCGGAGGCGGCCGCATGAAGAGCAGTTTCTCCACTGTCGTTGCATGCTTCGACCTCCAAATCCTCCTCCTCCAAAATGGTCTGGACGACAGACTTATGGCCTTCAGACGCCGCTGCTAGGAGTAGGGTATTTTCGCTGTTGTATTTGGCGTTGATGTCAACCTCAAGCCCTTGTTCATGCTGTCGTAAAAGTCGAACAATCGTGTCATGGCCATTCAACGCTGCTAGATATAACGCCGTTGCATCGAAGTTGTTGACAATATTGATATCAACTTCCTGGTGTTGCAAAAGGCCCCGAACGATGGAAGTGCATCCATTGGCAGATGCAGCACAGAGGAGCGTGTTGCCGTTGAGGAACTTGTCGTTGAGATCGATGTCTCGACCGTATAGGTCAAGGAGCATGTCAAAAATACGGGCGTGACCGTTGGCCGCTGCTATGTAAAGTGGTGTCCTGCCATCTGTGGTTCTGCACTTGTAATCCACGGCTCTTCTTTCGATAAGTGTTTGAACCACTGCTTCATGATTCCCGAGCGTAGCAATTGATAGGAGGGTATGGCCTTCGGTGTAAGGTGCGTTGAGGTCAACGTCTCGGCCTAGGTGATAGAGAAGAAGTCGAAGGATGGGTTCGTGACCACGCTTCGCCGAAAGATACAACGCGGTCTCCTCGAGATTATCTGTATTCTTGAGGTCAATTTTGGGCTCTTTGAGAAGCATTTTGACAGCTGCCTCATCGCCTCTGGCACAAGCGATTGAGAGGCTAGTCATGCCCGCATTATCCCTCGCGTTGACCTCAATTTCCTTATGTCGAAGGAGGAGCTCCATGATGTCACTGCTAGAAGTCTCCGCAGCTAGGTGAAGAACAGTCTTGCCTGCTTTATCCCTGAGGCGAACGTCAACTTCCGGGTGTTCGAGAAATGTCTTGATGATCGTGTCGTGATGGTTTATGATGGCGATGGCAAGAGGTGTGAGGCCGTTGCGATCTTGGGCGTTGAAGTCAAAGCCCTGCCCTTTTTCCCGTAAAAGGAGTGCAACTACTCCTGCATGGCCCGCAGCGGCTGCTAGGTGCAGAGCAACGCGATCGTTAGTGGTGGTTCTGAGCCCGACATTGATGTTGTCTAGACGCATGATCGTTTCGGCGACAATCAAGTGGCCATTGGCAGCGACTGTATGCAGAGGTGTGAAGCCATCCAGGAAGCGCATGTTGGCATTAGCTGAATCTTTTTGCGCTATGATCTTGAAGATGCCATCATGGCCGGCCTTCGCTGCGAGGTAAAGTGCCGTTTCGCCGTCGCCAGTCTTTATCCCATGGTCGACCTTCGGATGATTTGAAAGGAGCTTCGCTGTGGATTCGTGGCCATTCTTGACTGCTGAAGTAAGCGGTGTATAACCAGCTGTGTCTCGGGCATTGACATCAACTTGATCGTGCTGGAGAAGCAGACGGATGATGGGGTCGTCTCCTTTCTGCGAAGCAATGATTAAGGGGGTCTGCCCTGCTTGATTTTTGGTGTTGACATTGATCTCGACGTCGGTCCTGGGTTTCAGGAATACGTTGACAATTGAATGATGTCCCTGCGCTACGGCGGCCAAGAAGAAAGCATGGTACTGATGCATGACGGACGAGATGTCGCCACCTGCCAGATTTTTGACGAGGAGCCAGAAGATGTTATCATGATTATGGCTGGCTGCAAGATAGAGGGGGGTGAAGCCAATCCTATTTCTGACCCTGAGGTCCACATCTGCTCGGTGCAGCAGTGGTACGACAATGGATTCGTGACCATTCAAACAAGCGATGGAAAGGAGGGTATTTCCATCGCTGTATGGTGTATTGACGCCAACTTTGGACATGCCTAGGAGGAGTTGGAAGACCGTATCTCGACCGTTTTTGGCAGCTGCAAAGAGAGCCGTGCCACCCGTGTTGTCCTTTGCCTCCAGATCAACACCGTTTTGCTCAAGAATCAGCCTAACCATGTTCTCCCGACCATTCTGTGCTGCAACGATAAGCAACGTTTGACCGTTGCTGTATTTGGTATTTATGTCGAGCTTTGATTTGGGAAGGAGCAAGCGGACGACAGCCTCGTGGCCGTTGCTGACGGCTAAGAAGAGCCCACTGTTCCCATACTGGTTCTTCAGGTCTGGATCTACTTCTGTACGTTGCAGAATGAGGTTGACGATAGAATCACGACCTCTTGCAGCAGCAGTACTGAGAAGTGTGTTCTTGTCAACGTAGGTGGAGTTGATGTTCAACTTGCCCCCAAGTCGTTGGAGGATCAAGCGAAAGAGGTCGGTGTATCCATTGGTCGCAGCAGTGTAGAGGGCGCTTCCACCATTTTCGTATCTGGTGTCCAGCTCCACGCCTTTCTGTTGCATGATTTCGGCGGCAAGCGTCTCGTTTCCTTTCTCGACGGCGGCAGAGAAGAGGGTGTGATTATTGTAGTATTTTGCGTTGATGTCGAGTTGAACTCCATCTTCTTCATATCGCCTCAAAAGGATGCGATAGATCTCGTCGTGGCCGTTTAAGGCCGCAGAGTAGAGAGCAGTGCTCCCACCAAGCGTCCTCGCTTCCAGATTGACGCCTTTCCTCTCCAAAATAACCCTGACGCACATCTCGTGGCCGTTAACGGCAGCAGAAACGAGGAGGCTACGCTTGTTTTTGTTTTCGGAGTTGATGTCAATCTTATCTCCGAACCTCTCCAGAAGCAGACGGAGAATGGAGTCGTGCCCCTTCATTGCAGCAAGGTGGGAAGGGGGAGAGCCGTCTTCCACTGGCAGGTTAACATCAACGTCTTTGTGGTCCAGAATAATCTTAACGATTTCTTCATGACCGCCGGCACATGCGATGGCGAGTACGGAATAATCATTAATATATCTAGCGTTGATATCGGCTTTGTCTCCGAGCTTGTCAAGCAGGAGGCGGAAGATAGGTGTGTAGCCTTTCGTCGCGGCGGTGTATAAGGCCGAGCCATTGAACTTCGTCCTAGCGTGTAGATCAACGTCATCCCGCTCCAGCAGGGCGCGCACGATTTCTTCCCGGTTGCTGTCGACGGCTCCAATGAGGACAGTGTGGTCGCTGATGAATTTCTGGTTGATATCAACGGTATCCCCGAGGGCTTCTAGGATGAGATTGAATACGCCAAGATTGCCCTGAATGGCAGCTTGGTAGAGGGGGGAATTTCCACCGACGAGGATTCTGATATCGACATCTTTCCTCTCTAGAAGGATTTTGATTACTGCTTCGTGCCCACCAACAATGGCCATTGTTAGCATGGTGTGGTTGTTGTAGAACCGGGCGTTCATGTCGACATTGGTCCCAATTCGGTCGAGGAGGAGTCGGAGGGACACATCCCGCCCATAGGTCGCTGCGAGCTGGTAGACAGTGCTTCCGGAAGTGGTCTGCACGCTGAAATCGATGTCATCCCGCTCTAGCACTAGCTTCACGATCTCATCGTGTCCTCTAGATGCAGCAGCGGCCAATATGGTATATCCATCGATATACTTGGTATTGATATCGATGCCCTTGCTACATCGCTCCCAAAGGATGCGAAATGTACTGGTGTGTCCGTTGATGGCGGCCAAGTAGGGTGCATTGGCGCTGGCGTTGTTTTTCGAGTAGAGGTCAACGTTCTTCCATGATAAGATAGTTTTAAGGATGGACTCGAATCCTTTGAGGGCTGTCGCTGTGAGAAGCGAGTAGCCTTCGATGTATCGTGCGTTCACGTCAAGTGAACCGGGCTTGATCTGCTTGAGTATCATCTGAAAGACAGGTTCGTGGCCACTAGCAGCTGCAGCATACAGTGCTGTGTTGCCGTTGTCGCTTTTCCATGCAATGTCCACGTCCTCTCTTGCGAGCAAGAGCTCGACGATGGAAGCATGGCCAGCTAATGACGCTGATATCAAGGGTGTAACACCTCCAGTGCCCTTGACATTGGTATCTGTTCCCGATGCTAAAAACCCTGCACAGCGGTCGCATCACCCTTGGTGATTGCGTCCCAGATCGTTGTTGGGACCGTCGTAGTAGTCTCGGCCATGTTGGGACTTCTGGCAGCGAAAGTTGGCTATGACGGATCAAGCAGACGTATGCAAATGCTTTCCTGTAAGCGCGAGGATTACCTACGATATTGTATCAGTCTTGTTCAGAAGAGTATCGGTTTCCGCCGTTGCTCACCAGGATGGACTTCTTTCATGCCACCACTATGAAGCTGATGCCCTTCCCAGCGCTTCTGCTAATATGGTATTGCTGGGCCGTAGCGTTCAATGACTTCGTGGTGTTAAGCTTTCACCTTCAACCCAACTCCGCCCGCTCTAGACCTGTCGCCCTTGTCGTTGATGGTGACCAACGTGATACAATTGAGCTGTGGGCGCTAAACTTCGACATCGAGCGCTGGTCAGAGGTTGGCGTCTTACTCCGCCCTTCTCTAGCTAGTAATTCTGTGACCTTCAAGAATTTATAGGTCAAACCGTTTGAAGGACCTGGACATCACACTGGAAAGCCTCCACTTGACCGCGCCCGGACCTCCCCTAAAGCAAACCTGTTACAGTGAATTCAGACCACCTGATCAACTCTGACTTCAACCATCACTTCGGTATCACACCTGAAAGATCTCTCGGTCGATCTACAAATGGTACATAAATATCTGCAATCCTTCGCCCGTATCATGAGCCACCGATTAATTGCTAAGTGTAGTCCTAACTCAGTAACTGGGCACCCGAAGTTTATGTGTCAATGTAACTTTGGTTGACTTCGTACTCTCAACCGAAAATGCCCAACCCGTGGCACAGGAAATCAAGGCCTGACAAGCACATCGATAGCATGAACGATGCTTGTACTTTTTTAGTTAGTTTGTCACTTATGGATCCTGTCTTCATGGGCCCTTAAAGGAGAGCTTGCAGCTTCATCGAGTGTTCAACTGCATCGCTCTTCTGAGTTGTTCACCACGATGAAACTGGCATCCTCATATATCCTGGCCATCTTTCTACTTGCGTCTGCACGAGCTGCCACGACATTTGCTCGGGAGGCTCAGAAGAATCGAACAGAGCTCGTTTGTCTGCTTGGTGGCGACCTAGCTTGCGAAATCAATTGCCTGACAACGGTCGGGCATTTCGAGGGTTATTGTGATGACAAGTGGGTCTTCATTCCTCAAATATTAACGAAAGTGTTGTTTAAATGGACTTGAACCTCGTAGCAACGACTGCAAGTGCGAGCCACGACCTGACCAAGGTCCTGTGCTCTAGTGTTTCGACCGTCACCCTTTGTACGTGAAGGTCTACTCGTGAAGCCGTGGGGGCAGACTCTCACAGGCTCTCCAGTTATTCCCTTGTACTATCTGTCTTATGCGTCTCTTCCTTCTGCTTCTTGTGTAGAGGCGATGCTCAGTTCATGTATTTGCCGTGTTCCCCGCCGAATTTAGCTACTCAAACCACTTCTACGTCATCTCAAAACCATGTCTGCTGTATCAGCATTTGTGGTCCTTTGCGAAGTGCTGTCGTCGCTGTGAATTATAACGTCTGATAAACCTCCCGCGCTGAAGCTACGACTCAGCCGACTTCATGACCGTTGACATTGCACCACATCCAGAATTTGAATCTGCCACCATCGGTTTCGACCTCACGATCTCAATAATTCATATATTATGAACTGGCCTCCTCTGAAAATTTCAGGGAGCTACCACTGTATTCCTGATGCCATTATGTTTTGACTGGCCCGTGGGTCGTTTAATTCTCCAAGCAGCCGCGGACCACAATCCTAACGCTCTGCACGGAAATTATGTCACACCTAACGGATCTTCCTAACATCATACCCACAGCCTCACCCACGTCCATGGTTCACGCCGCGGCGGGTTGGACCTTTGTGGTAGGTGCTCTAAGAATAACTGCCAAGACGTCATCTGCCAGCTGCTCTATTTGTGGCGCAGATCCAAATCTGACGTCATGCCGGCTACACCGAAAGTTGTATATATTACTCCCTCATATTGCGTGAATGTACGTTTCTTCATAATATTTACACAATGTCTTCCTCCGTACACCCATCCGCTATTGGCTCTGGAGCTCAACCTACTCGCGATACCCAGGAAAGAGGAAATTCGGCTACGAGCCAAGAATCAACACCACAGACCGCACCGGGAGGCGAACCTTATCCCGAACAAATACACGCGGGAAAAGTAGGCTATGGTCCTAATTATAGGACCAACGCTGTGAGTATCCCCTGCCATTCTCCCGCCTGGTAATTAGGCTCAATTCCATGTAGACATTCGGCGAAAAGCTGAAAGGCGTCAAGGAAGAGATTGAGGGCACTGTCCTTAGAAAACACGATCTAGTTCAGCATGGAAAGGATCTACGAACAGGAGAGCTGAAGAAACGAGAACGCCACGAGGACTTGGACGTGAGTGTTCGCTCACTACTCATTACTCTTGGGACCTGGAATTGATCACATCGCAAACAGTCTGACAGTCCCTTCAAGCAACCAGATGAACAAATCACTTCAAACGATGACCAAGGGCCAGCGGAAGGGGATACTCATGTTGACAAAGCTTCCAAAGAGCAAGCAGCGACCGTCGCTCCTGAAGGAACACACGCTGGAGAGAGGCAACGGGCGGGCAAAGCTGCTGATGATGTCAAGCATATTGGATGAGCGAGAGCTCAGCGATTAGAGCTAACCGCCCATTGTATAATACCTCAGATAGGACCTTTTCACAATAATAAGAATACCATGTATATTATCATTCAACCGTGACTATATCTAAAATCGAAATTGACTTGCTCTTGTACAAGCACGAGTGCGCTCATGGCTTTCGCCGATCAGCCCGAGTCTCATGAGTTGCTGGCGAAACTTCAGGTTGCCAATGTCCCTGCTGTCATGAGATTGGACTTCGCCAAGGTATTCGAGCGTGGTGCGGCCTCCAGGCCTTGTAATCACTGTATATATGTGAATCGTAATTCTAGTCCCTTCACCAAGTTACGGATACCCACTTTGTTTCGGCAGCACGGGCAATATAACTCCGCGTTGCCTGATATTCTCCGCGTCCGAGTCTCTCAACTCGAATTTATGAGCTTCCTGATCCTTTAGAGCTTCTTTCTAGACAATCATCTGGAAGGTCACCGAGCGAAGATTTCCACCTGGGCTCGAAATATATCCCAATTTTCCTATCCATGACCTGAACTTGGCTAGCTGCCCACCCAGAAGGGCCGTCAAACCATGACACCGACTCACACCATTTGAACCGGAATGAGAGAACCTCCAAGGAGATTGGTGGCCAGAATTCTTGGAACACTTCCATTCGTGGGTCTATCCCTCCGTACCAATCATCCACGCGGGCTTGTAGGCTATGAGGAAAATAAATGTCCAGGCGTCGGAAAGCTTTAAAATGACGCAAGGATCTCCAACCACAGAGATCTGAGATTCTATGCATGAGTGACTGCCTGGTGCATGATAAAAGCACTTACGTCGCAATCGATACTGGCCCACATGAAAAGATAGAGAAGTCAAGGTATCTCCGCAGATAGGAACGAGTTCGTCCAGAAGAGTGTCTCCTTGGTTGGCGGCTACCTACATCGCAAGCTCCTTGAGCCCGCGCAGATCAAATATACCAGACAGTCCAAAGATGGGCATTGAGGTAGCATATTCAACGTCTATAATGGCAAGTCGCTCTAATACTGCAACAATGGCTCCGGTTTTATTAAATTTCTTGTGCCAACAGTTTCGTTCGATGGAAACTGAAAGGAGTTCAAGATATTTGAGGGTTGTGATTTGATTCACAACACAAAGGTCAACGGAAGGACCTTTCATAATCATGAGGTGGGACAGAGACCTGAATGTACCCGGAATGAGGGGTACGATCTTTTGCCTTGACGAAGAGTCTCTGCATATATGTTCCAGGGTAAGTTGCGTGCATTCTGGGGAATCCATGGCGTCGAATAAGTCCGCAGTGAGGGCCGTTTCTTCTTCCACCCGTTCGCTTCGCGTGCTACCGAAGATGTTGACCAAGAGAATTTCACATATAGCAGTACGAATTGAGGAGTTTGAAGTCAACAAGTTCCTGCACGGGTTTGTGGACGTGCTCAAAACGAATTTCTAGCCTTCGAAAGAGCTTCTTTTGGACACACGCGGCATAGGGAGCGGTGGTGTAAGAGAGACTCTTAAGAGATTCAATGTACGACTCGTCCTCTTCAGGTAACAGATCGAGGATTATCTCAAAGATCTCCAAGGGGAGCTCAACAGGCCGCATCGGAGTGGTGGTAGCAGCGGAGACACAGCCCCAGCATCCTCAAGAATGACGTGCCGTCAACTCATCTTCTTTAGGGTAGGCATGCGATGCAGCTGAGGCCGTTCAGGCAACACGGTCGCCATCTGTCAGCAGCAGCATCCGTGTCATACTGTGTCATAGTTTCTCGCGGAAGAGCCCATTTGCCAGACTTGAACATAACAATTCCTGGGTGTCTAATCTTTCTTTCGGTCATCCAAGTAAGAACCGTCCCAACTCTACTTTTGAGCTCCATACCCCTTCCTAACCTGCTCAGCCACTACGTGCTGAGGGCACCTCCGCCCGGTCCATGTTTCAAATTGCGCGTATCCTTGCTCGAGAAGTACCTCCAAACCTGGAACAGTGATCCATGTATTCCCAGTTCCAGCATTGGCTAACCCAAGCAGAGGCGTAACTGCAGGTTTGTACGCCATATCCACCACCACACCCTTCCCGCCTTGATACTCGAACAAACCCTTCGACAAAGGGAACATTGAAGCGGAGTCGGTGGCAACTTGAGCAGCGGCTGGAACTGTTGAGACGATAATGGAAGGTGGTGGAAGGACCGCAGACCACCCCTGCAGATCGCCCTCTAATACCTTGACGTTTGCATTAGGGAAGGCTTTCGCAAGCTCTTCGGCTTTTGACGTAGTCCTGTTGTACAGGTAGATCCTCTTCGCTCCCAGGGACTGCAAGGAATAGATGGCAGCCCTAGCAGTGCCTCCTGCACCCATGACCAGTGCGTTGTCGATACCCTTGATATGTGGGAGGAGGCAGTTGCGAATGCCCAGCCAATCGGTGTTATCGCCAACCAACTTTCGCTTTCCATCTTCGGAATCCGTCACGGGAACGATGGTGTTGACGGCACCAATGGACCTCGCAGCAGCTGTGAGTTCGTCCAGGAGAGGTATGACCTCGAGTTTATGTGGAATTGTCACCGAAGCACCCCCAAAGTTGATATCCCCAATAGCTTTCTGGATCTCGTCTCCGACGGTTTGCGTCTCGAGAAGGTCGTATCGGTGAGGCAACCCCAAGGTTTTGAAGCCTGTGTTATGCAGGGTGGGGACATTGAATGCGCTATGGGTGCGCCAAAGAGATAGAACTGCTTAGAGGGAAGCAGACCGAGTAGATGGAGAGCTTCTTGGATTTGCCTGAACGACAATTGTCCGGGAGCTGCTTTGAACGGAAGAAGGGGGTGCGTAATGGGTGTGAAGGTATGGTTCAAAATTCGGGACATCTGTCCTTCGAGACCCATATTGATGGCAATGATGGGTTTGGCGCTCTTCTGAGTTCGAGTTTTAGCGACGAAGTCGTAGAGCGCGAAATTGTCTTCCAGTGCATTTGCTTTGCCGATGATTTTGACGATGTCGCCGAATCGTTCTGCCAGAGCGTATTTCTCCTTGATAGCTGCACCACTCCACTTCATGTTCCCGCTCCAATCATGCCAGCTCGCGATGAGCTGGGATGCACCTTAGTCTTGACTAGAGCCTCGATGTACTTCCTCTCCAGAGTTATCTCCACGTCGACGTATTCCACGCCAAGCTTCAATGCCATCTGCAAGAGCTCAAAAGCCTCCTTTTGTGCCTGGTCGGGGAAAGCGCCACCTTGAGAGGAGGTGCGCACGGTAAAGACAATGGGTAATGAGCTGGCAGAGCGAAGAGCTGAAAGCTGGGACCTGACATATGGTGGAGAGGGTATATCGGCTGCGGATTCGCCGGGTGAACGGAGGAGATCGACGCGAAGCTCTATTGCATCTGCACCCTCAGTGAGCTCGTCCAACTTGGACAGAGCCTCAGTGACATCGGGATATGTTAAGCTTAGGAAGTAGGATCGCCTTCCTTCCCTGAGGCTGGATGAAAGGTTTGGGGATATCTTCGTGACGTGCCCAAAGAATCTCTTGACCTCCCGACGAATCGATGTTTCTGTGTATTGGGCTGAGAGTCCAAAGATGTTGGAGTACTCGTGACTGGAGCATTCGTCAAACCAGGGTTCCCGCCTCTTGAAAACGGCTTCTATGGGTTCACCATAAGCGGGCCTGGCTGTTTCTGCTCCCAGGTACTCGACAATTTCCTCCAGGTTTCGATGAATGTGGACCACGGCACCCGTTTTGGCGTATTCCGAGAGTAGCTTCCTTGCATCCTCTGTCTCGACAACGCCTCCACCCAAGCTGATAACATGACCTCGGTTCTTCCCATTCATCAGGTCTTTGAGGATTGCCGCCTCCGCGGCCCGGAACGCTGGCCAATCATGTTGATGAACGAACTCTCTAACTCCCATTTGATGTTTCGTCTCGAAATATTCATCGGCATCCAAGAAGGTCCAGTTCAGAGCAGCAGCAGCAGCAGCGAGACGACCTATGTGAGTCTTTCCGGAACCACGCATCCCGATGAGGAAGACAGACGCGGGCTCGTTGGGAGTAGCCTTCGTAGTACCAGAAGCGGAGGCGTTGACGGTCTGAGAAGCCATGTCAACGCCTTGCACGGCCAAGCCAATCTATGTTAGGTCTAGTCAGAAAGGCTTGAGACAACCTGGGGAGACATAGCATACCTTATTCTCCAAATCGTCCCACCAATTCGGCCAGGTCTTCTCGACGCAGCGTTTCTCCTCGATGACCGTATGTTCCACGACAGTGCTGAGAACACTGAAAGCCATCGCCACACGATGATCGTCGTAGCAGTAGACGCTGACACCACGTTTGAGTTGATCAATGGGCTTGCCAATAATTTCGAGGCCATCGTCAAGCTCAATTGTTTCGACGCCAAATTTTGCTGAATAAAGCGATGAGCAGATGCGTTTTGATTGAGGACTGTTTTCATACCAAGCTGATCCATCATGGCCCGGATCCGGTTGCATTCCTTCACCCTTTGATTGGCAATGCCCAGGATCCTCGTCTTCCCACTTGCGACAGCCGCCAATGCAGTGGCCGTCAGGAAAGCATCGGTCATGGTCTCCATGTCAACCTCCTCGATAGCTTTCAGCTGCCCAACAGGAGGACCCTTGACTGTCGTCTCTGTAGCAGTTTGCTGGACCTCACATCCGATCTTTTCCAATACTTCCTTTGCAAATTGAGCATCACCTTGAAGAGATGAGGTCCCGATATTGGAGATTGTGCATGTAGTTCCGGTGATTGCTGCGATTGCCAGAGGGTACGTGGCGCTACTGGCATCAGATTCGATATTGTAAGTCGGCGGGTTCTGGTAAACAGCCTTGGGGATGTCGTAAATGTCCAGTTTATTTCCAGAGTCATCCGCACGGCGGGTCACTTCCACACCGAATTCTTTCATCATGGCGATAGTCATGTCAATGTATGGTTGAGAGATAACTTGCCCACCGGTCAGCTCGAGAGTGACTGGCTCTACAGCATAAGGGGCGCATAGGAGAATTGAAGACACGTATTGACTGGACACTGAGGCTGCCAGCTGGATGGTACCGCCTTTCAGCCCGTTCGGCGCGATGGACAGGGAAGGCATCCTTCTGACTCCCTGAAATCGATCTTGGTGCCATTTGCTTGAAGAGCAGTGACGAGAGGGCCAATCGGGCGCTGTTTCATCCGTGCATTGCCAGTGATGATGGTGGTGGGTGCGGTATCTTGCGACGAAGATTGCACAAGTGCACAAACAGTCGTTAGGAAGCGTGCAGCTGTTCCGGCGTTTCCCAAGTATATCTCCTTGCCTTTCGGGGCACGCAAAGAGAGCCTTGGCCTCCGTTGACAACTAAGGTTTCGCCCTCGTCCTCCCAGGTGAAGCTAGCGCCCTGACAGCTCGTTAATTCAACGCATATAGTCACATCAATTCTGTAATTTACCTTCAGTTCAAGTAGAGCGACCATCATGACTTGTGTGTCGTCTGAATGCAGTAGGTTTTTGAGCCGGCATGTGTTCTGACCGAGAGCAGCTAGAACCAGCGCTCGATTGGAGATACTCTTCGATCCGGGTGTGGCCATCTGGACAGGATCGTTCTTCGGAGTGCCGGGAACGACAGTAGTCCCCTCCGCAAGAATCTTTGAGATCACGGCATCGTCGATGTTAGTCGCCTTTTCCTCGTACGTCTTGCCTATTCTCGACAGAATGACGATCTTCTTCTGTGTGCCACTGTTTTTCTTATCGACCCTCATGATATCAAGCAGCCGTTCGACTGTTAGAAGTGCCGCAGCAGGAACGCTGGCGATCCTGGGATCAGAGAGGGAGATGGGAAGATTATAAGACTTGAGGCATCGCGAGAGACGGCCGACACCGACTTGGCCAAGGATGCCCATTTGTCGGGAAATCTCAGCTTCAAGTATCATTCCGATGCTAACGCACTCTCCGTGCAGGATAGTGGGTGTGAGGACAGCTTCGATTGCATGCCCGATGCTGTGGCCGAAATTAACTAGGTTGCGAAGGCCAGTTTCGCGCTCGTCCACGGTGACGATATGAGCTTTGACGGATATTGATCCAATGATGACAGACAGTAGAAGTTCCTGCGCCTTAGAGCGAGTGTTCAGGGTACGGCCTGCATAATTGGTGGATGGTGTCTGAATGGCCGCAAAAATCTCGGCAGAGTTGGATTCAAGAGAATCGAACTCCTCCTCATTCCAAATGGCAGCTGTCTATCCGAGAGTACGTCAGTAAGCCACAAAATCGAGAAATCGAGCGTTCAATTACTTTGACGACTTCAGCCATTCCATTGGAGAATTCTCTTGAAGGGAGAGTCTCCAGGAAAGCGGCATCAATAAAGATGTATTCAGGCTGCCAAAACGCGCCAATGAGGTTCTTGCCCAAAGGAGTGTCAATGGCCGTCTTTCCACCGACGCTTGAGTCAACCATGGCAAGAAGAGTGGTCGGAATCTGGACGAAGCGGACTCCTCTCATGCTGTAACCCATGTGAGCCGATGAAGCGAATCGCACGGAGAGCACATACAATGTAGCGGCAACAAATCCAATGAGATCGCCGATGACTCCTCCTCCAAGTGCCAAAATGACGGTGTCCCTGGTACATCTGTTCAGAAGCAGGAAGTCCTCTACTTTGGCCTTTCCTTCGCGGCTCTTCGATGTTTCTCCGGGAGGGATGATGTGGCTCAAGAACCTGGGTTGGGCTATGTTGTTGCTTTTCAGGCCTTTAAACGCTCCTGCAAATTCATCCTCGAATTTTGGCAGGTGGAATTTTCCGACATGCTGGTCGGTTATAAGGACATATGTTGAAGAAGGGAGAGTTTTCAAGACTGTTTCGACGATGTACGGGATGAGGTGAAAGCCGCAATGGATAGAATCTTTGCCTAGAATCGAGACCTTTTGATATCTGCAGCCGCCATGGCGGATGAAGAAGGTATGAAGCGAAGAATGGTCGCATGGCTTGACACTGGTCGAAAGTTATGAAGGTCACGTGGTTGATCAAAATTCATCGAGATGGCCTTGGCCCACGGTGCGACATTTCCGAGTCCTAGCCCTTGTATGAATTGTTCGAACCAAGCCGCAGAGTCTCGCTGGCAAAATGTCGTTTCAACCACCCATGTGAGCATTGATATTAAGAACTACGAAGGTGAAGTATCTTGGTCTATCGAGGCTAAAGGAGTGGCATGGTATTGGCTCATCAAGGAGTCCAAATATACTATAGCAAAAATCAACGCGAGTGCGAGAGAGTAGGGTATCCTGGTTTGAGGCGAAGAATAATAGAGGATGAAATAAGCATAACAAAAGAGGCAGCAATACGAGGAGATAAAAAGCTAACGATTGTGTGTGGTAGCGTACCAGTATCGATCAGAATAATTAAGGAAAGCAGTCCAAACGGCAACAACCTGTTGTACACTCCATGCCGTCCTCTTTAATGGATGAGACGCTTTGTCATAGACGATGTCCGGGTACAGCCCAGAATATCAGCTGTCAATGCGACGACGATGGCTGCGACCAGGATGCTAACCCATATTGCGCGGCCAATCAGGAGTTTCTTGACGTAAGGTTCGCGGATGCGTAGCGTACGGAAAGGCGTGGTTTCCGACT
>CALYLX010000104.1:0-167973 GCA_944990035.1 Clitopilus passeckerianus
GGCTGACATGGTTGCCTAGACCCCTCGAGGTCGACGGAACCGGCGTAGTAGGATAGTCAGGCTCCCTGTCCTTCCCCTTGCGATTGGGATGGGCTGAAGGGGGAGTAGTTGATGTGCTACCGAGGATTGTTCCGTCGGTGATTCGGAGGGGTGCAGTTTCGCCAGGATAGCCATTTCGGTAGTCATTGCTCCGGTTGGGCATCTCATTGTCATTAGGGAAATAGTCCAGCCTATAATCCTGGGGAGGACGAGGAAGGGGATTATGTCCTCTATGTGACTGTAGCTCGAGTTCGAGTTCCTCGACCTGCTCCTTGTAATCATCAAGCTCCCTACGAGAAAACATGACGTTCAGCCAGCGTTACCATTGATGTAGAACTTGAACACATACCTTTCTAGTTCCTCCACCCGTGAATGTAGGCTAGCAATCATAGCATTCGTCGTCTCGGTGTCATTCATATTCTGGCGGACCCGCCGCCGTATTTCCCGTCGTAGCCCTCTGTTTTCGTTGAAATAGTTTTCCCATTCCTCCACCAGCCGTCGACCTTGAGATAGTGCTCGGTTCTGTGGAAGAAGTGCCGGTGAGGTGTATGAATCGTTTCGAATTCAAGCGCACTCACACTCTTGCCAGTCCCGAACCACCGGTCAATCTCTTGCCTGACCTCCCTCATTTCAGTGGTATGTGGATCTTCATCATAGCGGAGTATCAGCTTCTCCAGCAGTTCCATGGGCTTCCGATCGTCAAGCTCGCCAGTAATCAGTTTTCTTGCCCCACTCGTTGGGTGATAACGTCGTCGACACACTGGGCACAAGCAGGGCCGAACATTATCCAAACATCTGTGATCCTAGGATTGGCTTTGAGAGCAACACTGACAAGTTGATACTCACTCTTTGCAGAAGATATGGCCGCAAGGCAGGGCATTAGGTGGTTTTGGGTCATCATAAGTGAACGGGTCTAAGCAGACGTCGCAACAGCTCGATGGATGGATGTACAACGGCATGGAAAAGCCTCCCAAATGGACACAACCTTCAAGTCTTCAAAGCGCACACCGTCTCCACCTCCTGGAGAGGGCGAGCGGGAGAATAAACCGCTAGCAGTCGCCTCCGATGGTCACAGTCGAAAGCAGAAGAGGAAACGACTAATTGCCTGTGGTGGGCGACCATCTGCCTCGTGGCCATCACGAAAGCTGCATAGGCGCCCAACAGCAAGTCAGAACAGGTCATGGCAACATCCTTTTTGGCAATTACCCCAGACCGAAGGGCGAAGTTTTGCGATAAAGTTCAAGCTAGTGTACATGAGTGCTCAGTATTAATGTATCTATATTTTGACTCCTTTGCTGATCAAAAACACCTTCAACGCCCGATTCTCAGAAGCCTCTAGGTGCTGTCCGAGGGCCAAAGCTGCATTTTTCCTCGCCTCTATCAATGGACAAATGAGGGACCCAAAGCGTGGTTTCGGTGCCGTTGCCCGGTCGTAGGTTGCGGCCTTTTCTGCTACTTCCTCGGCATACTTTCGAATGAAAGGGTTTGGTGGTGGCGGGGGCGGTCGTACGAAGTCTTGCAATTCTTCAGGGCTTGCTGGCTTGCAAAATCTCATTCCGTAGTGGATCTTATAGAGGGTAAGCAGTGTTTTGAGCCTAGAAGCGGTAGAAGGGATCAGAGTGTACAATGATCATAATAGATGGAATATCACCTTCGGTAATTGCCTGTAGAACCGAGTTTAGCCTTGTAGCCATTGAAATAACGAATAATTGCTTACTTTTCACCAAGAGGTTATGCCATTTCACCATGAAGTAAAGGCCTCCGTAGGCGGCCGCAACAGCGCCTACCATTCGTTTTAGACGGTCAGCTGGCGCTCCACATACCGCCCCTGCTCTCATCACCATTGGCCAAAACTTCTGCAACCAGCCCATTCTACGCAACAGCGTAAACCATATCCCATAACCCACACCGATACCAACACCGCCAAATATCGCTTTGTATTGTGCCGGAGATTCTTCTTCCCCTTTCCCTACGAGAAGTTTGGATGCAATGAGTCCAATCATGTATGCTGGCCGGTAGACGAGCATAGTTGGGATGAAAATGGCGGTGCCAGCAATGGAGACCAAGGCGTGGGGAAGACACCCGAAGAATTGGAATAGGCTTCTTTGCGGTGGATTCAAGGGGCGAAGGTCGCTCAAGATACGATGTTCAATCCCAGTGAAATAGAGCAATGCATGGTATTTGGTCAATGCAGCAACGACAAAGCCCAGGGAGGAATCATTTGGATGATCCTTGAAAGTTTCTACTAATCTATACGGGAAAATGGTCAACATTGAGCAATAGGTAAACAGTGGTGTTCGACCTGCCTTTGGGAAATCACGACCCAGTCCCTCAATGGGATGGTCTCTGGATCACCCCAGAGTATATCTCTAGCAGTTTGAGCCGCATATGATGTGTCCCTGGGACGCGCATAGTTAGTGAATCGACATTCAGCCTCGTAACAGCAGCATACCAGTCTGGTGCATTGAGGGTCATAGCCCTCAATTGAGTCTCAACCTCCGTCATGATGTTCTTAGCGGCAGTTCTAGATGCTGTTTCTTCGTCGTTGCTGGCCTGATCTGCCTCGTCGACGAATCTGCTGACGAGTATGGGGCGACCATATCTGGGTAACAAGAAGTAAGGCACGACACCTAAACGGATGACTGAGGGAAGTAGACCTGACAACGACCTATTTTCGGTCAAAACACATTAGCAAATAAGCAGCTTCTTGTTATATGGGCGCTCACCCGACTCAGATACTGGGACTTGTCCGTGTAGATGATACCCACGGGGACAATGGCCAACCATTTCGCCTTATTGTCCCCAATGTGCTCTGTCCGGGCCCACCTAACGAAGTCAACAGCCGCCCAAGCTGCCCCAGGCATGATTTGCACAATGCTGGGCATTGTATAGCTTGTTCCCTCAGGGAACACCCCAATTACATCCCCCTTTGCAAGTGCCTTAGAGGAGGCAAGAAACAAGCTTGCTTGGGAATTGCCATTAGGACTACTTGAACCATTATTCGGATTCCTGCGTACGGGTATGGCTCCAGATGACGACAAAACCTGTCGAGCTATGGGATTGGCAAACATGGACGATTTGGCCCAGAAAGAGACATGACGCCGATAGGGTATAGTTGCAGCTATATGCGCACAGTCAGTCAGATTCGCAAACCTCCGAGAGCTGTATGTGCGTACCAAGCGTAGCAATGTCGATGATCTCGTTGTGGTGGGTAGATGCACTAGCAAAGGGGAGCGTCAGAAACCTTCTGGTCAACTTCACCAGGGGACTAAGTCACTCCCACAGATGCTCCCGGCCCTCTGTAGCTTTAGAAGAAAGACTCACATAATGAGGGGCTGGTCCCGGGATACATTCTCTTGACCCTCAACATACACCTCCGAATAAAAGCCCTCCAAGGTCCAGTCGGACACCTTTCGCAGGAATCGATAGACGAATTTCAACTCCATTCTCAATAGCCAGTTAGCTTCTCCCAGAAGGAGCTTCAGCCTCGAACCGTTGGCCTATTGCTGGTGGTCGTGGTCAAGTCCTTAACGCCGAACCTCCGGTAATGGCGTTTCAATAGAAGCACACATACCCCGCAACGTCTTGATTTGGTGACGTCTGCAGCGGTTGCGATCGCGAGTATGAAATCGAAGGGCCACTGACAAGAGATCATGAATATCCATTTGAAGAACATTTGCAGCAGAAGTTGCGTGTGCAGCATCATGGTCTAAAGGGCAAGGTCGTGTCGTCGTAGCCGACCTATATTCCCTGATGACGCTCACACGTTCAGCGCCAACACTCATGTTCCCAGGTTCCAGGACGAATTCAGAATACGCCTGCACTTTTGACAAATGTGACGACCACGGGTCAGATTTCACAAGAAACCTGATGCGTGTCGAGCGGCGACATGGATTGCGCGGTGATGTATATAACTACATGTGAAAGATTTTGTGTGCAAAACGTATGAAATGCAGAAAGCATCTAGAGACGACGACCACGGCGACCACCCTGTTTGTAAATTCTGGTCAGTGACCACGCATACATTCGCAGAAAAGGCAAGATACAGACCTTGCGCCTGGTGGAATCGGTGGGGACGGGAGTAACGTCCTCAATACGGCCAATGCGCATGCCTGCACGGGCAAGAGCACGGAGAGCACTCTGTGCACCGGGGCCGGGGGTCTTGGTGCCAGTACCGCCAGTGGCACGGAGCTTGATGTGCAGGGCAGTGATGCCAACTTCACGGCAACGGGCAGCGACGTCCTGAGCAGCCAACATGGCAGCATAAGGGGAGGATTCGTCACGATCAGCCTTGACCTTCATTCCACCTATTGGGCCATGGAGGTTAGCGCATCTTCAGAATCATATGGCAAAATGCAATCGTACCAGTAACACGGGAGATGGTTTCCCTGCCAGAGAGATCGGTGATATGGACGAAAGTATCGTTGAAGGAGGCGAAGATGTGTGCAACACCGAAAACGAGTTCACCCTCAGCGACTTGGGGGCCGAGAGAGATGACTTCCTCCTTGGGTGCCTTGACTTTCTTGGGGGGCTAGAAAGCACATCCAACAGTCAGTAGCGCGATCCAACCAACGAAAGTGCTCCAGAGTGCCGTTTTTGTGACAGGTCATCGAGAAACGTCTACTTGGGGCGATATAGGGACTTTAAACTCACCATTTTTACGACGGTTGGCTAAGGACTTGAGGTTGACGAGGCGAACGATGAGCAGAGGTCAAAATCTGTGTAGATCAAGATATCAATAGAAGCACACAGACCCAAACATCGCGTACATACTGTGTGCTTGTTCCCGTAATGCTTCTGTCAGCTGTTTCACAGTCACGGTCTTGCTGAAGCTTGAACTTGAAGAGTACGGCGTCGCGTTGACTGGCTGGTGCTCTCTCATGCTATCTATGAGACAGGGGAAGTCTGAAAGTAGAATGGACAAACTGAACTGAACCCTACTCAATGTGAGCCAATCCGTCAACACTTCAAGCCAGCCTCCCAACTTGTACTGGAAATTGTCTCGCAAGGAAGGCTAATACACTCCGTCAACGATTTGCTATCTCTGCCGGCGCCCGAGAGATTTTCAAGAGGCGTTATCTTCCCAAGTTCCGGGAATCATGCTATCCTCTCAAGGAGTACTGCTATGGGTGGGCTACTCGTATGATATTTAGAGAGTTAACTAGACAGAAATTCCTGCTTGTGATTGCATTAGGTATGGTCGATCATTCCCCCTTCGTCTATGTGGCGAAGTGAAGGCGCTAATGAATATATCATAAGCCATTCACGACAGTTTCTTGCATGTTTCTCCGGCGATTACAAGACGCCCAGATATTGGTCGGCTGCGCTTCATCGATAACATCGAGATTTTCCGTCCTGTGCATCAGATTATCGAGATAGTCAAAAACATAGCACACCAAGTCCAAGCTCTAGTCAGGAGACCAAGACTTAGAAAGCACACTTAGCCGGCCCCTGTCGCATGACTTTTCCAGAGCTTCGCGGGAACCTCGACATCTAGAACTTCCTATTTCGAATAGTCCATCCCGCCGTTAAATCATTGAAGACCATTTTGTTTTCATGTTTCCAAATCGTTCGTTGCACACTAAGACTCGCTCTGCTCCCTTCTAGTTGGCAAATCGACCACTTAGGCGCCCTACTCCCATTTGCGCCACGAAGATCCCGATCTAGCGTGTCCGTATGGCTGGGTTCTGCCGAGCTAATGATATCTATATTGGGTTCTGAATTCTATCTTCTGATTCTGTTTGTACATCGCGTCCACTACGGCTCCAGCCTTGCCGGCTATCTCTCTCACTGAACGTGGATGGTGGCAAGACCGACCAGCACCGGCGCCAATCGATCATCTCGACCACGAACGTGATCACCTGAAAGTAGCTTGACTCTGCCTGCTGTTGGTGGCGGCCGGGACGAGGCTTACTAGTTTCTCGCACATGAATAAGGTGCACAGCTGATCTGAACATGATAATCCCGGCTCATTGCCTCCTCACGCCCCAGCCTACGTTAGGACGCGATAGCTAGGAAAACACAAGGATGCAATGGAATTAGTTTTTGCAGCCTGGCAAATCTTAGAAGGCCACCACATCAGGCAATACATTCTTTCGGAGGTGGATCCCTTCGACTCGGAACGGGATGTGCGGATGGCTAACTATAGTCCTACTAGTAGGGGACATCCGCGTTTGCCTAAGGGCTCAGTTGATCAGGAACCTCGTCATTGGAATTTGTGGGCTCCTTCCGGGATCCGACGGCATCTACTATCCAGGGGTATTGATGGGGCAGGTGATACAGCTCCTCAGCACTCACGGCAGGCAAAAGGGTTCGTGCAATTTCATTCATTTGGCTTACCAGGCGTCTCCATATATATAGAACGATGTAGTGCACGGTTGACCAGTCAACTGTGTTACACAACGCCTGTGATAGGGCTATCTGGTCCACAAGGTACTCTTCACCCTCGGAAATGAAGACAACGGAACAGAGTCAACACGCACATCCTAGACCCCATCTCATGAGATACGATCCCTCATGTCTGCCTGCCCATCGTCCTGTAAATGACTCCCGTCAGTGCGAATGAATTGACCTTATCTCTTAACCTCCTGTGGCTGTCGTGCGACCCGCATTCTCACTGTGTTGAGAACTCCATTCTCATCGGGGATGAGTATTCAGCCTGTGGCAACGAGGAGGGGGGAAAGGAGCTGCCATGTACGAAGTCCCTATTCACCCATGGGAAGTCTCGGTCCTGCGTACCGTAGCCTCGATCGACGGGTTGCAAGTGACCCTCTGCCGGTCCTCTGCCGTGCTTGTTGGAGATAGAGTATAACGATTAGCCTCTCCACTTTGACTGTACTGTGGGGAAACATGCTTTTTTAATTTAAGCACTGTATCTGTACCAACTCGGACTTCGGGAGCCCAGCCCCGTTCGATCTATTCAGCGATTATGAGAGGCTTGTGGACTTTGAGTGTCCTTTCATTCTATGGGGAGATGTAAACAGGTGTCTCCCGCACAGTGTAATGCTTACCATGAATGCGAATCAAAGCCTCTAATTCGTGTCCTGATATTTCTTCAACGCGTTGATCGGGTATGCGGGCTTCGCAACTCGTTTCACAGCCGCCACCCACCTGCAATGTGGAGCCCATTCTTGTGGATACTCACCAACAAGTTCCGCCAAATTTACGTTGCCCAACGCCTAAAAGGTAAATGCAACTGTATTAACAACTACTACTAAAGATCCTACGTAAAATACTGTGCAATGCAAGTACTAGAGGTATATAACAAATTGATACAGAGAATAACGGGTGCTGAACCTCAGCTCTATGGGCAATTAGAAGATATTGATAACAAAACGGACGACGACACAATGAGTATAGAATGGGTAGCTCGCGAACGGTACGGTATGATGAACGGTCAGGGTCAAGGGTAAGTACGGAGAGAGACGGACAAGTAAAAACGGTAAAATGTAAACGAGTGACAGTTCAAAGGAATGAAAGATGGCTTCACGTTTGAAATGTCATAGATGAAGGGGATATAAATTATATGCATGAAAGCAAGGCGGATCAGATGCAGAAGTGAAGAAAGAGACGAGACGTGCAAGAAGAAACTGTTCAGAATGCTCGAGATGGTAACCAAAGCTAGTGGGGAATAACAAAACGGAACGGGGTATCCAGACTATGCTACATAAACGCATGAACCATTAATAAAGTTCCATTATAGATAACGGAAGAAGTGAATAATAGTTCGAAAGAATGCAAAGAAACATGCGTTTATGACCGAACAGCTGCATGGCCATAGGCAGCCATTCGGGAAGCAGGTCGAAGGATGGAGCCCAACCGATGAGTTGTCGGAGGGGACTGGCTAATCGACTCCGCGGACGGAATCCAGCGTTCGTGGAGTTCAGCCTTTTCTTCTGATGTCGAGCGGGACATCATTTTGGGAGGTGTAGGGGTGGACAACCTGCGAGGCTTGTGAGGCACAGGAGGAGGTGGAGCAGGGGTCGTAGTACGAAGAGTACTTGGGGCCGGGGTCGCGTAGCGCAGAGTTGGTGGGGGCGCAGGCGTATGAGATCGGACCGACGGAGTATATGGCCTAGATAGAGGTGGGGCAGGGGTATGGGTTCTGCTCATCGGTGTAGGCGTCTGAGTCCTCATATGGGAGGTTGATGAATTTGTGGGAGCAGGGGTGTGGGATCGTGACGGAGAAACAGGGGTCGTGGCAGGCGTAGAAGGTCGTGACGACATCGAGGCTGACCTCGAGTGAGAAGAGTTAAATCGTGACAATGGTGTTTGAGTGGATGATGTTGGGCTAAAGGGTGGGATGGGCGATGTGGGAGGTGGAGTCGGTGAGGTCGCGGTCGCGCGAGTATCAACAGCAGGGAGACCTGCTTGGGCCCTCAGCTTGTTCAGCTCCGTCCATGCCGATTGGTATTCTTGGGTTTTTTGAGTATATGAGGCACGTAGTCTAGATCCGATGATCAGTCGGCGACGATGAGAAAGAAAGATCAAGGGACGCACTTTTTCAAATCACTTTCCAACTCATCAATCTTATTTCTTAGGGAGTTTTCGATAGTTTTTGCATTCCTACTGGCTTCAGAATGTGCGAGATGATTCATGAGAATGGCCCGCAGCAATGCGGCGCTGAGGTGGAGGGAAACCTGTGGTCCCGCGAGATCAGCGCCACACCACTGACTCAGGCGACTAGAACATACCTGTTCGTGGTCATCCTTTCCGTCAGACATAAGCCAATCCTCGAGTTCCTTGTGGAGAGTAGAGATCTCCTCGACGGAACATTTTTTGGCAGCAATTTTCGCCACTCTCTCCTCCAAGCGACGAACCTCCCATCGGGTCGATGTCCTACCCTCGGAGTTGACGAGTCGCTCGGTTTTCCGCGCCCACATCGCCGAGAAGTCAGGTTGGGTTGACTGGAGAGTCGGAATACGTCGCGGAGTGGACCATCCGCTGCTATTGTACTCCAACCGGATCAACCTCACCTGGTTTGCGGTGAAGCCTTCACGGCAGAAAGGACATGCAGGTGTGAGGCGGGAAGGTGTCTTTTCGACTATGGTACTGCAGCAACTCGAACATAGGACGTGTCCTAATGAATTTTTTTTTCCGAAGTTCAGAAAAGTTACCATAAAAGTAAAAAAGCTTACTCACCGCATGGTATTGAGTGAGGTTGGCACTGAGCGCCATACTCCTCTGCGCAAACGTCGCACGCTGAACCAGATTGAAGAGTTAACATTAGACCAGCCAGTGAAAGACACCTCTAGGGTGGTGGAACGAAAGCAAAGTGGAACGGGGCGAAGGGGAAAAATTTCGCTTGAAACCATGATGGATATATACCGCAATGGACATGATGCCGTAAATGGTAATCGCTATATAATACATGACAAATAAACGTCCCTCGGCTTCTTTCATTACACGCCTTAGTCGCCCATAAAAAGGCTATTATTCCCTGTCTTTATAATGCCTTTTATCAGAAATCGAGGTACTATAACATTCAGAGCTTTCCAGTTGTTTCTACGAACAAAGAGATATTTCAAGTTCTAAGGTTAGGGTTGCGCCCGGAATCAAAACAAACGACCTCGTGTTACGTCGAGCGGTGCCCTTCCATCTGATCTGGGCATTGCCCACGACGTTTGAGGTAACCAAATGCAGTTGGCCTGGTAATTTTGCCAGGAACCTCGGGCACTTTGATGCGCTCTCCCAGGAAATCAGGCCCTCACGGAGAAAACCTATGGAGTCTCTGGGAACATTCTTGTCCGTACTTGCGTCAACCTCATCATCCACCTTTCCACCTATGCCCGGAGCGGTTTTTTCAGCGCACAAACGATTCAATTATAAGCGACTGAGTGCTGCACGTCAAATCGCCGAAAGAAAATTCTACAGGACGCCACACTCAGGGCCTATGTACTCATTCCCGGCGACCCTTACCGGTAAAGAAGAAAAAAACGAGCTTCACATGCAGCCTTGCAACGTTCTAACCGACTGCTGAAAATCCTCCATCGGGAAGGCCCATATATCGCTAACGTGCAACATATGACGACATCCACCTGTTCACCTCCCAGGAGGGTAGTCCTGTGACCCAGATGTGGGACGTCTATTGGATTATCATCCCGATAATCATCATTAATTCGTGGCTGGAAGGCCGTGGTGGCAGCGCATTGACTGCGTGATTCACATCTCTCCCAAGATCTGGATTCTGGTTCCAATCCATCATACAACGTGCAAGCAACTCCGTTCCGAACCACTTTCGATCAAGTTGATCTTTCGTACTAGATCTTATCTGGCTCTTCACGACATTGTCCATATTCTACCCCTTCATGTCCCTGCAGCTTCTACTTAATTTCGCAGTTTGCCACTGAATAGAGAAGCAACTCAGTGGCATGAGCATCTGTCTATGTGGAGGCATTCATCGCTTCCAATGCCTCTTCTCACCTGCCTCGTACTCGGCCTCATTTGAATCACGACCAATATCTCAATGACGCCCCCTCCCCGGCCTGTCGGGTTTCTGACATGACAGGATTCGCGATGCAACGACGAGAACCAAAACCTGGAAGGATATCTTCGCGCCGACACCCCCGTTCCAGCTCCCTTTCCCCTTGCAGCACAACATACCACGTTTATAACATGAGGCGGTGGACGCTTTGGGAAAGCCCATCGACTCGTGAGTACATCTCTTATCTGTCTTGACCAATCGTGGGCCGCCTTCGCGCATCGAAACAATACAGGTATGCCGCCGCCACCACCGTACGCACAACACGTTGTTGTTGTCAGAGTCTAGGCTAATATGAAGCTGGGTATGACAAGCTCGAGCTTGGGGCCGTCGTATTACCAGGGACTATGATAGCTTTACTTCCAGAGGCCCTGAAGATCCCTTACTGCAGTGCAATAGCGACACTTCAGAGAGCTAGGTACAATTCAAGAACTTTGACCCCGAAGTCGACGGACATCGCAACGAAGGTCTGAGAGGCTACTAGAGCAACTCTCCCGCTTCCTCCCATCCTTGGCATATGCTTTACCGCAGAACACGTTCCCCGAGCTCGGAAAACAGTGATAACATACTTTTAACCATAACTCCTGCAAATCGAGATAAGGGCGCACGAGTTTAACCTTCCAACCCTGCAAAGCTTGAAGCAACACCCGCTTTGAATAGAGAGAAGCTCTTCCTCTAGCTCCATTTCGACGTCAGTTGTGCCTGCGCGCGTCTAGAACTTCAGAGCTTCCTCGAGGGCTGCCTCTAGTCAATTATCTACCGCGGTTAGTTTGCCTACGGCAGGCAGAGGGAGATGTGATGCTCGAGGAAAAGGTGTGTCGGGGAGTGACAAATGAGCGTTATTAGACGTGCAGATGTCGTTAAATTTGATAACAAGGGGTGATAGCGCGACTAGAAACATGCAAGAGGTACTAGTCTGCATAGGCTCAAGCTCAGAATGCAGAGCGTATTGTAAAATCTTATCAGCCTCGGTTTAGTCGGTTGATTGTTATGCTTCAAACAAGGGTTTTTCGGCTTTTGGGTCGACAGATCAAAACATCTAGACTCAATGTTGTTACGTGTCGTAAGATACGGTATATCCTTGTCAGCTAGCGGCGTAGTCGCATCTATCGCGGGTCCCCGAGTCATTGCGACAGCGAGGATAATAGTATTCTGGTAGGGATTGGCAGACAGGGAGAGTTTTCATTCAATCTTCTCTCGACATATCTAAGCGGCAGGGTCGAACACCATGACGGCTGGAATATGTTCGGAAGTCGGGATGATGAGATTGGCAGTGCTAGATTTGGGTTTGTTTGGTCTACAACCCCTTTAGCCTCCTACCATCATCAGGAGAACGCGCAAACAGGCGCCGATTGGGTGCGTCTGGCTACGCGACAGCTGGTCCTCAAGACTGTGGATCCAATGTGGTTTGTTGGAAGCCCAGCACTCCAACACTCACCACTGTATGCGTGCTTCTTCGTGCAGGGATACTAGACAGTGAGAAAGGATCCGAATGTCCAGGAGAACGCTGCTATTCCGAACGCGCCTCATGTTATCCTGCTATACACGTTGCTCACTCAGCGTCGGCCGCTGATGCGAAATCCCTCAAAGTCCTGGCTGGTACTATCTTGCGACTTGGAGTGCACAGCACTTCGAGTCTCCATAAGGCGATAACGACGCCCGGGCTACAGATGTTTGTCGGGCCCGGGAGGTCCTGTTGATTCTTGGTGCCACTGGTGGTCCTCGAGGCAGATACTAGCCGAAAACTTGACTATATGCGGTCCGCGGCCGGTATTTTACCTGCAAACACGTTGCCTGACCCTGCGCCCCGACCACCTATTCAGAAGATACAAAAACCTATGCCCATTACCCAGGGCGAAGGGCTTGCGCTCTGGATTGGCTCTGAATGGATATTCTACTCGGGTGAAATTGCAGACACTTGATGACTCGGACTGAGGTAGCTCCACGCTGCAAGGTCGTATCTCCAGGAAAATGGCACATGTCGTATTCGTCTCTGGGGTTCTCTGTTGTATTAGGAACTCTCGAATGCCGCTTGAACTCTGGAAGTTTGACTTTGAGATTGATGCTTCTCAACTCGACGAGGACATCGGAGGGTGGGTTGCGCCTAGGATGCTCTGGTTGCCCTTATAGAAAACCTGGCCATCTATTTTTTGCTGTACTTGCCTCTGGTCTGATTCGAGTCGAGGCTTGACGAAAAGAATTTCACCCATCGCATCAGGCCCCACAAATTCCGTGTCCGGAGGGCGTCAATCAATCCCATCAAGCAACCTGATGACGCGCAACGTTATTTCTTTGGATATTCTTTCAAGACGGCTACACGAGGCTCTGTGCATGCCATACTATCGCGTTCTTGACGCGTCAAGCGAGATGTCGGCATATTTCAACTTCCTGCTGAGCAGGGGCCGCAGATTTGTTTCGCTTAAATGATTTCAATAGCCTATACTTGCCTTGGTGAGTGGAAAGCTCGCAATCTCAGAGGCTTTTTGACCGATAAAGGTGCTTGATACGCTTTTGGGTCGCCACAACCTCGGCTGCACACAAAACGGCTATCGAGGTGAAATTTATTGACAGGCACTTCTAGCCGCCTCACGATGACAACATGTTCTGTATACAGTATGTCGCCATTTTATCAAGGAAATTAATACCGTTATGGACCAGAAGCCTACCTCTCGGCCGCCTAATCTGCTGCAAGGAATGTGGAGTTGTCCAAAATTCGATAGTTGTGACTCTCGATTAATTGACGAACACGTTGAGTGTGCACGAACGCTTTCCTGAAAATCACGGCCCATTTCCATCTCTGTACGGATCCGACCTTTGATTAGCCCTGGTACTCCCATACTTCGTAGGTCAATTTTCTTTTTTTTGGTCTATTCCGAGGTCGGAGTAACAGGCCTTTTTAAGATCCCAAACGCTACGATGGTAACTTGGAGTTCTTGTCACTGTGGGGTCAGTGTAAGGAAGCTAGAGTGCGAATGCTAACCACTACACCAAAAGGGTCATAACTGAGAAATATGCTTTCTCAGTCACTTCGCACTATATCTGTACATTAGGCGGACTGTATTAATCCCAGGATTACAGGCAGCCGTCGTACATTATCACCTCCAACAAAGTGGGATGTGTTCCCCGCGATATTTCCTCCAAACAAGGACCAGGCCACCGAAAGGGAAGGTGACCGCCGTACCAGCTTTCTTCCTCTTCCTCCATTCCTACAACCCCCCCGCCCGTATATTTTTTGTAGCCGCGGAGGGTTTCTCTCCAATCCAACGGACTATTGCTCCATTTTTAGCGGAAGTATGGCCAGTATATATTTCAATGAACTATCGGATTTGGCTCGTTTTCATATCTGGAAAAGGAACGGAAACTAGGACATCCAGGCCAGACAACTTTTTCGCGTCCGCGCCAGAGATTCCTATTTGAGAATTCAAGGGTTATTTTTCTGATTGCGATTGCCCTGAATCCAGTTGAATGTCGATATCAGGCAGAGAATCTCCTGATGCAAGATGTCTTCGGCGAATGAAATCGAGTTATTGCTATTCTCGAAATTGTTGGCCAGACACGCTTGCTTGGTCAACCATCAAGAATTGTGCGCGAGTGGGTGGAATTTCCTTGACATTCGATAGAATGGCTTTCTCTCAGTTTAGAACCATAAAAACAGTATATCTGAATAGCCGTCGATGTAATGAGTACATAGATACCAAAAGCCATGACCCTCGTGTTGATATAATCCGAGCTGTGTGTTCCACCTCATTAACCAGAATCTAGGCAAAGAATTGACTAGAGGGCCTTTCTGCCACGCCAAATGGTATCTCATAGGCATATAGACACATCCTTGCTTCCTATAAAGATGAAGCAGATTGAAGGAGGAAAGGATCAGAATTTGGTGAGAGTTTGTCAAGTGATGCTGATGTTCGATCTTCATGGATAGGGGGCAGTTGTGCCGACGTCAAATTGCATGTAAGAAAGCACCTGAAGTTTGCAAGCCTCTGGGGTGTTCGGTCCGAGTGTTTTTGGAGGCAGGGGAGGTGCGAGGGAGCAGTATGGGTCAAGAGGGTTGGTGATGTTGAAGCCTGTATTAGTAATACAAATGTAGTGACGCATAGTACGACGTGAAGGACCACTCACTGAGGTTTCTTCGAGTCTATTCTGAAGCATCCCCATGGCTTCTCACCAAATCCAACCGTTCCATGGCCATTTCACGGCCATCCCGTAACACTTCTTGAGATGTTGAAATCAGACCAGGGTCCACACTCATTCGACGGCACCACCACGGGCCAATTTCGTGTACGTTGCATTGAAAAATCTTCTTCTGAACTTCCAGAGCCCAAATGGCCTGTTTCTGGAGAAACTGAGGGCAGGATAGAAGTCAACGATGATGAGAGAGGTGAAAAACGCGGGCCATCGCGGCGCCTCTTCAGAATGGGTCATTTTTGGTGTCATTCCATCGAGTCAAAGTAAACTTCTGAATAGAACTCAAAATCAACAGTGTATATGCATTCTGCAATGTGATGCTGGATGAATGAGTTCCCAATGCGTTTGCACAAAATTTTGATGTTTGATCAAACAACTGCGTCTGGCCGGCAATTTCGAAAACAGCAATAAAAGAAAATGCAAGATAAATATTGCGGTTGATGTACATACGTGGACATGCAAGATTGTAACGAGAGAATACAGATGAGGTCTACTAAGAATTATAAGTACTACTAGCGAGTTATAAGCAAGATAAACGAAAATCAGAATCAAGACATGGAAAGAGAGGACAGCTCGTATCTAGAAGCCATTTTAGATCTTGTCCCAGAATACTTCAGCGCGCTCCTTGACGGTGTCGCCACTGGTGGGTGGGATGCCAGAGCCAAGGATACCCTGCCAGACACCAGTCATGCCAAGGCCTATTTGTCCGTCCTCGACATCGAACTCAGCAATGGCCACCTGGTCGCTGCCAGCGGGGCGAGGGTTGTAAGTCCAGAAGGGGGCGGTATCGTTGCCGGTGGTAGGAGTGCTGCTGACCAAGCTGATGTTCCACACGTTGTTATCGAAGTGCTCGAGCTTCATGTGGGAGAACCAGGGGGAGTCGTACTGGGCAAGAAGGGTAGGGGTGCTGTCGGAGATTGCGCCAGGGAGGATGGTGGTGAGGTTGGCGGCGAGGGCCTGGCATGCTTCAGAAGCGTTTGCTGGGGCCGGGTTGATAAGGCAGAGGTCGAGCTCGCCATAGCCGGGGTTCATGTATTTGCCAACGAAATCGGTGAAGTTGAGAGTGGGCGCTTGGGATTTGGTGGCGAGGACAGTTGCTTTGACGGGTGCTACTGACTTGATGGCCTTGTACCTGGCGTCCCAGTCGATGGTGTCGAGGCCGAGGGCTCGGTCATAGATGTAATTCTTGATGACTTCACCGATTTGCATGCCGTGTTCGTTGTCGTTGGAAAGAACAGCGCAGCCAATGAAGTCGTTGGGTAGACGTGAGATTTGAGTGTTGAAGCCTTGGATGAAGCCACCGTGTTCGAGGACGTCTGGAAGGCTAATGAGGATAGGATCAAGCGAGGGAGCAGGAGGTTACTTACAGTGACCGCGGTAGTAGAGTTGGAGTTGAGCAGAACCGTACATGGGAATAGAATATTCAGGGAAGGAACTACAAAACGAATGTCAGTCAACAATCTGGTATGGCCAGAGGAAGAACGTACGGAAGGTAAGGTCCAGAAGGAATGATGGCAGCTGCGATCTCGTCGAAGACACCTTCAGGCATAACTTGGTCACCAGTATCGGGATGTTTGCCGCCGAGCAAGAGGACCTTGAGCCATTGAGCCATATCGGTAGCGGTCGTTAGCATGCCACCAGCACCCGAGAGGACGTTACCATCGTCATCGGCGTCAACGCCAGCCCACCAACGCTGCTGACGTGGGGTTCCAGCGAAAGGATCGGTGTAGGGATCCCAACCACCTCGAGACATGCCGTATGCGAGTGCGCCGGGGGAGTTCACGGCTGTTTGATAGTTGAAGGTAGACTCCTTCATGCCGAGGGGCTCGAAGATGTACTTCTGGGTGAAGCGGGGGAAGGAGAGGCCAGTGAGCTTCATGGGAACGTAAGAGAGGAGGGTGTAGACGACGTTGTTATAGAGCCAAATGTCGCGGAACTCCGCAGCCTGGCGTTGGAAGCCAAACTTCTGAATCTGATAACGAGATGGTTCAGAGAAGGAAGAGATGCCTGAAATGATATGAACTTACGACACTCTGGACATTGTCTGAGTAGTGGTAGGAGAAGTCGTGCAAGGGATAACCGGTACGATGACTCATAGCATCGGCAAGCTGGGCTTCCTCTGCTGCGACTGGGTCCGTAGCATTGAACTCAGGGATGATGTCCCTAATCTTCGTCTTCCAGGTGATGGGCTTGTTCGAGAGTTCAGGCTTGTGAATAAGGAGGCCAGAAGCAAGAACGTTGAACAACTGGGGGCACCTCGTTAGCGGCTGGTCGATCCAATATAGTGGAATAATCGTACCTTGGTGTTGGAAGCAATGTTGAAGTAGGTATGCTCGGTGACTTTGGTACCATTACCGTTTGCAATACCATACCCCTTTGTCTCGGTGATCCACTTTCCGTCCTTGTCCTGCTTGACGAAGGCGACGGAAATACCCCCAGGAGAGTTCCATTCACTGATCATCTTGTTGATGAAATCATCGGTCTGCTTGTCCAGGATCGTATAACCATTGTGGGCCTGGTTGTGCCCGGTATGGTTAGAGTGGTTATGACCGTCTGGATTATCCTTGCACCTCGCTGCGAGTTCTACCGGGGTGGCAGCACCAAGAGCGGGAGTGGCGAACAAGGAACCGTAGATAATGTAGTATGGAACAAGCTTGAGGAGTGCTTGAAACTGCATTGTGAACCTGATAGACCTGCGAGTTGGAGCAAGCTAAGGAATCGAGACTCGGGAGTCGAGAGTGATGGTTTTTTGCCACCATTTGGCACCAACTTTTATATGGGGAACCCACTCTGCGATTCATGTGGTATGGACACAGGCGTTGATTTCCAAAAACGGCACGGATTTGGAGGTGGTGTCGCGGTTGAGAGAGCTGAAGCTTGCGGCACGAGAGCCCATACACTGTCCGTTCTGCTTCGCCGAGATGCTTGTAGGCGATGAAACATGCCCCTTGCCTGACTACCGAAGACAGAAAACGTCGGGAGAGCCCCGCATTAAAGCCCTCAGGTGCTGCCGGCCCGGCAGCATAATGAACGAGCAGAAGTCCGAAGCAAGCTGATAGAGCTTTAGGCTGAGATAACTTGGAATGGTATGGCGGGGCAGAGTTATGCTCGACAACCGCCGATGGACATTTCATGTTGGCGGTTCAACTTCAACACCAGACCTTGCGATTCAGATCTTTTGCAAAGGAAATTTTCGGGCGGCATGCCGGCAGATCCCAATATCTTTTGCTCTCATGATCGATGCGGGTAAGAAACTGACTTTGGCGTAAGACACCAGCGTATGACCTCTGCAAGTAAATTTGAGAGGAGCAGCTCTATGATAGTCTATCTCAGACTGCCACCGCTGCGATAATACAGACGACAATATGAATTCCCCTCACCAAACCCGAAGATTCTAAGTTTAGCGCTCGTCACCTGAATGTTGTTCGGCCGCCATTGCATCGCCACCACATTTGATCCCTCTGCCTGTTTTGGGTGATCCCATCAAAGACTCAAAAGGCACACCGGAAGCAAATGCCTGTTTCCGAATCTCCAGCGGCAAAAATCTGGTGAGCAGTATCTGAAGGAACCTGAATAGCATTAGTTAGCTATTCGATAGCCACCCACTTTTCGAGACGACGTCAACACAGAGAAACCTGTACTTTGTTTTACCGAATTGAAAAAACCAGGCAAATCCCAAACTCAAGTCTTATCTGAAGCGCCAGGTCAAAGCAAGGTACACGTCCTTCCACGTCGCAGTCAGGCGTACCAATGAACCGCAAAAATGACATAGCGAACTCTGACCTGCGATGGCCAGATCATGCCGCTTCACCCACTTGAGGAACCGCCCAGTTACCTTCCAATCACGACAAACTCTGGACCACGGACGTCAAAATCAACTCCCGAGACTTCGGCACCGTAAAGTCGAATGTGTCAGCGTTGAATATCGGCCGTACGAGGACTACTTGTGCTGGCATGACTCTGAATGAAGTGGATGTTTGAGAGAGGAACAGGAGGGCAGCGGGACAATGGGAGGAGAAATTGAGCTCTAAATGAAAATATCACTCCCAAGGTCATCGATCACTCCTCGAATTTTCGCATCTCAGCCGAATGGTATGTTTTGAGTCAGGTCTCAACCTCGTGAACATTCACAGAAGAGAAGTCAATATTGGTTTTTGGTGGTATCTATGTCTAAAAGGAATGTGAGGGTATGTTGATGGTCTAATGAGGGTGTGGTAGTATCAAATCCAGGAAATGTGTACGCGTGAGAGATAAGTCCGTCGAGGTGTGACAAAGGTAGCAGGGGTATAAGCCAAGGGGGAGAAAAACGGGAGGAAAAATTGAATTGGAAAAGGAAAGGTATGTACTCAGGTTTTAGCCTTATGGTATACTTCAACCATAACCTCTTATCTCTCGATCATGAGGCATGCACTGAAGAGGGTATAGTATCTGAAACCATCGCGTAAGGCTATAATCATTATAAAAATCATAAACAGCTGAAAAAAACGGCGGTGATGGTGGTGGTGGTGATGGAGGGTGAGGTCCGTGAAGGTGTGATATTATACACATGCGCTGTAAGGTACCATGTACGAGTGTATACACATTGCTTGAAGAAAGAAATGGCAGAAAAAAGAAGACGGAAATCGTATAAGGCATTATAGACATTATAGACATGATTGGGCGCATATATGCGGCGTTGTTTGGAGGCGGGTCCGTGCGAGGTGAATGTACGCACATAATGGACCCAGAAGTTACCGGAGACGGGGAAACAATATACAACAGAAAGAACCTAGAATAAAGATAGAAGCATCCAAGGAGAGCACATTTAACACCTCGGGGGCAGCTGAGCAGTCGACCCGACAGAAACCAGACCGGTGCCGACGGTCCTCGCACGTGTCCTGAAGAAGGGAGTCCCAGCCTTGATCAACTCGGTGAGCCTTCCGTGGCGCTTAGCTTCCATCATGAACAGGCCCGTGGATGGGATACCCATGGCTGTACCATGCGCTGAGGTATGAGCAGGCTGCACAGCAGGTGCATGAAGGTGAGCCTTGTGAGGGAAGTTGACGCCACCGGAGTGAGAAGGTTGGAAGGCATAGGCAGGGTAGGAAGGTGTGCTAGTGGCGGCGGCACCGGAGGTTAGGACAACCCTCTCTAGTCTCGGGTTTTGTGATACCGTGAGGATGGCGTTGTTCCATACAGAGGGAAGCTGAGTGGAGAAGCTTCGGAGGCTGGGAGCATGGTAGGCGAGCGAATGAACCAGCTGTGACGTTGGCCCAGCAGTAGCTACTAGCTCGGGGACACCCGAGGGTGAGTGCACTGGCTGGGAAGAGCGAGCTGTTGGAGGCCGTGATGCGACAGGAGAGTCGTCTGAGAGCTTGAAAGCGATGTTTGCGGTATGCTGTCATACATTAAAATGTTAGAATTGTTAACAACGAGCCACATTCCATGTATGCTTACCAAATCTTTCCACCCATCGCACTCCCTGACGGCCGTAGCAAGGGCCATGATGAAACCCCTAGGTCGGGGCAATGAGAGGTAAACATTGTTCATCCTCTTAACCGTGATCTCACAGATCTGCTGCATCTCTCCGAGGGCATCGAAGTACGCCTCATCGATGGTTTGCGCGTCGTCCTGAGCAGGACTTGAAGGAGCAGTAATCATGACCTCCAAAGACCGAATCGATCCCGCGCATGACCGCATCACAGCTGCGGCTTCATGTGTCCAAACACCCTCGAGGGCCAGACTGCGCACGTGAGATTTAAGTGTTTCATGTGTCGATAGCGTCTGCAACAGGAGACGGGCGGATTGTGGGTTCGTAAGTCGAATGGTGTGGTAGAATAGGGGAAGTGCAATCCGTGTCAGCTGTTTTGAGACCAGGAGGGGCGCCAGCCGGGCGCTGGTGTGGTTGGCAGATTGATGGATGAATGCAGGCCGAGCGACGGTATGGTTATGCGTCGGGTGAGCGAGAACGAGGATGAGGATCCTCTCGATGAGCTCTTCGGGGAATGAGGCGAATGTGAGAGCGGCCATGATGGATGAGATGTAGTGCTTTGGGTATTGGATGTCGGTAGGATGAGTGTGTAGTGGCTGGCACAGCTAGCGACTGATTAATATTGGACAAGGGTATAATGGACTTTTGACCGACAGCTAAGCGGGGAGGAGTAGGAATAGCTGGCTGGCACTGAATGGGTTGTATATAAACGGAGAGCACCCAGGCTGTTGGCGATTATGAAAGGGGACCAGCCTCAAGGATGGGGATTGGTTTGTTCTCTGATGGCAGTGTCAAACAGGGAAACCTGCAACCCTGCAGTAAAACTTCGATCTCCGATCGTCCCCGATTGGCGATGGTGATCCAGTGAGCTGGTCACCCCTCCGATGCGGAATACACGCAAAGAAATATAATGCTCCGAATTCTAGCAGATTTCGAGTCTGCTTCCAGCTGGGAAACCTCAGAAACCATGACCCATGTCCTCTGAAAATGCTGCTTATCCGACTTTTACCGATAAATTTTAATGAAGGTGCCGTGTATAGGCTTTTTTGTCCTCTCAAGCTGTTACACCGTACGGATCATTCGCTTTGTATACACAACACTCGGTGCTTTCGAATTCTCGATGCCTCGCTAGAACATGTTACTATCACGCCTCGAAATTTGCCGCGAGCAACCTGAAGAACTTGGACACCCTCCCTGGGTCAATGTACGTTCTTCCATCCCAAGCAAGGCGTTCTCTTTCCTCATCAGAAGATGGATGATCAGCACTGAGGTACAGTAGGCACTCCGCCTCCGCCGGTAGCATAAACGGAAGCTTTTTCGATAGGCTTTGTTCCCAGTGTCCTGACAACCTGCATGTTTTACCTCACACTTCTGAATAGCTGTCCATCTCTTTCGAACAGTTCTTTGTCTGTCGTCAAGCAACTTGACTTCGCCGCGTCCCCCTATGTCCATCCATTTTCTTTGCTTCGACTGCTCGTTCTGCCCCCGACTGAGTCTTCACGTTCTGACCTGAAATGCCTCGACCGAACCTCATGATCTTGAAACACCGAGCTCGTTATTGTTCATCTCCCTTGAATTCCGAATCATAGGAGCTCTGGAGCTTCATGACCAACTGAAACTAGTCACGTTGGACTCGATGGAACCTTTTTCTCAATTGAAGTTCGCAGATCCTTATTGTTTCCACTCTAAGCGGTAGTGGAAATTACTTACTGGGACCCGTCGCCGGGACGTAAACTGATTCCTCCTTGGACAACCTTGGGAACATACAGCTGGACGCGATTGTCCTGAGGTCCTGATAGGAATGGAGCACTGCAGCGAACGGGCATTGGAGAGCTAACGCATGATCTCCGTCGTCATAACTTGAACATGGGGCCACTTTTCGTGCTATCACGCAGCAGGATCCGAACCCCAACCATCTCTACTCTTCCATTTCATTCTTCAAACTGACAGTGAATTCATACCACTAGCACCCGGTGATAACAATAAGCACTGGGCTATGCATTATAACCTGCGATCTGGAGCGAGGATGCCTGCTAAGTACTTGCCTCGTGCCCTGTGCCTTTGGCGCCCTCTGCATTTCGCACCCTCGATCTATCACAATCACATCCTCCACAAAAACATACAATCGCCTCTTTGTCTTTGCATCCGGACCACGCTTGCGATGTACGGCCTACGCCACATTTTACTGCATCAATGTTTCCAGACCCAAACATTCGGTGATCGCCATATCGTTTCTCCATCCATCCTTCCATCCATCCCTTGACTCCTAGTCGACCCTCCTTCAACCCTTCCCCCTCTCCCCACCAACAAATTCGATCAGTAACGATCCATATTGTAGAATTTGCAAAACAGCTGTATTTGGTGTATTTGGTGGAAGAAAATTGAAGATATACCAAGCCGGCGGCGCCTCATATCCCGTTTGGGAAATAATTAAGACATAAGGGCGTATTTTGACCCTAGCGTTCCTCTTTGCTTCGCAGGTCCGTATGCATGACGATCGTAATAAGGTCGGCTTTCTTGGAGCTCCGCCACTCTGTTCCAACGCCGCACCAGGAATAGTAAGTCTGCGTATTGAAGGGGTTGCATCTCAGATAAGGTGCCATAGCAGCTTGATTGGCAGAATACGTCATGGTAAAGCGTTACTCTCCCAATTTTTATGGTCGAAGTAGTGGGCCCCCTCGGTGTCCAGCTATCTTGCCCGAGCATATCCAAAACTTGGCTTGCGTCCAAGAAAGCAAATATCTCTGCGATGGAAGAGGATTTTTGGCAGCGAATCCGTTCGTAATCGGCCAGGGTCTCTTTTCGATAGTGTAAGCCGAAATATGAATCTATGACAACTTGCCCTGAGGGACAGTCACAAAATTGCCGGTGGATGCGCAATTTACCGGCTCATCTGTTTCGTCGTTGAACTTGGTGACCCTTAACATGACATTTACATTACACTGTATGGATTTCATTGAGTCATAGGTGCTTACTGATAAGTTTGAATGGCCGTGGCCAGGATACCGGACCTGTTCATCGCGAAACGCGTCAGTAGCTGTACGATTTACTTCTCCCACCGCTCAATGAGTAGTTTTGAAAGGACGGCTGCTCGGTAGCTCATTGAACATTGAAGAAATTTGTTCGGTGGCCGCCGACGTCACTCGAAATGTCATCAAGTCGCTTTTCGCTTGAGGTGGAGGTATCCGCCCGTTACCTCGATTACCCATGAAGCAATTTCAGGACTCTAAGCAGTTGTAATCTGTCTGACACAAGTTCGTGAGGTTTAACGATATGCTACACATATGAACATTGCGCAACGCAACATATACGGGGATGTGAGGCGTACAGCAATGAACCTACGCCACTGGGAACTGGTTGAAGTGAGAAATGGACGGTGAAACTCACAAAGAACGTCATTCGTCGAGCTTGACTGATAGACAGCTCGGAGGCAAGAGCGTTTCGGTAGGGATCCCGAATACTATAACCCGAATATAAGAGACCAAACTCCCTCACGGCATATTTGACGGCGGTCAATACTCAGAGAGACCAGGACCATCCTCGTTTTTCGAGACGCATCTCGTACACGTCCCGCTCGGATCGAGTATTCAAGGCCGTGTCAAATGGGATGGCACGGTAACATGGCTATTTCGGAAACCAGTGATACGGTGATATCGGAGTGGAAAGTTTACAGTGGGGGGTTTGAGGCGATGCCAAGTATTGTGGAAGTGTTATTCGCCAGGTCCGAGTGCTGGTGAAGTTCTGGTTTACTCAGACAAACCCGTGGTCCTTGATAAACCTTTATTTCCAAGGCATACAGCAAACGAAAGGCAGCTATCGAGCTTCCAGAGCGGCCGACTAGAGGTTACGGCGTCTGTCCGGTACGCTAAACTCAGGATGGGCGGAAGCCGGAAGCAGATGCTTGGGCGCATGAGAGGCAAGTAAGCAAGGAAATTAGCTTTACGTGGTGCAGAGAATCGAGAACATAGAAAGGAGCATCCGGCTAGTCGTAGAATGCTGTCACACCGATCAGAAGACCGAAAAATTGGTGACTGTGAATATTTAGGCGACTTCAAGCTGCAAATAACCTTCCAAAAGTTTATCATTCAGGAAACGTTCGAAGCGACAACATATATACATTCGATCACGACACTCGAGGCAAAAGATGTGTTCACTGGACCTACATACAACGCTGAAAACCAAGCAAGCCCAGCTTGCGAATAGTTCATCCGGACCAGACGGCCTGATTAGATCGGGGTGATATCAGAAAATGTGCTTCAGGAAGCAAACCAGAACGTACCGGGCCGGGTTGGGTATAGTTCTTTGGAATGGCTGCAAGGCGTATTGAGCAAGAGAAAATAGATTCAACGCAGCAAAACATACGATAGTAGATATCAAGCAAAAGACCGGGCTCCTGCTCAGTGAGGTCAGCATACCGCCGTCGACGCTCGGCTATTTGTAACTAACCTTGCCCGTGTATACTCCAGGAATTGCGACCAAAGGACCGGGATTCCCATTTCCTCCACCAGTTAGATTGATTTGGGCGCACGAAATATAAAATTGGGCTGGATGCATATTGATGATTCGTATGGAAACTGATCAGGATTGTGACTATGGACTCACCTCCACCAAAGTAAGACGCATCATGAATAGCGATGGCCTCCATGCGCACAAGGTATTGACCGGAAGGAGTCGAAGGAGGGATCGTGAAATTGACACGGTCGGATTTAGTGCTTGGGAAGGAGATCGACTTCCCTCCATCTGTAACGGGAGTAATTTGATACACCTGGACGCCTCAGTTTAGCTGGTCAGAAGCAACAAGAAGACTGTATTACCTTGAACCAGACGGCTCCAGAGGCGTCCCACTTCGACACATCAGTTCCAGCAGGTGCCTTCGCCATGTAGACATTCACGACCTAGCAATCCCATGAAGACCAGTACACCAACCGAATCGAAGCCTACTTACGCCCTGGTGATAAATGTTCTCGCTATCAGTCTTGAATCCTATCTGTGACCCAGCGGCGACACTGATAATGGATGCGGCCGATTTGACCTGGGTGTTGTAGCAGCGGAGGTCTGCGCTAGATACATCCGTAAGCTACATAAGATTAAGGAATGTACGGTCAGGGATTGATAGGAAGGTTACTGACCGGTTCACGACTCTCCCAGTTGTTTGTCTTCCTGGCGTATTGCCAAGAGGATGTGGCTGCACCTCCGACGAGCACCGTCGGGAAAGTGTCTGCAAGCGATAATGTCATTCTAACAGAATGCTTAATAGGGCAGGTACGTACAATGCGCCAACGTCACAGATGCCAGCGCAAGAGGGAGGAGAGTAGATGTTAACTTCATAGCTGTTTCTTCGATTGAAGTAGAGGAGCGTTGTTTGTTGGATTATTCTTTGTAACGCTGGAGAACGACTGCATTTATACCCAGCTGAAGTGCCTCCGTTCGCGAGATCCTCTGAAGCCATGCGCTGTTTTTGCCGAAGAACTTGTGTTGCCAGAACTCAAATGTCAATAGACTTGTGCTCTTTGATGGTATCACCGGACGAGAGTGTAAAGAATTTGTGGAGTGGGGCGGTAGAAGAGCTGAAGAAGATAGGAGAGTTCCCATGAGCCACATGTACTCACGTAGAAACCAGACTAGCAAGATAGGGGTCTGAATACGGAAGTAATCCGAGGGCAACAGGAGCACATACAAAGGATTTGTTCGCACTATCGTTGCCATCTGGATAGCTGCAGAGTCCATGCAGACTGTGGCATATGTTTCACAGAGAGCCACGCAGAGACAGACTTAGGCTCAGAAAAAGCATGAAAGATATCTCAACCCATGTGTTAGGCTATAAACGGGAGGCGTGGTTTCTTCGAGGTAGCATGAGGAGTGCCAACGAGTCCTAGTCCTGAACCTACCCTCTGGGCCTCTAGAAGGTGGTGTCTAAAATGCTGCAACACATTTCTTTCAACATGACCCTCAGCGTCAGATTGCTACTTGCAGCGGGCCCAATTGTTACTCGGCATCACCACGAAGCAGATCACTAGACGCTTGCCTCCAACGCGTTCAAGTTGACTGTCCGGATCCGGAGCTTTCAAGGACCATCCTCAAAGTTCCTGAAGACCTCTTTTAGTCTAAAGAGTTGTATGTAACTTCTACGCGCGTCATCAGGCCCTCCTTGACCTAGCCCCCAACTGATTGTAGTATCCTTGCATAACTTGAAGCCGTCGCCGTCACCCAAGAGGTAAAAGCAGCATTCCCTTGCGTCCCACCTGGCTTGTGAAGCCGTCGCACCATGGCAAATAATTGTAGGTTGTGGGCGCAACGTCATGTCTCATCGGAGCGGACACAGGGCTTCGATGTAAAGAAAATAGGATGTATTCCCAATTGTAATCGAATGACTTCCATCTAATGATTACGCTTCCTTTCCATACCGGCCCCCTGCACAACATAAGATCCGAGGTGCGAATACTGCGGCCCAACACAATGTCTTCAAGTGCTCGAACCGTGAGGAGCTCTGTTTGTAAACCCAGTGGCTGGAGACCAGGCGAGTAGAAGGCGTCCGAATCGGTTAGAGGACGTCGGTCAACACTAGAGGATAGTGCTTGAAGACTCCTTTCGACCTCTGTAGCCGAGGGATGCCTGGCAGGATCTCGACTCCAGCAGGTGGTCATTAAGTCCCATATTTCAGAAGTCAGTCTCCTAGCAAGCCAGGTTTCACTGTTGCTGTCGGGCCGGGAAGGGTATAGATCTTCTGTAGCGATAAAATGGGCACAGATGAGGGGCGGATCAGTAGGTTCATAGAAAGGGAGTCGCCCCGTCGTAATCTAGAATACAATCCAAACTTGTGAGCGACAGGGCGGATGCAACGAGTTATATGACACACTTCGTAGACGACGCATGCCCAGGCATATACGTCCGTCGCAGTGGTGTTCCGATTTAGTACCATTCCATCCTCGCCCGGGTTGAGGGTTCGGTCAACCGGACGAAGTAAGTCCGGGGCCTGCCAACGTATTGTACCACCCGTGTGTGCGACTAAAGACGCGCTGGCGAAGTGCATAATATTCCGAGCGGAAACAGACGAAAGGCCAAGATCCGCCAGGTGAGCTCGGCCATTTGCATCGACAAGAACATTGGCCTAGTAAAGTATGAGTCTTGTCATCGAAGGTGTGAGAAGAAGAAACGTGCCCCTTTCAGATCGCCGTGGGTAATCTTGTAAGAATGCAGATATGCCACACCGGCTACTACATCTTGAAGCTGTGGAGATTAGTCTGGAACGTACGTTGCACTGCGGCGAGAAACGCACTAGGGGAACGCAGTTGACCTCTGGACGTCTGTCGGGGAATTCGGTGATGTCGCCATTGGTCATCCAGGGAGAGATGAAGCAGGGGGATGAATCGACCTGACAGAAACCCCGGAAAGGTAGAATATTTGGATGCTCTAAACAGCTCCATAAATTGCACTCTTTGATTGAATTCCGGAGGTTTTCGATCGAGTCAGCATTGAACTTGATGCTCAGTCACGAGGAGATTTAGCTTTAGGAATCGGTCTACAGCTTCATCTGGGATCCGGAGCCTCTTTATGCACACCTGATGGTCCTCATAGTTGCCTTTATAAACGTCCGCAAATGCGTAGAACGCAACCCGACTACTATTTCGGATTTCAAAGGGTTTTCCAAGTAGAAGAGTAGGAGGTATCAACCCGGAGGCCTTGCACAGTCTCTGCATTGCCGCGATTATGTGTTTTCGGAGATCTTCCGAGAGGCGTTCAGATCTCAAAGCCTGTGCGAAAAGTATTAGTTGTTAAGAACCGAATATGTGCTCAAGTAGTGACCTACCGCGTATAACAGTTCAAACATAAGATGAAGTTCATCTTCGTCAAGTTGCAGGTGTCGTTTATATTCTTCCTTGTCCGTGAGCATGGGCTCTAGACAAGCCTTTAGTGTCGGCAATGAATCCCCTGGTGGGGATTGTTGGTAGGTTAAGTTTGGGATGGTGTGCGCGCTCGGCTGGTCACCAGCCGCGGACTCCTCCAGTCGGTTCGCGCAACGTAAGGGAAGATTGAATGGGTTGAAAGGAAGGGATTTTAGAATACGTGAGGTGACAAGGCCCTGAATGAATTTCAACGAAAAAGATGTAGTAATATTGCCGTAGAACGGTAGAAATGGCATTGCTGTTGGCTCAAAGTTACCAGTCGACTCTTGAGAAACAATCGCGTATCCGACACATCGGATAAAATACAATAGAAGTTACCACGGATAAAGGAAGTGGCAGACCAAAGAGAACTTGGAATAATCGAAGGGAACAAGAATTCGCTGAGCAGGCGTAGTCTGGGCCCGCTCAGCCCGGGAGGTGAAAGTGATAAACTTAGGTCAGTTGAGGGTAAGGAGAACAGAGAATATATTAAACAGAGCTTCTAATTCCGAGAGGCTGGGCCAGCGTTCAATGTGGTACCCCGGCTCACCGCCCCAAGAGGAAGTCCCGACAGCTCACAGATGAGGATAAAGAAGTATCGGCCGCTGCAATTGTATATTAGGACTCAGCACTCACAAATCAGAGGGTGGAGGTGGTGACAAATAGCTGAAAAAACCGTGAAGCGCGGTGGAATCTATTTGAGCTTGGAGGCACATGTTTGACATTGTTTTGCTTTGATAAACCTTGCAATTTACCCCGGTCCCCCAGTTCACTGCAATTGGTGTGCCGAAGACACCGGTTTGACTGTCATGATCGTCAAAAACACGTGGATCGCCGTCAAAGCAGACAGACACGCCTTTGCCATGCTGCAAGACACCAAATAATATATTGAAGCCGCCAACACTCAGATAATGTGGTCTTTTTCTGACCTATCTGTGTCCGCAGACACCAATGTGTGATGAGGTGACGAGCTGGTCAGTCTTCCGAATGCCCGGTTTGCCATGTACGCACGCTGAAGCGAGATTCTACAGTTCTCGAAGCAGGCAACCAGGACGACTCCAATCCTCAATCCCACTTACTCGTGCCGACCTTGTCAATGACTCTACTGCTGCTCTCCAAACGAGATTGGATCTTATCCTGAAGAATGAGCTGCACTACAAATGTCTCCTGAGCCTTCGCAGGCGTCGAGCTCAAAAGCTACTTGATTTGTTTGAGTCTGTACGAGGAACATCATCTCTGACCCTCATTTTTGCTGATCCTCAACTTCATGCAGATATTGGAATCCGAGACGATCACACCAGCGTTTCGCCGCAACTTGATTGTCGCAATGCAAAGGCTGTCGAAAACCTCCGGACTCTTTCCCTACTCCTTCGAGATACGAGGAGTCAGTATCAAAGGACACCCAATCGCTGCTGGTAGCTTTGGGGATGTTTATAAGGGTTATTACAAAGGACACCCGGTCTGCGTCAAGATGATTCGACTTTATCAATCTTCCGCCACAGGACAATTTTTGAAGGTAGGGAATACATACCTCTGCTTGGATATGATCATTTCTAACATTGCCGTAGCAATTTGCGAAGGAGGCTATACTCTGGAGTCACCTTCCACACCCCAATATTCTCCCTTTCTACGGTGTCTGCCAAATCAATTCTAGGCCGTGCTTCGTTTCGCCATGGATCGTCAATGGAGATATTCATAGTTACTTGACTGCTCACCCAGACGTAGATCGTCTTCTTCTCGTATGCTCTGCCTAAGCCCGTATGTTATCAGCTTCTGATAGAAATCCTCTCCAGCTTCGAGATACCGCTGAAGGGCTGGCCCACCTACATTTCTACGAGGTCATTCACGGAGACCTCAAAGGGGTGAGCTACCTTGCCTTGCCATTGCTCCCCTACGACAAATTCTGATATACTTTCCTAGGCTAATGTTCTGGTGAACGGAGTAGGCCGCGCCTACCTCGCAGATTTTGGTCTCTCCTCCGTTTCTGGCCCTAACATCCTCCACTGGACGTCACAATCGAATCCGGAATCTCGAGGAGGCTCTACAAGATGGCAGGCTCCAGAACTCTTCGATGATGTTACCGATGCAGTCGTCCCGAACTCCAAGGCTAGCGACGTTTATTCGTGGGGTTGTGTCTGCTACGAGGTAAACATTCCCAGCTCCTTTCGAGACAAACAAGCATACTTAATCAATCTGATTTGATAGATTATGACCGGTCATATTCCCTTCCCCGAACTTTCCAAGGATCCAACCATCATCAACGCGGTCAAGTACCGTGGTCGTCGCCCTTCTAAGCCGGCTGAGAGTAGCGATGCTTGGGGCCCAGGTCGATTCAACCAGGCGTTGTGGGACTTCGTGACCCAGTGTTGGGCAACCGATCCTTCAGAAAGACCCTTCACCGCAGACCTTGCCCCCGTACTCTACCGCATCTCACCAACGGTTGATACTCGAAAGTACATCGATCCTGAAGAGATCCATGCACCTCGCTTTCGGGCAACTGGGCGCAGGCCGCATCGGTTGACCGTCTACGAGCTGGAGGAGCTCATTTTTGGAGACGACGACGATCCGGAGATAGACAGTGTCAAGTCTTATTCTGATAGCTCCGTTTTGGTTTCGCTGCAGCCGAAACAGTTTGTACCTAATTATTCTTGGGAAGAGCCTGCATTTGGACTTTGAGCTTCTTTCCTTCTGTGTGTTATTCTCTATCGGTATTGATGACCATAACGATCTTCGTTTTCTTGTTTATCTCTTCCCAGAACACTTTGATAGCTGGTTACGCTTCCTTGGATGATGATGATGTTACATTTGTATTGTTGTACACTACACACGCTTAACACAAGGGTTACAAGGTCTACTTGGTTGCGTGGGCAGAGTCGGCGGGAGGCTGCAAGCGTAGTGAGTTCAAATACGATGGGCTGACACTAATAGGGACTCACTGCGTCATGGATATCAAGAGCCTGGGTGAGTTTCTTGAATTCCTCGGCGGTTGGGTGAACCTTGCCAGTGCAGACTGCAGATATCAAGCGCGATGAGCACGATCGTCATGGATCCTCGATGTAATGCACTGACTGTCGGTAACATGCTGTTCAGTTGAACCGATCTGGCTTGCAACGCCAGCGTAGGTAGCGCCTGGTTTTGAAAGATCGATCAGTCTGAATAGGCCCTCGAGACCTCAAGGGGCGATAAACGACATACCTTTCTTCTGCATGGCGCTGGCCAGAGCAGCACATTGTGGGTTGGGTGCCATTGTAGATGCTCGTAGGAGGGAAAGGGAGATGAGTCCTCGATAGCAACTGGAGACGTTCTAGATATAGCGCGTCGGACCGAACGCCTATCTCCTTCGAGCCACTGGATGTCGAGAAAACAGTCATGAGATCAGCTGGCTGGATCGCAGTACCGAATACAAAGATACAAGGCTATTCCATATCTTCACAGGACCATGCTTGGTCGTCAAGCCGGCATCTGGATAACTGCGCAAGAGAAGTAAGGGTGCGATCTGGTGAGGAGACCCCTGTTGAATTGAGTGCCTGATGTTTCCTGAATGGTTAGATGGTCCTCCTACCGACACATCCGACTGAGGAGCATCGGAATCTAGTTGGCAAGATTGCAACAGGCAGTTACTGTTCGGCATTCTGAATTCATTTCTTGGTACAGCTAGTATACATGTTTGGTTGTTCGTGGTAGAAACTGAGATACAATCAGACAGTAGCATGCTTGCCGCTATGGGAGAACTAGAATGACGAGTCAGCAATTATGAAACTGTCTAGGGAAGCTGAGCTGAGACTAACGTCGTCCTTGAGGCCCAAGGCCGCGGAAATCCTCTTGAACTCGTCTTCGGTGGGTTTCTCCTGGCCCACACAGACTACTTCCACATTAGAGACTGCGTGGGTTTAGTAGTAACGCCTAGATTACTTACTCTGGGTGAGGCGCTCCACGCTATCGCCTATCTTTCCAGCAAGTTCAGAGTAGGTGACACCTGTGTCGAACTAGGGTGAGTTACCAGAAGCAGTGATGGTGGTCGCCCACGTACCTTTACTGTCCATGGCGTTCTTGAGAGCAGTGCATTTGGGGTCTACGGGTGCGACCATTGTGGATTGTGCTTGTCTGTATTAAAGTGAGAATTGAGATTGAGATATCGTCTCGCCAAGTTGAGTCTCATATACCCATTGCGTATCTCCATACAGTTTGGAACTGACGATCATGAGGTCATCGTGTTTCTGAGGAGCATTCCTCCTTGACGAACCTGGATTTGGAGACTAGCGTCATGGAGGCGTCGGGCAGGTGGGATTTTCATCAGCCCTGATGGAAACAGTGGAGGCCGGGACGCCACTGGCAAGACAGTGACTATACTTCAAGCACTCGAGCTTCGACGAATACGAAGGATTGATGCAGCTGATGAAAATGGGGTCGGCAAAGGAGAGCGGAAGATTCAAAACAGTCGACTGAACCACATTTTGGAGGACATAGACACCAAGAAATGTATTCATTTTATACATTCGAACGCCACAAATGTATCTAAAGGAAAGACAAGATTGGGACAACGTGTGTAACCGGAGAGGGTGAAAGGAGGATGTAGAGAGAGTGGAAGGTTCAAGGGGTGGTGGGAGGGTCAAAGGAATGAAGGGTCTGAAAGGATGGAAAGGCAGAAATCGATAGCATAAAAAAAGAGTGAAAATATTGATCCCTCTGCATTACTGCAGGTCCCGAAGGGCATTGGTGAGCGAATGAGCTTGATCGTCCTGGTCGATAGAGAAGGCTGAGAAGGAAATAATCAAATTCCATTGAACTCGGGATCTAAGGAGTGATCAGACTTACCGCTCACGCCACCCATACAAAGATCCGTAGAGAGCTGAGCCTTGTACTTCGCGGCACCTGGTCCATCATATATCAACAACGTTCCATCCGAAAGGGTGAGACGGCCGGTTGAAGTAACGGAATCAACGTTGTTCGATTGGAATTGGTCGTTGTCAAAGGAGCCATGGTTCACGACAGAGTCGATCGCGAAATATGGGAAGGTTCCCTGGCCGAGAGCGCCCGAAGCGATACACTGACTAGTCTTGGTCGACCCAAGCGAGCGTGCGTAGAAGGGAATGCCTATAAGCAGTTGAGCAACAGGGAAACCTGCCTTTTGAGCGAGGGTGAGCGTGGCTTGCACGTTTCCCGGAGTGTTGGGTGAGTCGTTGGTGGAGGTGTAAGCATGGGTGATAATGCTGACGAAATCTGCCGCGGCAGCCATTGCAGCAGTAACTTTGTTGACACCGGACAACACCCAGAAGTCGGATGGCGTGGACAAAGAGAGGCTTGAGGTACCCAATCCGGTCTTGAGTGCGGTAGCCATCACAGTGAACTGGTTTGCGGTAATACCAGGTGCCCATTCAACATCAAGCCCATCAAGGTTATACCTAGTACACATATGAGCCTTGCATTTCGTTCATGACGGATGTGATGCGTACGTGGTCAGAACAGTCTTTGAAGTAGTACCAAACTTAGTACGAGCAGACCCCGAGTTTGCAATGGCTTTTATAGCGGTAGCATCCGCCCCGAGCCCATAGCCCCCGACTGCGGGAGAGGATCAGCTGTGCTAAGAAATGGGTTGGTTATCGGCTCTTACTCGCGAGGAAGACCTTCAGGTTAGAGTTCAGAGCTTTCAAAGCTGTTACGGCTTGAAGGGTAGGGACAAAATCGCTTGGTACAGAGACTGTACCGTCCGAGGCAAGGTTTCCATAAGCGACCTAGACCAGCCGGGTTAGCCTGCACAAACTCGTATAGATTGCCTGGACTGACCAATACGTGAGTGTACACAGAGGCATCGATGGAAGACGGGTTGGAGGGACTGCATGTTCTCGAGGTAGATCTGTATTATCATGAGATGTAATCCAATATCAGAGCGAGCGGGACTTGACTTACGAAGCGGAGAAATACCCAACGACCTTCGGTGCAACTTGGCTTTGGCAGACGGATGCTCCCCTGATGGACGAATAAGCGGCTACTCCAGTCGTAGCGCTGGTGACATCCTTGAGGAACAAGCTGGTATGTATGTCTGTGCGGCGGCCGTTGACACCCAGCTGCGGATCTTGGTGGAAGGATGCTTGTTCATTGCCCTTCAAATGTCGGTAAGTGGGCGGCTCTGCCTGTTATCTGGGAAAGATGCCCACCGCCCAGTCTTGCAGGAGACATGATCCTTCTGTGCATGACGTAGAGGGAGACAGGTGTTGATAGTGGTTCCCGTTCTGTGAAGTTCGGTCCCAACCAAACTGCCAAACAGTGGGGCTGAGGCTGCCATCACGGGCAAAATACTATTGTAGAAAATTATGAACAGAGTCGCTAAAGCAAGGGAAGTATGGACTCACAGGGGTATAATCAACATAGTCAACGTTTGCTTCAGGCTGTTTGATCATGTAGTTTCGGTAGAAAACATTCTGTGTCCATCTTGTCAGAGATTGGGCACAGAAAAGAGAGTCAAACATACCTGAGGACCAGTAGCACCAGCCCATTTGCTTGCCTTCTCTCCCGTCGACCTGTAATACTTTCATGTTAGAAAGTTCATGGCAGTGATACCTGGGCACATACCAGTAAATGGGCCACCAGGTACCGGTTTCTGACCCTCCTCCTTCGCCGCCACAGTTGGCCGTACAGCTTCCGGGGCGATGACTGTACGCAGGGGCAACATAGTTGAGTTCCAAGAGATTGTACCCCTCATAGCCACCATGCATGTTCAGGTCATTGGTAACGTTGAGGAAGCTTGCCACGTTGCCCATCGCGCACCATTGGAATGTGAAATGGCGGAGATTTCTGTTGCAGCGTGAGCCTAAGCCGCTCCCAACGTGAAGAGCATCACTGACCGCTGAGTGATGTTGAAGTAGAGACTGTCCCAAACGCGAGATCCTCTGAGATAACCATTGCCACCAGCGCCCTGCAGATGTTGTTAGATGACTGGGATATCCATGTAGATCTTGAGCGTACCTTATTCCAAGCGCCTAGGGATCACCATTAGCTACAAATGCTTCCAGAGGAAGGGAACCACGTACCATCAAAGTAACTGTCCTGAACCTGGATGTTCTTCGCACCCTCAGTAGCAACGGGATGGGACCCAGTCATGAACGTTTTCAGGTCCCGAACCTGGAAAGGGTATTAGCGACAATGATTTTCTTTCAGTCAACAACGCACCCATGAATTCTTGGCATAGCGGAATACCACGCCCTGTAGATATTGTATTAGCCTTCAACTTTTATCATCCTCCCCTGTGAGACGTACATGCATCGCCTTTTCAGGTGCCAGATTTCCATAATTACGTTCCGCTAAAGACTTTGTCAGCGCGTGTAATGAGAAATGTATCCTGTCCAACTCACCATCCGCAGGAGACAGTCCATCAATTGGCTGGGTAAGATAGAGATTCTCGATGCCAACATGCTCGATCGGATCTTCAATTGGCATGATTTTGGCGAAAGAAACGGCGTCTTCCATAAGGGCCGATCCGCCAGAGGTAGAGTTGGCGTATACATCGAAACGCAGAGGTGTATCAAGGTCGATGTATGCGCCTTTGACTGCATCCTTGCCAGTGGCGGTGACCGTGAACCAGTCTTGATAGACCTGGGAAAAAGTGAGAGTCTGTCTTGGCTCAGCAAGTGCGAACAACCTACATAGGAGTTCACAAAGTAATCTGTTGTGGTGACACCCCATTTCTCGTAGTCGTCTTCGCGAACAGGTGAAGCTGGGTTTGAATCAGCAAATGCGGTTCAAAGCCGAATTTGTGATCGAGCAACTTACCGACCCAAACCTGGGTTCCGGCAGCCCATGCATAATCAGACGCATTGGCAATATACACACGTGTGCTGCCTTTGGCACCAGCCAAATCATTAAGTTGCGATGCCATAAAGCCTTTGTTCTTCCCGCTGTCAATGCGCCAATGGTAGTTAATGGTTCCGTAGAAGATATCCACGCGGTTACTGGGTGCGATTGCGGCGGCAGGCTGGAATTTAGGGGCGATCTTCTTGCTGCCGACTCGAAAAATGGAACGGCCAGGCCAGAGCCAGCCGCTTGTAGCGCTACCCGCTATATGTGTTGGAAATCAGTGCTCTGTCTGACTTCACTGACGGTTGGGCAACGTACAGCCTGTGGACAAACTCCAAGAGAAGGACATGCCGGCTTGATCCCACTGGGTACATGATGAGCGACCAGAACGCGCCAGAGTGTGGTTCAAATTACCTGATTCCCATTAGGTGTAAGAACGTCATAAACTGTATCCGAATTAGGTTTGAAGACCAGCTGTGTTCCATCGTTATCTGGGTCGTTCCCGGCACCTCGGATGATCAGATAGCTCGAGTCAACATAGATCGTGTAGGAGAGATTTATAACACCTTAGTCGTGTCATTAGCTGGGCAAGACATTATACTTGGGAACTCACCAGCTGGAAGTTGCAAAACCGTGTAATTTGGCTTCTGGGACTGCGACTTGGCATCGGAGATTGCCCTTTGCAGCCCATCAGTATCGTCAACTCCGTCGTTCGGGATGACACCATACTGGCTAGCCAGAGTGGCTGCCGTGATAGTACGTGTTACGCGAGAATTATCAGGCAGAGGTTCAGAGCCTTGCATAAAGCCGACTTTGGACCAGTCAGGCAGACCTGAAATAGGGGCACGCCTGTTAGTTGACGTGAGATCAACGCTGGCGGCAGAGACGAAGGCAGCATGCCATGGAAGAGCAGTGCAAAGGACCGCCAGAAGGCTGCTTGGACCCATTGTGAGTCTCAAGTGGGAGGAGGAATGATGATGAATGGGAGGAATTCGTTCGAGATTTTATAGGTTTCGGAAGTCCTTCATCCCTTTCTTTTCTTGAGCAGATCATCTTTCATTCGACTCTTTCTGACTCTAGAGTCGCGTGGGTAAAGCGCCGCTAGTAGGTACTTCACGATCCATGTTGGTCGGATGATTATAGTCAACCATGCGAACCCAGGTTGCTTGCCTCGGATACGCAAATGGGTAGCAACCAATGGTAGTTGGAAAAGATGTGCCAAGGATGGTTTTCCACTTCAATTCATTGACTCGTGTCAGTGGTCTGCAGAGGAAAAGAGTCACAGAATAAGCGGATGTATCAATCGAGAGATGATCAACACAATAGGTACCTGATGGATTATATGGTACTAAAGTCATTTCCTTGTCTAGGTTCTCCCAGCCAGGCAGAACAGCGCCCGGAAGTTTGGTGACTTCGGTCAGGGAAACCTTGAGAAGGTCCTGAATTGGTTCATCGCAATTGTTACCAGGTGACCACGAATTTCTCTGGTTCTGGTCCGATTTCTTGACGACGTTATCTTTGAGGCCATAGATTGCTCAGCGAGGGCCACAGGTACGCAGAGGCGGGCTTGTGGGCGGTTGTCAGAGATTTGACAAGGGATAATGGTGGGAAAGTTGAAGGCGCGCTGTCACCGCGTGATGAGACGCGTCAGGCACTTTGCAAAAGCACGCGTTTTACTACCAAAATGGCACCCCCAGCCGCCTTTGATGCCAAAATAGGAAGTAGAAGCGCCTGGTGAAACGGTCGGGTGCTATACCGCGGCGATTCAAGGCTGTGGTCGCTTGAGCTCCCTGGAGCAACCTTGCAAAGTCACCAAATCTCCTGGAACAAGTGTTTTTCAGGCTCGACAGACCACGCCAAGGTAGGCTGTCTCGCCTCGGTCCAACTTCAAGTTAATTTGTCAAAGATGGGATTTCGCTCGAGCACAAATATCTGTACTAAATTAGTTGATTATTGAGATTCGCGTTCCAAAAGCTCGCATCCGAGTCTACTCGAAATTGCAGCTATGTGATACATCCTTCCACTCCTCGACCAGGGAGAGGGTCTTCTTATATCTAACAACCAGCTCTGTCTCTGCATCGGATCCGAGAACCAGTAGATTCGGCCAAGATTTCCCCTTCGCAACCCCTTCCCCCCGCACAACATCCACAACCACCTCCATCGCCTTATCAGGATCACCTTTCTCGGTCCCGGCCACGCCTTTGAATCTGGTATGGCTAGCCGTTCTCAAAGCATCATACGCGGGTATTGGATTTGTGGTATGATAATCTTGGCCGTATATATTTTCCGTTCGGAAAGCACCTGGGGCAACAAGTAGTGTTCGAATACCGAACTGAGCCACTTCAGCACTCAGAGTTTCCGTGATTGCTGCAAGTCGTTAGCTTGCTTATCAATCGAGTTTAAATGAACCATACCATGTAGCGCTGCCTTCGACGCGGAATATGGCCCTTTTGGGATGTGTTAGTCACTTCATTGTCGGATACCTGGTCAGTCATTGAGAAATTCTCACCCAGACCCTGTCCGTCTCATCAGCAAACCTATTCCAATCGTACCAGGCATAAAAGGACACATACCGGCAATTCTGTCTTCCAGACAGACCTACTTCCGACCATCACAAGCGTAGCTTGTTTGCTTGCACGCAGATGGGGCAACGCAGCTATAGCTACGTCCATCACGCCAAATACATTTGTCTCGAATTGCTTTCGCAAGAGGGCCGATCTGGAAAAGTGTCAGATATCTGCATTCGCTTCGTAATGTGCAGAGTAGTTGAAGTCACTCACCCTCCTTCTTCAAGTAAACCTGGAAAGCCGATCCCTGCATGGGAGATTAGCCCTGCACCATAGCATCTAGTGTAGCCAGCCTGACCAGCATTATTAACGAGGATATCTATCTGGCCCCAGAACGCCGCAGCTTCGTTCAGTTTAGTTTTTAATATCTCTTCTCCAGCCGTAATATCAAGCTCTAGGGTCCGAATATTCTTCTTCCAATCCGCATCGAAATCCTTGTGCAGCTCCTCTAACTTCTTCGTCGACCTTGCCGTAGCAATGACTCGGTCTCCCCGTTTGAGCGCCGAACTAACGAGTCTCTTTCCAAACCCAGAGGAAGTGCCTGTTCATGAAGGTTCAAGGGAAGACTCGAGATAAGCGTCCAAACTACGATGAGCTCGATCATGTGATAATGTAGAACTTGCCAGTGATGAACCACACCTTGGATTCGGCCATCTTGAGTCCGGGGATTCTGGGGATTGGAACTTTAAAGAGAGATGGGGGCCGGGACGTCTTTTATACGGTCGTCGTCGTTTAGGATCAATAACCGGTAATGATCGCAGCGGTGAATCTTACAAACCCGGTCGAAAGATAGCCCGCCAAGGTATTCAAAGCTGGGGTCAGTGGATGCTAGAGCAACTAATTCCTCGGAGCCCGGATATTGCTTTCCAGCATGCTACTGCAGGATAACCGTAGGTTGTGTTAGGCGGATGGTCTGGATGATCATGATCACAGACGGCCGCGTCGAATTCTGCAACTATAGACCCAGCACAGGCGCAAAGAACGAGAAGCAACTCATTGAAAAGGTGGAGATCAAGTTCCATTAGGAAATGCTAATCGTTGATCCCCACGTTGGCATCTGCCAATGGTATTTGATGCCCGTACGGTTTACAATCTATCCGTAATCTACTTCTGCGCGTGCGATTTGTAAAACTGAGCTAAGCAACCATTTTATGAGCTTGTCATCGGAAAAGGCCAGACCGAGACCAACTCACACAACGCGAAAGCGGAACGCTTGTATGTCCTCTCAAGGGTAGTGTAGTTCACATGCTGAATACCAAACCTAGGTAAGCGAGTCATTGTATTAGCGCCCATTCGTCATAACGGACCGGAGGAAGAATAGAAGATGAGATGGCTGACCTGGCGCTCAATCCACTGCTCCATTCGGCATTGTCAACCATAGCTTCATGAGATTGGTCAGAAAAGCAGAGATAGTATGATGAGATGATTGACTCACCCCAGGCGAAGGTACCAGCAATCGGCAGCTTGTCCTCATGAATTGCGCGGAGGATCTCACCGAGGTAGGTCATGAAGTAGTCTGTACGGGGTCGTCACACACAGTTCGAGGAAAGGAGGACCTGACTGACTTGTTCTCGTAACATCTTCAGTAATTCGGAATAGCTCGGTCCGTTGAGCCTCAAACGGTTCCACAAAACCGTATTCCGCAACGTACTATTCCCAAACCGACAGTCAGGGTCAACAGCAACGTTCACATGATAGAACACGCACCATCTTCTTCGTCGGCCACCTCTTCTGCAGTTGTTTCAATGAATCCCGTAAGAAATTCGGAGTAGCCTGCAACCAGGTCTCGCTCAGCGGGTCCGGGCTAATCCCAGCCGCCCATCCCGCATTCGAGTCATATAGGACTGCTTGATTGCACGACGGCCACAACGGATGGGCAGTATTATTAATGCAAGCCGCCAATCCATCGTCAGGCGCTGCGACGTATGATGTCCTGTAGCAATCGATGGCGAAGAAGTCCGCAGATCCAAGGAGGTCTTTCTTCTCTGCTTCAGTGAACCGAGGGAGGAATGAAGGAGGGAGTGTATCGGTCATGCGCTTGGGCCAGTCGCCAGTCTTGTACACTGGGTCGGAGAAGATGCCAATTTGGAATGAGGCGTGGCGTTCGACTGCTTCAATATCTTCAGTGCTGTTGGTGCGCCATGGGATACCACTGTGGTTACATGTAAATCAGCAAATCGGCCAGAGAGTATAGAAAAGCTGATAGAGCCATACACGAAGTCGTCATTCTTGAACGCGATCTCTCCTTGGATACCCATCTCCCTGAAAGCTTGACCACCCTCATCAGCACAAACCTAATCCGAAGCAAAGAAGTCAGGACTGACCTTTGACAGCACCGGCATGAGCCCTCAACACATTATATGCACAAATGAATGGTGCAGCGGCAGAGCTGACATTCGTCGGAAGGGAAGCATCTTCGTAGCCAGTCAGTTGCGAGTAGTCAAAAGCCTGAGCGGAGGATACTGACTGAATGGGTATCCACCGACTTGGCCACAGTAAACACGAGGCTCATTGAATGTATACCAGGTCTTGACACGGCCGTTATATGCTTTGAAAACGGTCTTCGCATAGCTGGTTCAAAATGAGCACGACAACTTGTGGTGGAACTCACACAAACTTACTGAACGAAATCATCGACAACTTTGGAGGAAGTGAAGCCACCATAGTATGCCTGGACAGATACAGGTGTATCCCAATGGACTGCCGGAAAAGACGACGTCAGGACCCAGTCGCATATAGTTTAAAGCTAGGACGCACATAGAGTAGCAACGGGTTCAACGCCCATTTTATTGTGATAGTCGATGACTTGTAACGACATTTCAGTACAATTTGGCAGTAATCCGCTCAACCATACTTACGGTCAGAGTAATGATCAATGGCAGCCTGGTTGACCGGAGAATCAGCCGTTCCGAAGGGAAAGATACGAGCCCAGGAGATCCTAGCTGTTGATCAGTTACGGAGATTATCAAGGAGTTGGCCAGCGTACGAGAATGAATGTGCGTTAATGCCTAGGGCGGCGACACGAGCGACATCCTCTTTGTACAGGAAGTACTGCAGGTCGACGATATCACCTGTAAGAGCCTGGGAAGTCAGAAATTGGAGCGAGGCATCGAATGAAACGACCAGACCTGTGGTGTTATCGATCACTCCTCCAGGCTGTCGGCTATTCCAATCCCACATCGTCGGTCCCTTGCCTTCATCTTTCACAGCACCCTCAACTTGATACGCAGCGGTTGCGACGCCAAACTTGAAGCCCTTCGGAAGCTTGTATTTAGGTAGGATATCTTTCGGTTCTGGCGCGAACCAACTTGGGTACAGAGCCGGAGGTGGCGAAGGCACCGGTATGGGTAGACTGGGTATTTTGGTGGTCGTGAATGGGGATTTCTCAACCGGTCCAACCTACGACAGGGGTTTGGTTTCAGACGAAAACGTTGGAACAAAATGCAGCTACTCACGACATCCCAAAGCTTCTCGAGCCCAGCAGCAGAGAAATCGCGTGGTACGGACCCTACGGCAGGGAACTTCGCTCCACTGGTGGGAATTACCACGGTGGTAGTTGTGCCAGTCGTATGGATAGTGCTCGTCTGAGTCGGGAAAAGGGTAGAAGTTGTCGGTGTCAAGGCCGTGCTGGTTGCGCTTGACGCAGATTGGCTGATCGCCTGGCCTGTTAAGGCCACCAGCCACGAAAGTAAGATACCTCGAATCATTTCTATCGAGTTCAATAGGTCGTAACAGGCGGGAAGTTGCATTTTAAAGGCAGAGAACCTCGCGCGGTGGTCGGTCGAAGACGAAGCCCCATGACGTTCGAGATTTTCGAGAACTGCAGGCTTTGGACTTGTGACCTACTCGAGTAAAAGGCGGACCGCTCGATAAACGATCTTCCCGGTCGGTGTCAACACCACGGTGACGTTGCGTGTGAGGCCAAAGGCAAGAGAAACTCAATTGTGGAGATTTATTTCTAACATTGTCAGTTGAGCTTACTGGAAAAACCGTGGCATTTTAAATTCGGAAGTTTAGAAGGTTCTGATTCGACTGGCATGCAGCGAAGGCCCACGTCTTAGACGAGTAAACCTATTTTTACCATTCAGATTTTTGACAAAGATCTCATAAGCAGGAGAAATCATGGTGAATATATACAATCCATGCAATCATAAACAGGTCCACTATGTAGAAACACGGATAAGATGTTGATATTGAAAGGCCCAAAAACAATTCAAAAGTGAAATTATAACGGAAGTCTCAATGGTTCCATTTCCTGCTTTCAAGAGCACTTGCCAACTGGCCAGCTCCAGATGAACAGGAAAAAGAAAGAAGAGATGGGGAAATCCCCCGACGACACAAGCCGGTGGTGCAATAGCAAGGTCATCGCGCCCTCCGTGTTGCAAGCAGAGCACAGAGGGACAGGGGCGGCAAAAATTAGATAACCAATAATGGAGGCGGTGCCTCCATAATAGTGGTTAAACTATTAAGAACAGATACTACACTTGATCTAAGCCAAAAGGCCAGAGTGGTAAGGACATAAGCATGTTGACGACAGCCTTATATATTGACAACTCTTGCGCACAGACCACCCGGCACGTGCAAGGTTAGTCATCGGTTTTGCGGGAGGTGAAGTCTGAAGAAACGCATCCATCACCTCGCTTGCGGTTTATATTCTCTCCAGGCGGTGTAATGATACTCAGCAACGTCCAGACTTTCGTCAAAAAAGCGTCTGTAACAGATATAACATTCGATAGCAACAACAATGGCAAGAAGCGTAACAAAACAAGGATATATCCTTCGTAAAATTTCATGAATCAGGCAGACTCCAGACATACGATTTCCCCGTCTCTTCCCCGTGGATCAGGGTCTCTCTATTGATAAAGTACACCATTAGTATATGCTTTCTCTGAAAGCATGTAACACATACCCTGAGAACCTCAATGCAGTCACACTGGGTGGCCTTGTGACACCTCTCCCAACCATACGAGCCTTCATCGTCCGGATAGTCACGAACTCCCAATGTGCCTTCTCTCCTTCCGGAGTCCCATCCGCCGTCCACGTCCTGAGAGTAATCGTACCGTCCACCCCACCAGTCGCAAGGACTCCAAGAGGAGAGTACTCCCGCTCATGGAAGGCTAGTGCTGTAATAGTGGGAACGAGCCTCGAGTAGGATGGTGTCGTTGTCAGGTCTAGTTTGGCTATAGGTCGTGCATTGATGGTATGAAGGTACAATGTGCTTCGAGAGCAAGTTGCAATATGTCCCTGAAAACAAGTTCGGTATAATTCTGAGGCGTCTTTAAAAACGAAAGACGCACTGTGCTCTCGTTGATCGCTACGAGGCTCACTGCAGTCATGTCATCTGCAACACCATCGCTAGCATGCCAAATCGATCTCACGTAGACACCCCTGTTGAGATCCCAGAGTGCAGCGCTGCCATCGTTGGATCCACTGATCACCATGGACCAAGTGCGTGAGGCTGTTACGCAATTGACTTTGTCGGTGTGAATCCTCATAATGTGGGACAGTGCAACTCGTGTTGGTGACGCGAACGCGCCTGAAGATCTTGACAACTTCCATAATCTGACAGTGAAGTCGCTCGACCCGGTGACCAAGGTATGACCATCAGCGAAAGCAGCGCAGGTGCAGCATGCATTCTCAACGACTTGAACGACCTGAAAGATGGGTCAGGGGTGATGAACACATATTTGCCCAGGAAGCCCACCTTGTGGTCAACAAGGACGCGGAGCTCGCTTCCCTTCTCCTTCCACTCAATTTGTTCGTGGGGATGGGTAGGAACGGTCAAGACCCCAGCGGGGCACGGAATGATCTTGCTTCCAACGACGTCAACCGCGAGTTCACGAACACGCGTATCTGGACCCAGGTCTTCGTGTATCGTCATCAGCACCAAATTTCTAGATTTGAAGCACCTATATGCCCACCTTTGAAGCATCGAGCTCCTTGGATCAACAGGTGAGGATCTTCTTCAACCCCATGCAAGGTTCCCAATGGCAGACTTGGAAGACCGCGGTTGTTGCGCTCGGGGTGTGGAGTATCAAACAGTTTGCGAGGTGTTTGACCAACTATATGGACGTCAGCATGACACATCCACAATGTAACGAAGTCCTCACAATTGTGAATGATGCCGACTTTAGCCTCCCTCTCAAGCTCGTCCGTGATAGTGTCGAGATCAATGGAGCCCTCGTAGGAAAGCGGGTGGAAAACATTCAGCGCAGCGGAATCTCGTTGCTTGCAGCCCCATATGAGATCAATCCACGCAGGCAGGTGTTCGCTGACATGGACACTCTCAAGCGCCTGCGGGATACATGAGAAGGTTATCAAAGTAATCGGTGGATATGGAACATACCCGTCGATTTATGACGATGAACAACAGAGGGTCATTCCGAGCCCACGGTGGCAACTTGACATCATGTATACGCTCCCCTGTGTTTTGCTGTACACCGAAGTCCAGATTTGCCGCGTTTTCCAAGAATCTGTCGATAAGTTAGGCAAGATTGAATGGGGGTACATATAGGGTGTCCTACTCGGGGCAAGTATAGAACTCAGGTATAAGTTCGCGAACATCGCCACGAACATCCGACGAAGCAGACTCGTAAGCCCTGGAAATGTCACTGCAGGGCCAGAACCTTGTCAGCCACAACTTCTCCGATTCGTAATCAAGGAAAGGACTTGCCTGAACAGCCGATCAGGTAAATCCCAATCCCCTCCTTGAAGTGTCTTGAACATGTGCGTGAACGGTGCCAATCGTATGAGGTAGTGGCAGACAATCATGGAAGAACTGAAGTGAGTCCCGTAATGGAACGGTTCCTCGTCCACACTTTCCAGGCTCGTGTACCTCATCTCAGCCGCGTCCCTGCGTACTTGGGTCAAAGCGCCCATAGGTTTGGTCATGCTGAGAGCGCTGATCAGGAGGCTAGCCAGCTTGATATAGAATTAGAGCTCACTCTCGGAAGGTATTAGGGGACAATAGATCAAGCGTCTGGGAGCTGTAATCTGCAATAACCCAGGCTTTCAAAACGGTCAGTAACACTGTAGAAGTCCAATGGCGCGTCAATACTCACGGAAAACAGGATATTGTGTGGCATCACTGGGTGTCCTTCCTGATATTTGGTTCAAGATGCACAGGTACGTGAACTAGACGACATGAATGTTAGCAACGAGACCCATAGCATAGTTAATTTGCCGTACATTGCTGATTTCCCGAGCCTGCCATTTCCTCTGAGCAGTCGAGAGTTGATCAGATCGCCAGGTGGACATCGATTTGGTCCCAAACATGGGTGTCCTTGGCAGACCAGGAGTAACAACGGTATCTGCATTATGTCGATGAAGGATTCCAGAGAGGCGTTGGTCGACGTCGGCACGCTTTTTCTTGTCGAGGAACGTGACCAACAAAGAGCGGCTATCCTTGAAGTATACTTCCAGCCTGAATATTGGATGAGATTTACGAGCTCGAGGCGAACGCAGAAAACATACGCGACGTCACGGAAGAGGAACGTCCGTTCACTATAAGAAGAAATTTGTTCATGATGCCTGTGTGGTATGAACTAGGTCAGGTGAATGGTTTCGCTACACTTGGTGTTGTTTACCATCTCTGCGCTCGCTGCAGACCATCCAGCTCCACGATGCTGCCTGGAACAAAGAACAAACGCTTGGGAGCATCGTGCGCTTCAACAACCACGCCGTCGTCGTTCTCGACAAGTCCATCAAGAATATAGATATGTGTTCGGCCGATAATCAGTAGTCCCGCTAAGCAAAACTCGTCAGTCAAGAGGAGACGCAGTAATTCGCACTGCTTACGAGACGAGTCAACGCCAACAATCCGGGCGACGGTACTGACAGCGTCTATGACGTCTCCCGGTTCGAGTTCGTGTCGTATTCTGCGATGCTTGTCATCCGAAACTTCTTCAGCAAGTTTATCTGAACACGAATCAGGACAAGGCAAAAAAAATACAGTTCAGGCATGCATACCGTCTGTTTCCGTGCTTGAGATTTCGTAGCCTTCAGCCCAAGGAGGAACTTCTGCTTGATGGAGAGATGTCGTGTCAGCTTCCGGCTCAATGACCTTCCGGGTATCTTCGTTTTGACCGTCTACTCTGGACGGAGAAGTCTCGTCGTTCTGAGGTTCAAGCTTTTCGCTGCGAGCAAGATGGTGAAGATAAGGGAGAATGGGAACTTGGATAGATCTTACCGGACACGATACGGCCCTTCCGTCTCATCCAATCTCCACATTCTTGTTTCGTGTGACGGCCACAGGCCACGTTCCGAGGTCAGGATATGAGTCCAATCATACATAGTCGACACTTGGCGTCTCGTCTCTCGTCTACAAGAATACAAGGTGAGGCAGGCGAGCACTCAATATCAAGGTTTACTCACAGATCCAGAAGCGTCTTCCTCAATCGCTTTTTCTCCGAAACCTCGATCGCCTTCCTCCAGTCCTGCATCCTCAAGATTGTCTTGATGATAGTCCTTTCACTGACATGAATACTGAATCTTGCTGACGCAATCCTCTGCCTAACAGTTCTTGTATCTTCAATCAAGCTGGGATCAATTGCCAGCTTGTTGGAGGTCGGGTTGAGCAGGGCATCTCCTTTATGTACAGAATCCAGAATCTGCGGAAAGGCCAAATGGTTATTTAAGGCGTCACGTTGTTGAAATCGGATTTCGTACCTCTCGCTTTTGACCACCGGCAATTGCAGGGTCCAAGGAAATTGCCAGACCGAGATGAGTGACTTTCTCCAGGATTCTTCTTACAGGTTGATTGATTCCAGATGCCGACGAAACTTGATCGACAAACGTCTTGAAGCCGTCTACAAACAACTGCGTCGTCTGCTGTGACTTGAAGATTTGCCGGAACGTTGAGCTAGTTGCGTGCAGGTCCACTAGCTGCTCAACAAGTGCCTCCATATTTGACTCCGTTGTGGGTGAAAACGGAGGAGACGGTACTGTGGGCATGGCGAATCAGAAAATATCCATGAACAGGCCCGACGAAGCACGACCGACCATCTAACTGCCCTCCTTGAATACCCTTTGCTACATCTGCAAGGCCGTGTGCAAGAGCAGCTAGGATTGCCGGCAAAATATTCGAGCAGACAACCACATTCCCGCCCTTGCCCGTCCCTTTCTTCAGACTCTTGTCCAGCACATGATTGTACCTCCCAAGCATAACATCGAATGCTGCCTGGTTCACGCTCTGATCCCAGCTATACGGCAATACCGTTTTCAGTACACTCCAACCGCTGACAAGCTCGAATTTCCGGCTGAAGGAGGAGGTAAAGGTATTGCTGATTCCGATGAGGGTAAGGATACGGTTTGCGACGACCGGAGAGGGTTTGTCTCCCAGCAGTAGGAGGCATATCCGAGTGAGAGGAAGTGCGGCTGCGAACTTGGTGTGGAAAGATTGAATAGAGAGGAGGGAAATGAGAATGTCAAGGACTTGTTCGGCCTTCTCTCGGGGGTGGACGTAGTCGAGTCTTGAGATCGCCGACCCCGGTGAAGCAGCTCCCTTCGACTCTGCGACAGAAACTTGGTCAGACCCTCCCTGCAGCAACAAATCCAGGCAGAACGAGAACACACCTTGGTGCAGGTTTGCAGCAATATACGTCACCACGGGCTTGATTGTCTCCTCTTTAGCAAAGTTTGCCTGCATAGCAGCTTTCAAAGCTTCCATCAGGCTCCCCACCATGGTGTCGTCATACCAGTTCGTCTGTAGGGCAAACAGCATCTTCCGAACCAGGTCCACCTTCGCTAACCGTTGTCGGCTGTTGAACTTCCTATATCGGCTGGTCTCGAGGAGGGTGACAAAATGTTCAAGGTATATTTGTTGAATCTCTTTCCTCGCTTGGGACCAGAGCTCAAAATCGAGGGCGATGACCCGGTAGGCGATCGTGTTGACGACAGCAGATTGTCTACGGAAGAAAATATCAGAAATCTATAATCCATTAGGAACGGATAGATGTACTCGGGGGTCCGGAAGTTCATCCCCAAGAACTCAAAGAGAGTCTCAAACCCAGTGATATTGATCATCTGACCCTTGCCCCTCAAAATATCTCCCAAAATATCATAACCATCTGGAGAATTGCCCCCATCAGCTCTGGAAAATGCTGGAGAAAGGGCAAACTTACGCAGCCTTTCCATATCCTCTGAATTCTGCCAACTATTCCTTAGGCCATCAGTCAATACTCCGAGTGCTCTGGACAGCTCGTGCTGAGACTATTAAACCAGGACCGAGAACATTAGCCTCAGTCCTTCATGATGGCAAGAAGAGCTTACATTTGCGACCTGAACCAACCTCAACGCTACGGCAGCTCCTCCAACCTTCCAGAGCGCCATATCCAAACATGAGGCCTTGACGGCAAACACATCTCCCTGAGCTTTGAAAGTTCGCTTTTCACCACCAGTCGCTGAACCCGAGGTCGAATTTGAGGGTACCGACGTGACTAACCCTGCCTCCTCGCTATTGACAGCAGACACAGAGAATATGATTGCCGTCTCGGGGATGCTGAGCCCACTTTGCACAATTTTCATCAAGGTGGAGGACGATTGAGGGTGATGTTGGCCCGGATGTTGAGCAGCAATGGTGCTAAGGAACATATTAAGGGATGTTGAGGCTTCATACGTCAGGAATTTGACTAATGCGGGATCTTGGAAGTTGGACGTGTATCGAGCTCCCAGGTGATGTATGAATCTTGGGATATCATCGCCTGATGTGAAGAATGCGGTTAGTCGATGACTGATGGGCCGAAAGAAGAGCAATATACGAACTAAGGGGTAAAGAGAACAGATGGGCGGAGGCAAGACACCAGCTCATCTTCGCGCCTTCTTCGGGATTTCCAACCACGTAATTCGTCCTGAGTTGGGCATCCTTCCAGTCGAGCTTCGGGTAACTCCAGTTCACCGAGTCAAGCAAGACCCCGTCAATGAAAAGGCCTGAATATGTCTAGTGAGTTGTTTGTTAAGAAATGGATTCACAGGCACCTACGTATTGATGGATTCGAGTTTTTGTGTGGATGGTGGATAAGTGCAACATGCGTCCACCGCGAGCGCTGAAATTTGGTCTTATCAAAGGCCACAGGATCTCGGCTCGCCGTAGAGGTAAATTCCAGACTTCCGTCTGGGCGCAGCGTAAGCGAGGCCACAATCCTGTTTCCACGTTCAGCTCTTGATTTGGAATTCAGAGTTGAGGTTGGAGAGGGAGACAGGCTGATCGTGAACAAAGGGTATTTTCCCGTTGGTACCGAGGATATCCATAGCCACATCTGTAACAAAGAAATCAGTTTCTCAGCGTAGCGAAGGGGGTGAGAAGAAATACCATAAATGTGAATCCTGTTGCTGGTAGGCCCATCACCCCATCCGCCTCCTCGAGCACCAACGCAGCCTTTTCGCCCTCCAAGCTGAAATGCTCCAGCCATCTGGATTTCATACCGAACCTCAACAAATCCAACATCTCTGCGTCAAGGCCATCTTCCCCGTTTTCCTTGATCGCCCTCTGGAATATCGTTCGGGCTTCCTTCGTCCCAGCACCCATATCCAGTAACCTTCGGAGGAGTTTCTGAAGGACATGTCGCTCTTTATCTTGAATGCTTTTGTTCTTTCCGTCTTTGACCTTTTCCTTGGTTTCCTTCTCCTTCCCTTTGCCCTCTCCAACGTCATCACCTCCCTTCGAGTCGGACCTCGTCTCCCAGAATCTCTCCAGGACAGAGCCGACCAGACCCTCGAGGCTGCTCAGGACAGCAAGGTTCCTATGCGAGGTCTTCGAGAGCATCTCAAATAGTTTGTACGTTGCATAGCGCAACACTTTGTCTTCAGCCGGAACAGCGGCAGATTGAATACTGTTCCAGAGAATGAGAATTGCTTCGGGCCGCCGAATCGTTAAGCCTTTTAGTGTAGGCTCAAGCTTCGAGATCTCGAAGTCCATGTCATCGTGTGATACGGTGCGTAAGGAGGAGAACGTGGAGGAAAGGGAGAAGTCGTGCAGGGAGAGGGACAGTAAGCGTCCTAGGGTGTGGTCCGTTGTATGGGGGTTTGATAGAAGTCCTGACAGGGAGGACGAGAGGGACGCATATGTCACTGTGTTCTGGAATGAAGAGTGTATGAGATACCGCTGGGAGTTGAAAGAAAGTAGAACGAACCGACCTGGAAGTATTCGGAATTCTGCGAATTCCCGTACATGGCTTCATCAAGGTTGAGGAATATGAGGTTCGTGATTTCCAAAACTTCTGATAGTAATTGTTCTTCTGGTTCAGCCACCGGTCCATTGTTCGACTGCCTGTCTTGAATTGTGGACAGAAGGCTCATTAGGATGAGGAACCCGTCCAGCTCACGGAATATGTCCTTTGTATTGGCGTCTTGAGCCATAATTCGCTGTATTTCGGAAAGAACCTGGGAAGCGTATAGATTATGAGCAACAGTGCTATGCCTGCTGTCCACGCTGAAATACACCATACCAGGACCTGGACCTTGCCTTCTTCTGCAAACTTCAAATTCTCCACACTGTTCCTCATCAACTCGACCATAACATCCCTTGCAAACTCTTCTGGGTCAATCTCGTTATCATCCTCAGCCGTCTTTGGCAGGTCAGGTGGAGGATTGCGTGGTGATATGTCGAAACGGGCGACAAGGGGCGTTAGGAGGGTACGAAACATGGTGCTGGCAGGTCGAGGCCAACGAATCCGACTTCTAGTTGTCAAAACCGCTGAAAGTATTTATCTGTTCGCGTTGGCCTCCAAATGCCGCCTGGGCATTGAATAGGTGGTGTCCAAGAGCTGACGGACGGCGCCGTAGTAGATTGAGTAGTGGCAGGGTCATTGTATGATCGGCGGCAAGGAACCTCGATTGATTCATGATGGAAACCGTGACAGAGCCATTTGCTTGCCACGACGACATTTGAGGCTTACAAGCTCATCTTATTTCTATCTTGCGAAGAAGTCGGGCAAAGTTGAAGGTTACCAAACCCTAGCTCAAGACACAACCAAAGACCATGGCTCCGGCACTACTCTCCCACGTCGACCAAGGATATGGACTGGATACTCTCCCCCTGGAGGGTGAATTACGGGGCCATATTTGTTGTTTTAATCATTAACCATCTGACCTGTTTGCGGCTGCACTGGCGTCTTGCTGGCGTCGTACGACAAAATTATGCTAGACCGTTTGCACTCGGGCTTCCCATCCATGCAGCACCTTAAGAGCGGGCGGAACGCATTCTTGTACCTACGCCGAGACTCGAAAGTTGCTTTAATTTTGAACTTTAAGCGTAAAGCTCCGAGCATGAATGATACACGGGAAGGGAAATCCACCCGATACTACGAATTCCTACAAAAATACAAAAACGTGGTATGGTTGGCGAAGCAGCGACGGGGGATCAGGGCAAAAGGTATCGTATGTACAGGCTATTACTATGAAAGATTGCTGTTTGTTTTTTTATACTCAGTATAAATACTTTATATGTAATAAATGGCGAAGATTGGCAAAGAGATAACATATCGCCGGAAATTGTTGGTTATAAGAACATAACCCTTGATATATCGAGCAGAATGACGCGCCTGTTCGTACAGCCAGCCAGCTGCGATTGCGGAGCCCGTGCTGTTAACTGCAAATGATCCAGGTTCGGAGGAAACCAGAGGAATGGAATAGAATCCCATTGCCAATGAGGTCTTTTGCTCAAGGCCACCAGACCCGACAACCTCAGTTGCTCTCTTTGTACAAGGATAAAGAGCTGTATTCCGCATCCCTGTGCCGGCGCTACTGTGGAAGAATCGCCAATGGAAGTTCTCTCAAAAGGAAACCAATATCGCGAATTCGGGTTGAGTGAGGGACAAAGGCAACGATGGGAACACCTGTGTTGGCATCCCACAAACGGATCGTTCCGTCCCAGGAGGCCGATGCAATTGTTAATCCGTCATTAGCAAATTTGACAGAGAAGACCCCCGATGAATGACCCATGAGGTCCGCAACGTGGGTTCCCGTGTTGCCATTCCACAGCCGCACCGTCTTGTCGTCAGATGCAGATGCAAGCCTTGATCCGTCACTTGAAAATGCGACATAGTTGACTTCGTGAGTAGCGATGTGAGCCCTGTCTTCCCGTTACTAGTACACAACAGGACCGTCTCGTCTTCGGACGCCGACGCAAGCCTTAACCTGTCCCTTCAAACAACAAGGGAAGCGAAACAGAATACTTGGAGTTCGTTGGAGCGGTAGTCGATTCCCAAAACCAAGTCTGACATACTGAGAGAGAGAGGGAGGAGCCGTGACGAGGTAGATAACAATGAAGATGGATCACCTTATAGCAGCTGCTGTGACAGGATAGAAGGTGAATGTACTATCGATGGGCAAGAGATGAGTCCGATATAGTATGTGCCACCATCTTTCAAAAAAGGTGGTTATTTTCCGGGAATACCAAAAAGTTCTGAAGGTTAGTGTAAGGCACATTGATGCGAAATGACTGCGAGGAAACCAGGGAGGTGGAAGTCGCCATTTGATGTGTTGGTTAGGAAGTTACAGAGCTTTGTCATGGTCGGCAAGTGGCAGAACGGGTAAGTCATGGCAGACAAATAGTTCAGGCACCGGGGAGAGACATGAACTTCTCGTCAGAGTAACTCTTCGTAAACATAGTCCAAAAATTATTATTGTTGTGCAGAAGTCTTCATGGAGCAATATATCCTTGAGAAATGGTAGGGTAAGCGCGATACAGCATCCACTCTCTCCACTCCTCGACTTGGCCGACAACATTCTTGATCTCGACAGCAGATTCTAAACCTTGAATTTCTGATCCACCGCCATGTCAGCTCGACAATTGCGAGAAGAGGCTCAAAAAGAACTGACGGTGAATTATGGCGTAGCGCGGAACGACCTGCGCCTCCTTTCCGGCATCCTTGTACTTCAGCCCACTCTTCAAATTATCCAACACCCTAATGACCTTGACCCCTGTCCAACCTTTCACGTCTTTCAACTTCGCCACCTGCTCCAGAACCTTTTCCAGCATTGCTTCATCATTCTCAACATCCAAGCTGTACGTCACGACGCCAGTGGTCGCACTTGCAACTCTCAACCCACTCAGGTCTTCATCGCTTGAATAGACGACCTCGCAAGTCCTTCGATCTAGTTCTTCTAGACGGGCAACAAGAGCATGTTCCCTGGGACTTCGGTGGGTGCGCAAACGAGTGTAGGCCTCTTGTTGAAAAGTGGATGTATCATCGACGTCATACATCGCCAACCATCCTGGTGTCTTGCCGTCAGAGGCTTGGAAGCGCGCTCCTGTGAGAAACTGAGGGAGCCGTTGACGAAGTGGAACATGCTCGTTGTTGTACCAATCTAATCAAGTTGGATGAGACACATTCATGTGCCTCATGCAGCTGGTATACCTTGGAATTCATCCACAGGGACCTCCTTCCCCGGTTCTGAAAAGACGTAGAGATATCCTGCTGGCATTTCGTCCTTGTCGTTGTGAAAGTAAGAATCAAGAAAGTTGAGGTGGAGATTTGGAGTGAAGGCCGGAGCTTGATCAATTTGTCCGTTCGCTTCGGATTTCTCCATTAGAGCTTCTTCATCACAGGCGCCCATCGACGAGCAAGCGCCCGCGTCTGAGTATCAGATGTGCATCAACACGCCTTCAACAGCCTTCAACCCTACCTTCAACCATTTCATTCGACAACACCAACTTGCCGACATAATTACGCCTGAAACGATCCTTACCAACACAAGTACCTGATTTTACTAAGCTCTCCCATTGAATCAGCTACCTCGTACCCGTGGATCTTTACTCAGTCAACCAGCTCTCGTAACGTCTAACAGTGTTCGGATGGCTTTGCGTCGAGCTGTCCAGCTACAAAGATAACCCGTTCGTTCACGTTCCGATGAATGGCGAAGAGGGGATGACTAAATATACTGTAGACAGAAACGCCTGATCACCGGAAGATCAACCGATTCGAAGACTGCGCGAAGTATGAACTATGCCCCACAGTGGCCAACCATAAATACCAGACGCCGTCTTTCCAATCCTACATCCAATCGCAGCATTTCAACTTCATTAAACAACTATCTGCCTAGTATAGAATGACCACCCTTATCACTGGCGGCAATGGCAAGACTGGGCTCAACCTCGCTCAGCTCCACCACGCCGCCTCCAAGCCATTCCTCATCACTTCTCGCTCTGGCTCCTCGCCTAACCCAGCTTTCGCCTCCAATGCTGTCAAGTTCGACTGGTTCGACACCAGCACCTTTGAGAATCCGTTTAAGGCTGCTCAAGACATCGACAAGATGTACTTGATTGCTCCTCCCTCTTTGGACGCCTTGGGTGTCGCGAAGCCGTTCATTGACCTGGCCGTCCAGAAGGGAGTCAAGAGGATCGTGTTCCTGAGCGCAAGCGATGTACAGATCGGAGAGGAATACCCTGGACTTGGAAAGATACACGAATACTTGGATGGAATCGAAGCCATCTGGTACGCCGCGTTGAGACCTACTTGGTTTACTGGTATGTCGAGTTGTTCGTCTCACAGAGTAATAATGGCCCTGATTTGGCCGACGCGTAGAGAATCTAAGCCAAACCTATGCTTCCAATATCCTCTCCGACGACAAGATCTACACCGCCTGTGGGGACGGCCTCATCCCTTTCGTATCCGCCGAGGACATCGCCCAGGCCGCTTACGATGGACTCTTCGCTCACAAGACTGGGGACAAGGCTTGGACTCGCGGACGTGCGCCTAGGATTCTCGGACCTGATTCCATTACTTACGATGATGTATGTCCCCCACATCCCACCACTTGTCCATATTCTAACGCCTTTTTAACTTTTAGGTTGCGTCTATCATGTCGGATGTATTGGGCCGCAAGATCACCCACATCCACCTTTCTGAAGGCGACGCCCATCCGGCCTGGGACGCTGCTAATATTCCCAAACAGTACCAGAAACTACTGGAGGCCATCGAACTTCGTGGTGCCAAGGGACAGGAGGATGAGTATTTGACTGGGAAGGGGCCTGAGGGCGTCGTGGACAAGGTAGTTGGGCCTAGGACGGTTAGAGCGTATGTTGAGAGGGAGAAGAAGGTCTGGATGAAAGAGTAGAGCTTATTCAAACAATTTCTACTGCTTGTATCAGTGTATTTAAGGCCATTGAAACTTGGCATGACCATTCTATTCTGCCTTCCATCGGCCATTGTTATACGTCCTGACAGTCCGTCATTTTTGCTAAGCGGAAATTATCCATTGCGACGTATTGGTATCACTACACTAAGCCAGTTAATGAAATACGATGAACTTGTCATCCTCTTCACATAAAAAACGGTCTATTGCGGGTTCAAGTTGTCCGCCAAGTTTGAGCGCTTGAGCTTGTTTCCTCCTCCAAGAGTGTTTGAAGTTCCTCCCATGCTCCACCTTTATCACGAATACCCGATATTCCCCTTAGACAAGGAAATAGGGCTTTAATGCACTTGAAAACCTCTTCAGGCTGTTCTAGTTCTTTTTCTGCCTCCCAGATGGATAGTCGTGTTACTCTCCGATTTTTCGGTCTATCTGCCTCGTGACCCTCTTCACCAGCCGGCTTGTCCAACTTGGGAGATCTTGTATCGAATGGCTTCCAAACGGCGGGCAACCTCAAAGTTGTAAGGTCTGAGCAATGGCGAACAAAAGAAGCGTAAGCCGCTAAGGTCGCTTGGGCACGACAGTCTGAACGCCTGAACGACAGACTACGTATAGATGGCCAAGTCGAAGCGGCGGTCTCAAACCACGCATCGTCGAGGGAACCGCATAACCCGCAACCGAACTCCAGTTCCTCTAGTTGAGTACACGCCCAGAGGTGTGCCATAGATGTCCGGATGGCTTCGACTTCCAACGGGTTGAAGTTGAGTTTTGGATTGCGACCTTCCCAGTATTCAGTCGTCCAGCCCCGAATCCAGACGCGTAACTTGGAAAGTCCCATGAGTACATGTTCGAACTCGGAGAATACGGCCATAAAATTCGAGAAACCAAGGCAAAAGCCTTCTTCTGAATCGGCGATTCTGATGTAAAGTGTTCGAAGTCCGGGTTTTGAGGAGTTTGTGAGTAGGATGGAACGAAGAACTGTGCAAGCATCCTCGTAATTCGAACTTTCCAAGTGTAGGTTTGATAGGTTAGGAAAGTTGCCATTCAGATTTGAGAAATAATTTGATTCAAGGGCAATCCTCGTGCAGTCAATCCACAGGCTGCAGAGGTGTTCGAGGCGGCTGAGGTGTTCTAGAGAAGTCGAGTTGGGGCCTAAGCCGGGCAAGGGGAGAAGTGCTTCGGCCGCTTCACCAATCAATTTGACATGCTTGAGTCGGTGCTGTTTCCGTATCAGGTGAGAAAGAAGCTGCCAATCTATAGGTGATTCCTGCGAGAAATCGTACGGCGCCCATATATCGAGGCCCTCCACATGTGGGCAATATTTCGTGACAGCTTCAAATGCACCCGATCCATCACTCGGGAAGTAGTCGTCCAATGCGGCCATCTTAGTGATATGTTGGAGAAAGTGGGGACTGCAAAGGGGAATCGCCTCTACAACGTATGGGAGTGCGAGTTCTATGGATATATGGCGTATTTTCGGGAGTAGTTTGCCTGGGCAATGATTCGTCATAGTCTGAAAGGCTTCCGAATTGAGTACTTGTAGTCTTGAACTAATCTCGAGGGTACGAATACGATGGTTATATTGGAGAACTCTATCCCAGTCTTGGTGACATGGTTGTTTCACGAATTTCTGGAGAACAGGTGAGACTTTGTATTACTTTCGGGGATTCAGATACGCATACATAAACGTTCAGGTTGCGTGTCTCCTCTAATGGGTTCGGGGTGTACAGCCAGGGAAATTCTTGCTCTTGGTAAACTCCCCAAAGATTGGGGGGCATGACCCGAATCAAGGGTACCAGACTGGGTAGAGTATGCCACAGAACGTCCAGAGCTGGTCCTATGAGGGTAAAATGATCAACAGGCCTTTAAAACTTTGGGAGGTGTGAAATGTACCTGACAGAGCTCGACAAGTTAAGGCTACGTTCCTAATATAGCGTCGGTTTTGACTCTTTTCGTAAGGATCCTCATATAAAAGGCCTTCAAGGATGAGAGTAATAATTTCCGGAGTGATAAGACACGTATGCATCGAGTTCTGACCTGCAAAGGAAAGTTGTGGCAGCCTGCTGGCAGGACTCCTGGACTCCGGACGCGAACCTTGCGGAAGAACTCGGGGTAGATTAGATAAGATTGAGAACCCCATCTTGCATCATAGCCATGAACGAGATCTTCCCTGTCCTGAACAATCCGAGCAAAGGTGGCTGACCCACTGACATGGAAAAGCCTTGGGCTCGCGGAAAGCTGGGGAGGGCTAGTTGGTCACATCTTGCCTCGTCGTCACCCACCACCAACTCTATGAACGCTGCTCTCACCCAATTCAGAATAATCGCTAAAGAAACGTTCAGGTCTTTGTGCTATCACGCCGAATTGGAACTTCATCGCTGCCTTTCGATAGATTCGCATTCTAAACTCGCCCAGAAGCTCAAACGCTGCGAGCATAACCATGAGCACAGAAGCGGCCGCCCCGCCAATTTCACCCTCCCGCATATATGCAATCACATCACTTCTAAGGAAGCAGCTGCTCTCAGAAATACAAATGCTCGCTATAGAGCATGATCTTCCTTGCACCGAAAATGAATTGAAGGAAGGATTTGACGAGCTCTGTGCGATATGGGAAGATGTCTGGCGGGAACTGGAGGAAGTTGCAAGGGAAAAAGGAAGGTCATTGGGACCTAAACGCGATTACGGATACGCGTGAGGACGTTGGCGGGAGGGCGAAGAATGCGGGCTTAGAACATACTCCTTTTTCCAGGGTGCTTGGTCGCTTCCCCACACTCCGCCCTTGACTGCCACCGTACCATTAGTATTAGAAAACAAACAGCCACTTCAAATAGATTTCACCCTTTCACGATTTTTAAGCATACGTCTCCCATCCCGATAGGAAACTGATGCGCGCGCTGAGATAACAAATGTTTACCTGGTCAAATCCTCAATCAAGTTGCAATTAGGTCTTTTCACCTACAAGCCTTATCAGGATGCAGCGTCTTTTTTTGAGGTTTTTTTTTTTTGGCAATGAACGTTATTAAACACTAACCTCAAGTACCTCAACCACATCCGGCCACAACTTCTTACAATAGGTACCAGAGTTCATACCTCGGGTTTAAAATTTAAACCTTTACGCGTGAGCGTGTCTTGGTCAGGTGATTGGAGGACGAAGTGTTCCTTTCCAGGACCTCAATTCCATTTCGTTACAATGTTTGTAGATATTGATTTTCGAGTTTTTTACGAGTTCTGATTGGTTGAGAATCCTCGCTCCTACCATATCGAGCACTTAGCAGAACCGTGGAAATCACCAAGTAATTATGTAAAGTTAAGTACCTTTTACGTAAGAAACTTCCTTTCGGAGATGAATGCACAACTGCCATCTTGTTACACTTACAATGGACATACGCTCTACTCCCACTACTGTACGACTTCGATGGGGTTTGTCACTTTCTTAACAGACTATGTCTTGTTGAGTGTACCGGCGCGCGTCAGAGAGACGCGCCATTGTTACCTTGATGAAAGCCGGTATGAGTGTGTATGATTTTGCACTCTTGAATCACTGTAACCACACAGGACACAGGAGTGGCCGCGGTTCAAGCGTGAAGACAAATGAAATCTGATTCCAAAGTGATACAACTCAACTTGGCATTCAACCTCGTAGACGGCAGAGGGGCAACTGCTATCATCTTTTACACCCGCTGTTACTCAAGGTGTTTCCCGCAATCGTTCGCGTTCGGATGGAGTTTATATCTACCATTGTAGTATATAGAAATATGGTGTTCAATAAACATGGTGCCTTTGTTATATTTCGTGAGGGATGTAAGAGGGATGCCATCCGAGTACATGCCATGCCGCCCGGCAATGGCCGCTTCCTACAAGTCAGGTGATTGGAGGACGAAGTGTGTGACCTGAGCCAACACAAAGATCCTGCTCGACCAGACTACAGAAGACTCTCGATATAAGCGCGACGGCAGGCTTTATGATGAGCGAATGCCTCAGGGCGGAACGGACAACCTAGACATGTTCTTCTGGGTTGGCGAAAACTGGAGCAATCCGTTTGCAATAGTCTGAGGGCAAGGCTGGAAGAGTACCTATGGAGGCACGCGAAGGCTGCAACGAATCGACTGCTGGTCATCGAGCGGAGGGGAAAGCATAGGTTACTGCATTTCATGCCCTTGAAAGGCTTTGGAGGCGTTCCGTGTCACATCAAGGACTTGGTCAAGGATACAGAACAATCCCTGCAGGCCCTATTATCCAGGTCTCCAAAGAATTCTTTAGACCGCGAAGGCAGCTCCAGATATGGCTTAGAGGTCTACATTATTCCGTAAGTCAGCTGTTCATCGAAGTGTGAAGTGTACTGATGAGAAAGACATTTGCACAGCAGTGAACTCTGAATGGAATTATCACACTAACCCGCGTGGATAGAACTGGTAGTACTATACAGCCAGCGTCTAAATACTGCCTTGGGTTCCCCGGGCTGTGCAGCAGCAGTCTCATGGATTTGAACACGCCCTTTTAGGCTCACCCTTCCACCTCGTCCCCCACTGGACACAGATGCCATGGAAACCAAAGGCATTCCCTGGTATCACAGTCCTCGACCAAGTCGGACTCCCAGTCCCATTCAACCAGTGGCGAACGACTATCTCGAGAGCCTAGATGGACTTTCCCTTCTCAGTTATCGTTCACGGGCGAGGCGCGACCGTCCCATTGCCAAGGATCCTCAGCAGTATGCAGAATTCTCACGAAAGCCCAGTGCTCTAACCTGATCCACTGCTTCCTCCCAATAGCCTCCTCTCAAGAATTGAAGAATCCCCGTCATCCCAAACGACGGATGATTTGAAATCTCCCCTGCTTGGTATGTTCCTCAAGCTGAACTCGGGATATCGTCACTAACCTGATGTTGCTGACCTAAAGTTGCAGCCCCATCATACAATCTGCAAACTCTGGACAGTGTATATCCCAGAGACGAACCAGGAGAAGAGATCTCTGATTTTGCTCGAGTTTGGAGGGTTTACGTCGACGAAGCTGCCAAATACGACAACCTCCTTATTGAGGGATGTAACAGAGGGATCGATGTATTACTGGTTTTCGTACGTTGATCTATGCACATACCATGGCTTGCCTGACGTTTCTGCATTATTAGACTGGTTTATTCTCGGCCGTGTTGACAACATTTATTATCCAATCTTTCCAGCTTCTACTGCCGGATCCAAACCAGGCGACCAATCAACTACTCGCTGAGCTCGTTGCAGCACAAACAGACAAAGATCCCTCGCTTCCTACCGAGAATTCTCCCGTATCCGGACGTCAAACACACTGGGTCAATGGCCTCTGGTTTGCTGCTTTGGCGTGCAGCCTTTCGACTGCTTTGATATCGATGCTTTCGAAGCAATGGCTGCAGGCTTACGCCTCCAGGTCGTCGAGTTCTCCCCGCCAGATGACCCGAGAACGACAGCGGAAGTACATGCATCTGCTCTCGTGGCATGTTCTCGGAATCATCAATTCCATGCCTTTACTCCTCCACCTTGCCCTGCTACTGTTTTTCGCCGGGACAGTGATCCTGCTGTGGTCGGTAGATTACAGGATCTCGGTGGCAACATTCATTATCGTGGGCTTCGCCTACGCATTCTACTTCATCTCAATCTGGCTACCATTCTTCTATCCCAACTGCCCCTATCAACATCCAATATACGAACCCCTCAAGAGATGGTTGTCTGCTTTTAATCAAGGTGCCCTGGCGTCTAATACCTCCCCGATGTCTCCCAAGCAACCAAGGCGGTATGTCTTGTTTATATTTACTATCTCATTACGACGTTGCTTACTTCTCCCCGACTCTCAGGTTATCTTTGATTTCGGATGATGAACTTGACGCCTACGCCGTTGTGTGGCTATTCAACCACTCAACGGACAAGGAGGTCGTTTCGATAGCGTTGCATGCTATCGCGGGTCTTCCAAGGGATTTTGGAGCAATTCATGTCCTCCGCAGCGCCGGCGCCGTTAAACTGGTGGAGCTAGCTTTCCAAAGCTGTTTCGAAAAAGATACCACCATTGATTTAAAATGGCACCTAAATGACCCCGATGGAGCCTGGTTATACTGCAAGGCATGGATGAACCTCACAAGAGGGACTCTTGAGCAGTGGCCACTGGACCTTCTTGAGCCCCTTTATAAACTTCAAGACCTCAGAAGCCACCCAGACGGTGCTGCAATAGCATCTTGTGTAGTAGCGGTGTCTTCTGTTGACTCGCACCTTGCCCAATGGGAGCTTTTGGCATATCTGTCAAAGTACGCCTCCGGGGAGCTACACCTCAGCCCATCAACGTTGACTTGGCTTCTCGATAGCATGATTGAAGGTTCGGTAAACTGGGAGATGCCAGCTGCTATCATCGAGAAGACAACTCTTCGTGCCGTCCCTGTCCTCCTACGCCTACTTCGCCACATTGAAGGTCTCCCCACTTCTAACCTCCGGAGCGCCATTGGTGTCGCACTATACATTTACACCTCAGGTCCCATCAACCTCGACATTTACTGCAGCGAGGGTCGCCGACGCGACTTCCATTGCGAGGACATGATCATTGCGCTCTCGACAATCGTTAGCCACCCCGAACGCTTCGGCGTTCAGGACGAGTTATGGGGCATTGTCGCCAAGGAGTTCACAAGACTTGTGTCCCCTATGGTCTCCCAATATTACCGCTTCTCGACCATCTCAAGAGGGAAGGCTAGATGGAGCCTATATGAACTAATGAGAATCGGCTACATCGGTGTCGACCAAGTGCCCGATTTAATGCTTATAGATATTCTGCATCTGCTCAACCCCCTACCGGATATTCTTGCGGACCAGCATCCTCAAATGGTTAGGACCCTTGTTGAGATTCTATCCAAGTCGACCCGGCCGGAAGTGGCCAACGGCATAATCCACTTGCTGATGCCACTTCTCTCCAAACCATCCCCTGCCATCCTCGAAGCATTCATTGACAGTGATGGTGTATCTGCTGTCTTACGCGCTGCTAAATTCAGCGACTTTGACAACCGGCGATTACAAGTTGACAGCTGGAGGGCTCTATGTTCTCTCATCACAACCTGCACGACAAGAGTATTCAATCCGCCACCATCTCCTCGCTCAGCCCATCAAATGGACATCACAAAGGCCATATTTGCAACAGAATTCTTTGATGCATTATCCGCCTTGATCCTTGCAAGGCGCTGGACACTCCTTAATGTCAGCGGAAATTGGCCTGGAGCGTTGCTCGGTCTATTCTATATGCAACCACACGAACCAGCCTGGAGGACCTTGGTGAAAGTGATTAGGGACGTTCACTCTGGCGAGTCAGAGGCAGAACACGAAGGAATGATCGACCTAGCGAAGACCATATACAAATCTATTCGACACCGAACCACAATAGAGGATGTGAACGGCGGAGTTTTGCCATCGTCGAACGATGGCTCGGAAGCATTGAGCAACAATCGTACGAATCATCCGGTGACGTTGATGGAGCAGCGCCAACCTATGAAACGAGATGGCTCACCAGCACCAACATCGCTAGTTCGGGGGCAACCCTTCGTCGAGAGAAAAGGGTCCCCAGCGCCACGTATCCTCGATCCAGTATTGATGGTCAGGCAGCACATCTTGCCGTCACAACCGTCTTCACGCCATCGTGCATTCCCGCTTCATCACGAGGAACTGAATCTCTTCGTACCCGAGCTTGGATTGCCATTCAAAGAAGAAGGGGCAGATGCCCCTCTCGATATCCGGACCGCGGAAGAACTTGCTGCTGTAAACGAGTTTCTCCTGACACTCGGTCAGGATGTCTCAAGCCTTCGTCCGCAACCTGCTGTGCAGCAGCACTCGGGTGGCAAAATTTCCCCTGGCATCACCCGCGTGGACACGCACCATACCCTGGTTGTGCCACCTCTTGCATCAGCAATGCTCTTGCCACCCTTGCCACCCAGTGAGGACAAGCCCAACGATGGATCGCATTGATTTTCAATCCCCGATATCAACGAACTTGTGCCAATGTTGTACTTATCGTTCAAGGAATGTGTATTTTTAGGCAAGATAACGAACCAGACACTCCCGCTATTGGATAGTATGATGAGTATTGAACAAAGATTTCATAAGTAATTGGGAAGGGCTCAAAAATCGTTCAGGACTCTGGAGCCTCGCTTGGGTTGGGCTTCCGTTCTCCTATAATATATCACTGAACTCTACTATTCATTTCGATGAATCAAAAGTTTTGCTCGAAATATATGTGGCGGTGGGACTACTTTGGCAGTTGAACCTTGCCTGCACAATCAGGCATCGTATCCGAAGCTACAAGTTATCTGGCAGTGTAGGGAGGAGCCCATCGGGATCGGGAATATACTTTCCATCCAAGTATTTCTTGATGAGCTCCAGGGCGAACATGTCATTCTCGAATTCAGCGGTTTCTGGGGACTGTGACCACCCCGGCGTACCTCCTCTCGATCTCTCTCCGGGACGTTTGCAAGAGTTGAAGTCGATAATGATTGGCCGCATGTTCTTATGACCATGATATTGGAAGGGTTGATGTCATCATGGACGTAGCCTAAGGAATGGATGAATGCGATCGCTGAGCGGATTTCTTCCATCATGCTTGAGGTATCCAGTGTAATTCTATCTTTCAATATCAGCGCCAGGGCATTGATCAAATAGTACGTCGGAACTGACTGGTCTTCTGGAAGTTCGTGGTCGCCATCAATCAATTCTTCAAGAGTGTACTGGTACCGCTCCAGCGAGATGCCTGTGATATAATCACTGTCGCGCTGGCATCCATAGTACCTTACAATGTTGGGATGGGGTTTCTTTGAAAGAGCCTCCATAACCTCCACCTCCGAAGTCACGACATTCCCAATGATGTTCGTCCCATCGTACATGAGCAATGATGGCCTCTCCAGAAAGTAGTCGAGCTCGGAAAGCTCATGGGGCGCTTCAGTGTAATTCTGGTTCCAGGCTCCGTGGCAATGTTCTGGGCATACACGATGGCACTGATTGGAGGATGGATCGAGTTTGTTGACGTCTACTTCGCTGGGGTCGGAGCATTCTGAGCCTTCAAGTTTCGTGAGGTAGGTACTATTCTCGTTGCGCCACACCACTACGTGGTGATCAGGGGTCGCCGAGTCAGAGTCATAGACGGAGCAATGTTGTAGAAGCTGGGGCATTAAAGTGATGAGGAATCCTAAGTATCTTTTGCCTTTTAACTGCGGCATGGACCCATAGATGCTGTGGGAAGACGAGGCCGTCCCCTAGTATGCTCTGTCCCGTACAGGGTGGTAGAGAGAATACAATATAAAACCCTGAGCGCTCAAGCGATTAGATTTGCTATGTGATATCGCCTTTCACAACAGGTGTTGTAAGAATTCTTCAGCAATCAGCGCAACGCTGATGCCACTGGCGCCGGTGATGCGCCACTCCTCTGAATGAATATCTTTAACCTCGATCAGCCACCGCACCGAATCAGGGAGCTAAAAAGCTGGTCAATGGATAGATTGAAACGGTGTGTGCCCTCTTGTTTGGGAAAACAAGAACTCGACAGCTTTAGAAAACAGCCTAGCTTGGCTATTATATTGGCAAGCCTGAACGTCAGACTGAGAAAAGCCTGTGGTGTGAAGGGTCCTAGTAGCGTTGCTCTTGAAACTTCTTAAATAGCGGGCAAGAAAATCGAAATGACATTCTACTTCAAACCACTCTACTGGAATTGCCAAACCAACTGTCCCTGCCAACAACTTACCCGCGACTAGTGCTCTATCGAGAATGGTGGGGTTGTCCACATACCTATGTCGTACACTGGAAGCTCATAATCATTACAGTGCGAAATTCTCTCCAAGGACGCTCCTTGCGCCGAAGGCGCCTCTTATTGCGAGGAGCCTGGTTCTCTGATCTCCTCTGATGAACCTCTCGTATCCTTGTGTAAATGGATGACATACTGGGATCCTGAGTGGCGAAAGAACCGAGAGCGGAAAATTCGTGATTGCGAGAAGGTTACCTGCAAGTGGTCCAAGAACTACGTGAAATGACTCTGTGTTAGCGAATCGGAACAAGACCCAAGATCAATGCTCGAATGCCTTTAAGTTCATGCAATTCTTCCGAGGTTCCCTCAGTTATCTTCATCATATATATTCTAATGACTTCCTTGTATTTATGAATACGAATGAATGGCTTCTCACGTTCGAGTTTATTATCACTTAGTTCATTCCCGCTTGGTTTTCGCGACAAGTTCTCGATTGATGTACGGAAATACAATGAGGATGAAGACGCTGCTCAACAATCGTCTTCCATGTCGTACTTCGGATCGTATTCTTCTCGCCGTGAAGCCTCATCGAGTTGGCTCACAAAAGCATTTCCCAAAAAAATCGTTGCTACCCAACGGAAGTCAGAACAAAAGATACAGATGTCCAGGGAAGGGGAACACACCAATTTCAACCAACCAAATGACCACGAACATCGCGGTAACAGCTCCCCTTAAAATGGGCAAATTTTGTGACAATAACCTGACGAGTCCGTCTGCAACAGAGTGAGGTTCCTGGGATGATGTTGGGGCTGTCTTGTCGAAGAGGAGGCGGAGGCATAGGATGCCCAACCCGAGGCTGAACAGGATTTGACCGATAACGAGGGAGGTGAAGATGGAAGTAGCGTTCCGACGCTTGGATATGGATGCATAAAGTCTGGTAAAACTGCATAAGCGAATGTACGAATATGAGAAGATGCATATATACTGACCCTAAGCCGCAAATTCCAGCAAAGACCACTGATACGAAGATGTGCAGGTAGAGGGCCATCCGGTGAACGTCAGTCAGCTGAACATCTGGGAACATGTGAGCAAACGTCTTAAATCGTGAATCAGCCAGTGGACTCACCCAGCCGTCTCTCCAACACAATCCCAATGGTAGCGAACGTTGCAGAGAACAAGCAGGCCAGAATCGTCATGCTCAACAATGAAAACCGAACGAGATTGCTAGGTGGCTTGGTGCCGCAGACCAGACCAGGGGAGACAATTGGCGCGAAGTTATTCTGGGCAGTAAACATTTTCGAGATTGACGACGTGTATTCGGAGCTTCAGGCGTCGGGGTTATTGGAGAAGGCTCTGCCTATCTGAATGACCGCTACGAGGGGACGGGAACCCGCCTGCTCAACAGGCGACGGTGAGGCCACGAAAAGTTGCTGGGGTAAGCAAGACCAAGCTCGTTACAAGGGACCATCGTTGGCAATGCTCCAGTTTTATACCTCGCCTAGATTGATGGAGACCATCCTTTCCAGGGGTCGCCTGTCAGTTCTTGACGATCTCCAACACGCTCCGGTTCGCGCATGAAAATATAGCAGCTACCAGCATCTGTTAGATGTTGTCGCGTATAATTTCTCGTTGTGAGCACAGAGACCTGGGTCGCGGGCTGGTCCTGTGCTGGTCTAGATGAATAGAGTTATAAGGCCAGCCAGCAGTGGTTCGGAGGCGAAGGCAGGACCTCGGACAACAAGTCCGAACCTCGGGCCTCAGCACACAGGATGTGGCAGTGCCAAATGCTTGATTGAAAATTACACCAAACAAACAGCTTGAACGGCCCCGATCAACACGCACTTGGTGTTTGGATGCGTCCCATACTCTGATCGAAATTCGGGAGGTTTGAAGAGCAGTAATCTGAATATACCCATTCCTGGTGCCCCATGCTGAGTGATATGATGATACCAACTCCCTGGGCAAAGGGAATAGGAATCGACGAGAAATGCGGGATCCGACGGTCAACGATGCAGCGTGTTCCATCCACGTCGAAGGAAGTAGAGCTACCGGATTCACAAACCTTCCGAAGACTCAGCAATCTTCATGTCGAAACTTGATTACAAAGTACTGTACAGTTCGTTCGAGTCAAGCTTTCAAGCACTCCAGTCTGCAGCCAGGCTTGGTATCTTGGCGCAATGAGTAAGCCAATGCGTTCTTGCCTGTACCAACATTGGACCATGCAGACATTGATCGAATAAACTAGATCTCTCCGCAGATGAGCTCACAGCCGTGTATCCTTGCGCCCATCCGTGATCTGCACGGAGAAGCCTGGTAAAGTCGAGGAAACGTTTACCTTTTTCAGTATCTTCGAGTTGGGCGCTCATATTGGTAAAGATCAACCCCAAGGGTTTGCCGGACATCCAAGTCCATCTCAATAGCCGTTGTAGCCGCGCAAAGATTGACGCCGAGTGTAAGGCAGCTGAGGATAGATTGAGTCACATCCTTCGAGATTTTTGTACAGACTGGATATATAAAGCGCGTCAACCACCACCAATGTAATCATCACCCTCCAGCATCTACAAACACGACTTAGGCGTCTTCAGATCATACCTAACATGTCTCAGATCGCATCTCTTCCCTCCAAGATCAAGGCCGTCCTCCAGCCCAATATCCAGGTGGACGACCTCACCCTCACTGAGCTCCCCATCCAGCACGCTCGCGAAGGCACAGATGAGCACCTCATCAAAGTCCATGCCACCAGTCCTTGCGCCGGCGAGCTCACCTGGGCCAGGAACTTCCCTTCCATCATGGACGCAGATAAAGTCAGCGTTCCCTGCTTCGACCTCAGTGGCATCGTCGTCACCGCACCTCCCAATTCCCCATTCCAACCTGGCACCGAGGTTTACACCCGCACCGCTGCTGGTCGTACTGGCAATGCCCGCGAATACACCGTCGCCCTCACCAGCGAGCTTGCTGTCAAGCCCAAGAATCTGTCATGGGAGGAGGCAGCTTCTATCCCGCTCAGCTTGTTCACTGCCCACCAGGCACTCTTTGAGCACGGTGGTCTGAAGCCGGCATGGAAGGACGAAGCCGGCCGCGCGGAGAACGCAAAGAAGCGTGTTCTCATCACGGCTGCATCAGGCGGTGTTGGTGTCTGGGTCGTTCAGCTTGCTCGCGCTGCAGGTGTCAAGGATATCATTGGGGTCACCGGTCCGAGTAATGTCGATTTCGTGAAGAGTCTTGGCGCATCAGAGGTCATCAACTATCGGGAGCAGTCGCTGGGTGCCTGGGCAGCTGGGAACCCAAAGGTTGACTTGGTTGTTGACATGGTCGGCAAGCAGACCTTGGCGGATGCCTGGACCGCAGTTCGAGATGGCGGTATCCTGCTCAGCGTGAATGAGGCACCCGAAAGTCGAAAGCCCAAGGAGAACGCGCCTAAGGACGTGACGAACTATTTCTTCATCATGAAGCCCGAAGGCTGGCAACTGGAGGATATCGCACCGCTGGTGGAAAAGGGAGAGGTGAAGCCTGTGGTGGATAGCGTCTGGAAGTTGGAACAGTATCAGGAGGCGTTTGCAAAGATGAGTGGCGGTCATGCAAGGGGAAAGGTCATCATCAAAGTTCGGGATTGAATATTTGTCGGATAAAAGCTAGCAGTACTGTATTAACTGGGAGTTTTGTATCGAATCCACGAACCTGTCAGAGTTTCCACCTCCCAGCTGAGCTATTATTCGTGCCAGAACACTCGGATGTCACAGTTCATCGAGAGCTTGAATGAAATCGGATTCAATTTGAAGTTATCCCTTTACATGTGGCAGTGCCGATTGCTTGGCTGAAGGGAAGAAAACAAACAACAGCCTCGACCAAGTAAACCGACCGTACTTCATTGAGATTCCTGCAGAGAGTCGAAAGGCTCTGGATACCTCTTGGTATCCCAATCTCTCTCAGCCGCATATTCCAATACAACAAAAGGCAGCCAGACACCATGAGTCATCTTGAGAACCAGTATCTGGGTTTCGAAGCGCTTACAGATGAGTTAATTGCCCTCATCACGACTTACCCACCACCCTTCCTATACATCAACGATTCGACATCGCCCAGACTAACGTCTTCACTCGTCTCCCACCTCATAAAGACCATATCTGCTGAAAATACCGACCCTGGACCTTCCAAGCGCATTGTCTACGCCCAAATCAATGCCGTGGCATGTTTTACCCCCAGGCTACTATACGACACCATCCTGAACGGTTTCGCGGATTGGACACCAGAATGGGACGACGGTTGCGCAAACTGGAGCGCTGATGCTTCGCATGATAGGTGGAATGATACGTTTGACGCGTTCGTTCACGGACTACGCGTCGTGCATCGGCACCTGCAACAGCAGCAGAAAAACCTGGCTGATCCCGAGGCCTTGCAGGTAAATGGGAGCCCCAAGAAGAAGGGAAAGGGAAAGGCCACAAGGAAGGGGAAGGGGAAATCAGTCGAAGAAGATAATCCATTCCTTGAACATGCGGCTGGTGGGGAGCTTGGGTTCGTGCTCTTCGTTGAGCATGCAGAACGCCTGAAAGACAATCTGCTGGAGCTCATGGTACCTTTGACCAGACTGGCGGAAATTGTGGGTTAAACACTCTTGATTACATTCAATCTTAACTCACCGTGTTTGTTAAGGCCATGCTCGACATATCAGTAATCTTGCACTCTCATGTGCGGTGGGAGGACATCAAGCCACCATTAGGTGCTTCACCAGAACCATACTTCGTTGATGTGCCTCCCCTCACGAAAGAATGTATGTTTGACCAGCCTGTCACACTTGATCCCAATTACTGAACGCTATTCCCAGTAATTGCTCGACGACTATCACAAAATTTCCGGCCAGACAGCAGCATATCAGACGACACACCCCCAGGACCCTATCACCCCGCATTCAAGCAACTATATGCGCACTTCGTCACTCTAGTTACAGAAGTGGCATATCCGTACATTCATGACCCAGACGAAATTGGGTACATTGCTGCGGCAAGGTGGCCCGGCTTCGTCAAACCTATCCTTGACGAACACCAGGCAAGAAGAGGCTCGGAAGAGCCAGAAGATACCATGGATATCGATGCTGATGGTGAAATCGACGAAGAAGAAACATCTAGTGCGGCCGGACTACGACCTCCCTCCGAAAGTACACGACTACGCTTGAGCAAGCTCTTTACACCGTCTTTGACGCAGGCGATGGAAGAGCTTTACCCTCGGCACTCCAATGCATCTGACTGGGCTTCGGCGAATGAACCTCCAGCAGACTTCCTCTCTTCTCAGTCGTATCCTCAGCCCCAACCTCAGCAATACGACCCCGCAAACCCATTTTCTTCTCCACTGCGGAGAACTTCCTCCATGGCTGCTACGACGAAGAAAACCAAGGAAGCGGATGATGGCTCCGAGCTGACAAAGTGTCTTCCACGGATGTCAAAGTTCATCCTCGTTGCCGCTTTCCTGGCGTCCACGAATCCTGCAAATTCGGATTGGAGGATGTTCGGGAGAGGCTTGGATGAGAAGAAGAGGAAGAGGAGGATCGTCAAGACTGTGAAGACTGGGAGTGGTCCAGCAAAGGTTTGTTCTCCACCTTGTCCACCTGGCTGGTTTCTGTGATGACTGACCTGGTTTCAAATTTAGATTCCTCAACGTCTTCTGGGACCCACTCCGTTCCCTCTGGACCGGATGTTAGCTATGCTAGGAGCCTTAGTCGAGGATAACGACGGTGAAGCTCTGGTCAGGCTTGACATGGCAGGCTCAACGGATATCCCATCCGATCAATGGACTGATATCGAGACCAGTCGGGCTGGTGTCTACGCTTCTGTACGCTTTATTCAGCGTTGTGGTTCGAGTCCAACTGACGAAATCGTAGGTTATGGAACTTGCCTCGATGCGCCTGCTTCATCGGACCTCTCATCCGGATAGGCTTGATGGCCCGCCTATGTTCAAGTGCGGAGTGCCGTATGAGGTGGTGCTAGGTCTAGCAAAAGAGCTGAAGGTGGCACTCAATGATTTGTTGTGGGATCCTGTCTAGTTAGCGTGTGCTTATGCATGATTCATGGTGTAGGTATTACGCGTGAGGATAGTTGTAGCTCGCAGTCTCAAAGAGGTCGCACATTATAATATCCTTTTATTCCGGTTGCTTTGGCCGGACTTCATATTGTACTGAGCACGATGAGTCGATGCATTCATCAGTAGCAGAGCTGTTATGTTTCATGATATGTTATTATTGCTGGCGAAGCGGCCATGAGGAAGGTCACCAAGCGCGGCGTTTTCTTTGAATGAAGACCGATCAAGCGGAAGGAAAGAAATGAACGTGCATGCTAGGAAGTGGTTGGAGTTCTCATCTATTAGAAGTTCTCCGATCTGATTTCAATGGTATCAAGTCATTAAATTGAGGAGCTATAGTAATAGTATATTGGGAGACAAGCCAAAACTTCCGTTATTCCTCACTTCCATCCGAATCATAGTAATCATCCGGCTCTTCCTGTAATTTAGCTGTTTCATGTTCGCTCAGTCTTCTCGGCATCTGGTAATCACTGCCCAAGAAACTCATGACGCTAAAGCACAAGGTCAGCTTAGTCGCATGTCACCAGGAGGAGGTACGTACTAGATTGTTCCATCCGCATTTCCAATGACAACTTCCTCGTGGCTAAGTTGCATTGACATAGGGTTCTTCTCCGGTGTGGCCAACCCTTGGAATTTCTGAGGTAGCTGACCGAGAAGCCCTCTGACTGCAGCTCCTGTGAGATTGTCGCATTCGGCTAGCGCAGACCAGACACCAGTTACGGGGCGAACATCGGTTGTGATATCAACCGGAGCGGGAGCGAGGTATTGCGAGAAGGAGATAGTATCCTCTTCATCCATGTCCCCACTACCATCCGCATCCTTGTTTGCACCGGATTTGGATGGCGAATCTGCGCTGTCCCGATGGGTGGTCATGAATATCTGATGATGAGAACATAAGCAAGGTGCACCCAAAACAATACAAAAAGGCTTACTCGTCGATCTGCCCCTGCCCTAGAGCTAAACCTAGTGGCCGTGACAACTCTCCTCTTCAAAGGATCTACCGCACCAACCGCAACATCGGTGGGTGTCTCCACAACAGCCACGATCTTCGGCGGGGCAGTCAAGATTGCTGCCCTGCCGAATCTGACAGCAAAGAGGGAATCACCAGCCAAGTTCGAGCCGGGTGTACCTGGCCCAGTCATTGGTGTGCCAGCTCGAGGTGACGGGCTGGCAAGCGACGAAGGTGTTCGGAGGCCTGAAACGCTCATTCGGCCCTTCGTAATGCTTCCTGCTGTGGATGGTGGGGTTGCAATGCTGGTTGGTGTTACGTTGGTATTGATCAGCGATGTTCGCCTGTTTGGCGTTGAGATCGACGGGGATGAACCTCCAACTGAGCGAGATAGCGAGGAAATGGTGCGTGGGCGAGTAGGCAGAGGGCTGTTGTCGTTGTACGCAGAGCGAGCCGCACCACCAGGACTGACAACAGGTTGTCGGCTGAGAGACGCGGAAAGTGTCGAGACCTCCGCCTTCATTTCGTTGTTTTCTTCGCGCCATTGAAGGTGGAGTATGATCGATTTCGTTGCACACTGAAGTAATGTCAGTCCTCATGAATCCTGTTGGAACCGGGAAAGAATAGCTTACAGTCATCTGAGTCCCTTTTGCCGCGAACCACCTATGAGGGAAGGTCAAACATTCGAACTCGGTATACAAAGCACTCTAAGGACGTACTGCAGCATGTTGTTAGGGGCGGCACCAACGTTGAACAACTTCGCATGCAGAACAGGATCAGAACCTCCCAGCTCCGATAGCTTAAACTGCGACATCATCTCGCGACGCACTGTGTCAAGCACATTCATATCAGCAACTTTGCACCAAGGCTACTATGCACTCACATATTGAAAACACACGAACAATTCCATCAATAGTCACACTGACCACCCTCTCACCCTCCTCAGTTCCATTCCCTTCCCCTTTTACGAGTTGCACGCCAATATTGATGGTAGTCTGCTGGCCGAACCTAACAATTTTCGTTCCACGTCGCCAGTCCCAGCAGACCAGTGCCTTGTCGGCACCAGCAGAAACAAGATTCTTGGAAGATAGGGCAACGGCACGGATTCCGTTGAGATGGCCGGACAGTTGTTGAAGAGGTGTGAATGTCAAGGATGAAAACAGGTGTACGCGGCTGAAGCAGGACTATGAGCAATAACAGTGTTGAATTCTGGAAATGACCCACCCAACATCGTGGAACCCTACAACGAAGACCTCTAAAGCAGAGGAGTGTTTTAGCCGGAGAGAATTATCGCAAGACGTCTTGACGAACCTTCCTCGGCCAGCCAGTCGACACAGCTGACAGGTTTTTTGACATTCAAACATTTCGTTTCTATACCCTTCTCCACATCCCAAAACCTAATGGTCTCGTCGTAGCTTCCGCTAATCAACCTCTTACCTGTAGGAAAGTCATCAGCTTCTTAAAAAATCATCAACAGATGAAGACAGGCTGCATACCTCTCAAGAGCAAGGTCGTACAGAAATTGGTATGGCCCTTGAGGAAGCGGATAGATTGAGGGAGTGCGTTGGCAAAGTTGGATTCACGATGGTGGAGGGAGCGGTACAGTGGGAACCTGCATCATATTAGCAGGAATACACTTATAGGTTGAGTCTCCAACTCACCATCCCTCTTGTGTGCGAGGCAGATGAACCGGCGTTGGGTCATCAGCTGTTATCCGCAGGCAGTGATACTTCCACAAGGCCGGATGTTGAACAAGGCTATCCCATAATTTAGCAACCTAGAAGCAACCAGGATCAGTCAATTTTCCAAAAGAACGGGAATAGTAGCAAATTACCCTTCGTACACCAACCACCTCTTCAACGGTGAGGTGCTTAAGAACGCGAAGCCCAAGGTCCGGAGACAGTTTGCCCACAATATCGATAGTCGACTTGGCGTACTTCTGCAACAGCAGAATCTGTAATGCGATGTCTCCAGGAAGGGCAGAATCAAGAATGATGCCAATTCTGTCGATCAGGTTCAGTAAACTGTCCAAGGAGACGAACGGAGGAAACTTACAGTCTCATCCGACCTTCCCTCCCCAAGCCTCGCAGGGCCCGCCTAACTTCCTTTTCACTAAAATCCCTCTCCTTGCCCTTCTTCCCATCCGCCTTCCTATACCCTCGCAGAGCTTTAACTAGCCTCTGGTTGAATACACCATCCTCCCCTTCCTCTCCTTCCTCTAACTCCATCTCAGACTCGTCATCTTCGTCATCATCCCTATACCCCGACCAGTACCCTTTCTTCCTTCTCCCGCCACAAATGCACCTATCATCGTCATCCAAACCTCCAGTGCCTTTCGTGAGGAAATTGGCAGACATGCCGGAATTGGAGGTAGAGTCCCGAAGAAGCCGGACTTCTGCCTGCAGAGCGTGTAACTGAGCTGCCGAGGAAGCTTGAGATCTGTTGAGCAGTCGTTTAAGACCGAGGACCTTGCGTTGGTGTAGAGCTTGGATGTCGGAGAGAGCTTTCGCCATCTTTGATAAGTAGACGGTTAGCCCTACAGTGCGCATATAATGGAAAATTTAAGGCTTACGTCTTCATCCACATCCCCGTCGTTGATATCAGTCACAAGCTCCATATCCCGGTCCCAGTCATCATCCATGTTGTTACCACCCCACAACGAGAGGGCACTATCGCCACCCCCAAGCACACTCATATCCATGCTATTGAAGCTGGGAAGAGACACCTCTGTGAGCATGGCCGTAGCTGAGGCTCCGGTAGGTTTAGAGGGTGTGGATTGAGGTGTGCCATTGACATGTTGTCGTCTCTTAGCTGCTGAGGCCATAGAAGCTTTCGAGGGAGTGTTGAACTTGGAAGGTGAGTTGTGTTCTTTCCCGGTGCCAAGCTCGGCAGAGGATTTCGTACGCGTACGTTGAGGGCTTGGAGAGGTGAGGTGAATGGAGGGGGACTTTTTCGCCAGCCGTTTGACCGGGCTGGGTTTGGCTGGTGTCTTATGAATGGGTTCGGTCGGGGAAGGGGTAGTGGGTGCGATATTCGTTGTGTTGGAGAGGGTCATTGAAGGAGCTGTGGCGCCTCTCTTCATGGCAACTCCTTGAGTTACGGAGTTCAACCGTGCTCTTTCTCTCGCTGGCTGGCTCAGCTCGGCATAATCCAGCGTTGCGGACCGTGTGGCTGCTCCCACAGTCGAAGTAGACTTGGAAGGAGATGAGGTGATTTGGAGAGATTGAGAACGGGTTAGGTCTGCTTGAGACCGACGTTTGTTCAAGCCATTTGCAGAAGGCTTGTTTTCGTGCGTTAACGATGTGGATTGGGATAGCGATTTGCCAGCAGCAGAGGAAGAGACCGAAGTTGTGATCGGGTTACCACTGATACTCGCACTGAGTGAAAGTCGCGGAAAAGACTGTCCTTGAGTCTGCAATTGACCTGGAGGCGCGGAAATACGCCGAGATGCAGTGACGCTAGGAGCCTTCACTGAAGAAGTTATGGATATCTTTTTCGTCCTTGGTTTAGCTGTAGCATCTGAGAACTTGCGTTCTGAATTGAAAGGCATAGGCGTAGCATTAGGCGATCTGGCCGTTGCTGGGTTACGGCCCGCAAACGACCTAGCTGTTGAGGTGCTAGACTGGGTTGAAGACATTGAGTGTCGTGGACCAGTGCTCCTTGTTGAGTTGCCAGCAGTTGAGGTTGAGGTCGAGTTCATAAGGGATTTGGAGGTCGTCATCTGGCCAAATGCTGATGGAGCAAAGGATCTCGACGAACTTATTGAATGTCGTGTAGACACCTCAGATGGTGCTTTCTTCGAGAGAGACCTCTTCAACGGAGGCTGAGGCTGAGCCATATTGACAAGTACGTAGCGCTACGCCCGTACGCGTCGAAGATGCTCTTGGGACAGCTGTACCTGGCAGAAAGTTCACCGCTGTACTTCCGTGAGGGCCATAGCATTGCACCTACCTCAATTTCCGAGCTCCTGACGTTTCTGTGAGTCCAAAAAGCTGAAGATATGTCCACCGTCCGGTATAAGTGGCTAGCCAAATAAGGATGGAAGCCTGGTATATTTGTAAAGACAAGCTGTATCTGTCGCTGTCAACGCGGTGAGTGGCACAGTGCCTGGTTCGAACATGCACGCGTTTGGTTTGTAGGGCCCTGTTTGCCATCGACCTCCGAAGCTTCCGTGATTACGATTTGAAACTGGCGCTCGAAGGCGTTGCACGGGCGCCAAAATCTTAAGTAGTGCATCTGACTTACTAGTAAAATATCATATCGGACGAACTAGATAGAATGAACTTTCCCATACGAGACTGATCGGCTACTCCTCAGGAACCTAAATCTCGTGAAGCTCGATCCAAGGAGTTTTGCATGAGCTCGTGGAGACATTTTTTAGTTCTGCCGCATTGAAAGAAGTCGTCTGCCAAGCGGGCTCAGTGGCGATTTTGTCTACACTCAACCCGAAAGCGCCTGACGTGAAAGCTGTTTTGGTATAAAAGGGAGTTCAACTTCAAGAGTGGCTCAAAGTCCGTCTATGTGTTGGTCCAACAGTTTCCAAAATTCCCTTCTTTTTTCAGAATAACAAATAAAATAAGCCTGTGTGCACTTCGCGGAGGGCGTGAAAGAGTAGTTGGACGCTCGCAGACGAAATTGGGAACCATGAGCGGGGTTCAAAACGATCATCGGTCTTTGCCGAAATCTCATTCGGGATGTGAAAATGCTAAACCTTATTTCTCAGGACTATACAGTTATCGACAAGACTCGGCTCACCGCCTCCAACGACCTCCGCAACCTCAAGACAATATGGGAAAAGGTGCTTATCAACCGTTGCGGCCCCTCGAAGTTTTGAATCTGACACTTAACGCCTGCGATGTATAGTTCACGGATCTCTCGCTCGTGCCGGTAAGGTCAAGTCGCAGTGCCCCAAAGTCGAGAAACAAGAGAAGAAAAAGACACCAAAGGGTCGCGCAAAGAAGAGGATTCTTTACAACCGCCGGTGAGTAATTAAAATCGCTCTCCAAGTCGAGGGGGAACTGAGATTTCGTTAGATTCGTCAACGTAACGACAGCACCAGGCGGCAAGAGGAGAATGTTAGTACTTCAAAGCTTCCACGATTACCCCACTTCCCCCACATATCTTTCTCTTGACGGGTCACCGTTCCGTCTGATGATCCCAGCAAATCAAGCATAGTTCACACTGAACAACCGTGTTGATAAACATGCATCTAATGTCTTTCGCTCCTATCTGACTCACCCTCGCTATCTCATTCTTCTGCAAACTCTTTCCGATTGATGCTAACCTCACCTCTCTTTCAGGAACCCCAACCCCGAGAAGTAAAAAAAAAACCCAACCATTTGGGGCCCCTTCGACATCACGGCATGCAGGCTTGTAATTGTTAGATCCGCGCTGGAGGGCTTCGGCGAGAGTAGAGCGGGCGTCGAGTTGGGAAACCTCGTGATTATTTTTTTGTTATTCTCCATCGCTTTCTACCAGTTCCCACTGCACGCTACATGCTTTTACTCTCCTTATGCAATTCAAGATATGATCAAAGCCCTCAATTTGGTGCCGTGAACTAAATTTGAGCGCAGAAAGGGAGCTTACCCAGCGCCTGCGATTCTATTCGTCTCTAAAGGACTTTTCTTGCATCGTCTAGACTACATATAAAGGCAGCATCTGTAATTTATTGAATACGCGCCCGTTGGCCAGGTTCGTGAAGGTGCAATTCCACGCTTCAACGCTGCCATTACGTAATTCAACGTTGACCCCTTTCAACAGGTTCCCATCGCGGGTGACAGCGAGGGCCTCATTCAGGTAGCTAACCTTCATGCAGACCATGTTTAATGATTCATTGACTTTTCAATTCTTGCAACAGTTAAGAAATATATGGCTCCTGAGGACGAGTCAGTGGAACTTGAGCTATCGGAACGGGATGCCGAAACCCAATTTATACCGGAAGAAGGCGACGAGGAGAACCTCTGGGAAGTCATCGAGATTATTCAAGAAAAGGGCAAACAGTATAAGGTTCGGTGGGCAGGAGTAGATCCAACAACAAATAAGCCCTGGGCTCCGTCTTGGGTGCCGCGCCAGGATTGTACGGACGATCTGGTACTCGAATGGAAGAGGAAGCAGGCTGCCAAAAAGAAGGGGAAGAAGGGAAAAAGTACGTGTTTAACATGTTTTCTTCGTGGGTTGCTGGCTAAATACTTGAATTTCAGGTGGCCGAAATGGTTCTGTCGCATCCAAACAGTCCAACGGATCTGGTGGTTCGACCGTGTCTAAAGGCGCCAATGTGTCTTCCAATAACAAAAACCGCGCGGGAACCTCTGCAAAGACAGGTCAGAAACGTACCCATAGTACAGCTATGTCGGAGACAGCAGATATCGAATCTTTTTACGTGTCCGACCCAGAGACAAATGCACATCCAAAGAAGAAACCAAAGTTAACAGGGTCACTGAGCAAGGATGTCTACCTGGATGACGACGAAGAAATGGAACTGCCACCTATTGAAGTTCTGCTGGAGGAAAGGCCAAGGGCCAGGAAGGGGTCTGAGCCAGCTCGTTTCAACATCTACGAGGATCGTTCACGCGGTTCACACTTCAAGCATTCCGCCGGTACCTCCAGTAAATCAAAAGGAAAGCGGAAGGAGCACAAATCAGACAGTGTGGTGCACACGAGCCAGGATGAAGAAGACAAACTTGCCGTCAATGGGGCTAACAGCTCCTCAAAACGAACCCATTCTACCAATGGAATCCAGCAGAGATCCCCAACCAGGGTGAATGAAAGGCGAAGACGAAGTCCATCCTCTTCGCCACCACCGCCTCCAGCGGCCAAGCGGAAGCTAACGACCAAGGAATCTTCCCTTCCCGAGCTTTCTGACAAAGAACCTCCCAAGAATCGTTCAGTTGCCGATCACCGCAGAATGAAACTCACCCATGAAGAACGTCTGCGTTCATTAACGCCTACCACCCTCGAACGTCTAGCACGCTTTGACGAGGAGCTTCGCTCTATAGAGGGGCAAGCCTCCGGGTCGAAGCTGGTCCCTCGTAGATCACCATCTATTGAGATGGTCCCCACCTCCTCTCCAGCACCACCTTCGCCAGCTGCTGCTGCATCTCCCCCTCAACCACCACCGAAACGGTCTACTATCACCCGAAATGGCCACGAAGACTCGTACCGACTCGAAATAGTGCCTGAAACAGATCTAGAGTCTTCTAACAACACCCAATCACAATCGCAAGAAGTACCGATAGCAGCGCCTATACCTGTTAAACTATGCGAACTACCCCATAACCAACCGCCTGACCACCCAAAAACCCCTGACAGGGAGGATGGGAAGAGGCAAGCCCCCCGCCAGTCGAATTCTTTGATTGCGAGGATGAAGCCTCGCACTCCAAGCTCTGTCAGCCGAACCCAGTCAAGGTGGTCATTGTACGACGATGACCATGACAGCAATTACCACCCGCCAAGCCCGTTGTATACGCATCCTGAGGAGCTCCCAGAGATGCCTAGCTTCAAAATGAGCCGAGTGGAGGATAGTCAACCACCACCCCCAAAGGCACCAGAACAGAGTCCTGGCTCAGACGCACATCCCGAAGCTGATCAGGGCGTAGAGGAGGAGGAGGAGGAGGAGGAGGAGAAGGAGGAGGAAAGAAAACAGGAGCCTATCAACGCCGCCAAGTCTCAGTTCCAGCCGATTCCCCAAATATCTCCCTCGAAATTCACTCCTTATCTACCCACGTCCTCGATTTCTGTGGATAACCCCCAGGATGAGGAGGCAGAGGTGCAAGAGTTGGTCAGCTCAATTGAGCAATTTAGCTCGTCGGATGAGGAGGGCGGTTCTGATCGTCCTCATAGACGGCGACGGGTGTTGAAGAAGGATAAAGGCAAAGGCAGGGCGGTTGAAAATGATGATAGAGACGATGTGGATCACAGCCAACGCAACGGCTATGTTGGCCCCCCGTCGCCCGCCAACAGCAACGATGGTGAGGATGATGACAGGGCGTCCGTTCTGCGAGACCGCGGCGTGAAGCTTGCTGAGGAAGCAAGGCAGGAGAGGAGGAGGAATGGCGATGCAAAGGAGCGGAATGGACCTCTTATTGATCTCGGCAAAATTGGCAAGAAGAGGACGAAAGGAGGGTACAGCAGTGAAGAGAGAGACGAGCATAGGATGCGTGCGGTTGCTGAGCTGCAGCAGTCCAGCCCTCCAGCAAGTCAAACACTCGACAACAGCAAGACTCAGGAGGAAGAGGAAGATGTTTTCACAACGCCTAAGGTCCAGAATCCAGCACTGACATTGCGGCAGGAGGAGGAGGAATCAACCCAGGATCTGCTGGCTGAAAATGATGCACAGTTGCCACTACCACAATCATCTCCTCCTGTTATGGATATGGACGAACCTATCGCCGACGATCTAGACATGGGTGATGAAGATGCTGAGGGAGAGACTACAGGAAGTCCTGATCCTGAGCAGCAGCTACCAGAAGAAGAGGAGGACCAGGACATACGTATGGAGGTTAGAATGCAGTGGCCCTTCCTTGTTTTACTATCACTTACATCCATGCAGGACGCAGACCATCCCCATGCTGATCATGTTGAAGAAGGTCGTCCAATTAGCCCCGCGCCTGAGATGCCCGCAGATAAGGCGATGTCCCCTGAGGTCCCGTCCTCCTCTCCAATGCATCCTGGATCTCTGCACAGAGGCAGATCGAAATCGAGATCTGCCTCCATAGTCAGCCAACAACCGCCAAAGGAGCAGACCCCAGAACGACCAGTGGATGCCAACGAACCCATTGTCCTTGGTTCACAGGCTGCCTCTACACTCGCATCCCCATCACAATCACACGACCCTTCGACTGAATTGCTCAATCTCAAATCCAAGGAGGTCGCAAGACTCGAAGCCCTACTGCTCGCGGAACGAGCAAAGACGTCCGCTCTTGAGAGTGAAGTCGAAACGCTCAAAGATGCACTTGTCAACACCAGCGTATCAATTCCAGCACCAAATAACAGTCAAGAGCTCCAGGCCCTCCGCGTCCAGCTTGAGCAGCAGAAGCTTGACTGGGAGCAGGAAAAGGCCACTTTGACTGCCTCCATCACGCAGCTAACTCAGCGCAAGGACAGTGCAGAGAAGGACCGAGATTTCTTCCGGGAGCAGTATGCACGAGCATCTGCATTCGTCTCAGAGGTCCGCGATGAGAACAAGCAGCTGAAGCAGCAAGCGAATATTTCGTCGGAGCAGGCCAAGACTGGAGTCGCGCTCATCAAGGCCACATTCGAGCAGAGAGTCAAGGTTCTCGAGGACGATGTCAAGTCTTGGAAACGTCTTGCCCTGTTTGTCGTTGAGAAGGATGCTCGGACCAATGATGACATCCGACGACGAGCAGCCGAAGAGCCTGAGCTACGTGTACGAGTTGAGGACCTCGAGGATCAACTGGCTGCAGTCGAGGAGCAAGCGAGGCTGTTGCAGGAGGAGCTCGAGGATCGTGATGTGCAACTCAAGGCTTGTATAGCAGAGAACGAGGATTGGAGAAAGGAGGTTAGCATGGTGAAGGAGGAGCGAGACGAGTACAGGGCGAGATTGGAGGAATTGGGGAAGCTTTCGCAGGATAGAACCAGTGCAAGCGACGAGCTGGTTTACCGCTGTCAGTGGCGGTCTGAAGGCACCAACGAATCTTGCAATGGCATTTTTGTCAATGCAGAGGTACGGAGCATCTTTTGTTATCCTTCCTTCAGCAACTGATTTCGTTTGAATTGCCTAGGAACTACAAGACCATTTGTTCACAAGTGGGCATCTCCATCATTAGAATGATGCAGCATTCTTGGAGATTTGACGTCTTATTTTTATATCAATTCGAATGTATGGAGTGGGTTTGTAATAGTACGGCTTTCCGGTTTTCTTTCCCATCTACGAAAGCGGAGGCTTCAGCTTCATAAACTACAGCATGGAGGTTTGGTACAAGCGGCTGGGCGTGGCAAGACGAGGGCCCATAAAAGCTTCGAGGATTGCGGAGTTCAAACCCAGAAAAGCTGGCACATTTCTTCTTTCACATTTACATCACTAACTATCTCGACAGTTTGTTTCACGCCGAACCACAACCGATCTCTACATCACCACCAACCGGTCATTACGATTATAATGCATTTCGCGGGAACCCTGGCGGCCCTAGCCCTCGCTCTGAACATGAATGGCGTTTCTGCCGCTCTCTACCCAACACAGCCTATTGCATCAACAATATACTATACTGGAAAACAAGCCACGATTACTTGGAAGGATAATCGTCGTTGGCCCTCCGTGAACGACATGGGCGATGTTCAAATTGAGCTAATTCGTAAAGATGTGAGTTGGAGATGTCTTTGCCACATGAAACAGAGGGCTGATTTAGACCCAGGATCTTGTTGCTACTCTGGAAAAAAGCGTGTCTCCCATTGCGGGGTCATGCTCGGTATGGATGCCTGGAGGACTCTCTGAAGCCTCTGACTAGTAAGTTCTTCCTGGCCCCAGTGCAGAATGTGTACTGAGTAAGGTTTCCAGCATGATGAGGTTCAAGTCTCAACACCCGCCTTTGTCCGTATACACCGCCTATTTCACAATCAAACCCGACAGCAATCTACCGGCCAAGGTCAATCTCGCCAACGCGACTACAACGCAGACCCTGCCAAACGCTGCCGCAACAGGACAAGCCAATCCGGTGGCGACGATTAAGCCCAGCCCAGCAGATCCCATCCCAAGTCACTCGAACGAGACGAAGGACAGCAGGCTGAGGAAGAACACTGCAGCTAGGCTAGATCCAGATGCCTCGATATTCAGGACTCGATGATATACCTGCCGTCTATTATTGGCATCCTCATGGCGATCTGAAGAGTGTCGTGCCTCCAAATGTACTTTTAGGACCGTTTCTTATAGATTAGATGCTTGTGATGTAGTCAATATGTATTTCTACTGTACTACTACTACCAGACCATTTCTTGGTTATACCTTTCCCCCTTGAATCTGGTGCAACGCGTCCAAGGTAGGATTTCGAGAAACGGGCGCGTCGGCCCCGGCTTGAGCACGTGATCGCGACAGGGGCAATGAGTCCCTGAGCGGTGCTGAGCGCGATGAGATACCGACGTCAACTTGAACCTGGTCCGCATCCATCGTTTGGCCGCACCCTCAGTTTAGCGCTCTGACAAGGCAGAAAATTTCTTGGGAACGGGTCAACCATCTTGTTCAACGAAATATCTCGGGTCCCTCTAGCTCTTTCCTGCCGTTAGCCCAGAGCATTGAGAAACGCGAAGACCACCAGCACTCGATGCATGTCTCTCTCATGGATTCAACGGAAAAATCGACTAGGAAATTTGTTGAAGACCCAAGGAGACGAAGATGCAGAAGGCGTTGCTCTCGATCGTCTTCTGCATGGACAGAATGTCATAGGACGAACAGGTACGCGTGCAACTCATTCGAGCATGTGAAACCCAACCTAACCTCTCTCGTCCAGCGAAAACGACCGAAGTCGACAGTCTACGATTCCAGGATAAGGACCTCGCCGTGGAAGGGACTTTGGAATATGGACAGTTCGGCGTGGTAAGCCGCCTTATCTTCGTCCCTCATCTCACACGAGGCTTCAACGCGGTTCTCAGATCGACGTCGTAACTTGTCGTCTTAATGGGCGGGTGTATGTACGAAAGTCAGTTGAAAAGCGGTTCGCTTTGCGGACACGAGATGTAAGATATATCAGCCTGATCTCCCGCTAAGCGTAATCTAATGAACCCGCTAGCAATGCTCCCCACAATTTGAACGGGATATTTTGCTGCAGGCGGCAAAACTCGATTCTCCGTGGGCGCCACAGTTGTTATCTGCCTATCAAACCCCGACGCACTTGAGTCTCGTCATGGATTACGCAGAGGGTGGGAACCTCTGGGATGTATTAGAATCTAGTCCGCATGACGGACGAATATTGGAATCCGATCTGAGATGGTGGACCCCGCAAATTGTCAGTGCTATACATTGGTGTCACTCGCAAGGATTTGCGCATCGGTAAGCTTGGAGTTTTATTTCTCTCGGGACTTTGCTAATGGTTATTCTAGAGATATCAAACCCCACAACTTTGTAATAACCAAAGATTCGCATGTACTCCTTATTGATTTTGGAACGGCGGCCCCGCTACTACCACCAGACTCGGAAGGCGTCCAGTTCCTGCCCAAAAGGCATTGTCTTCTCCCTTGTGGTACCTGTGACTATATCTCTCCCGAGATCCTCATGGCCCACGAGGAAGCTCTTGTGGCGCTGGAGATGGAGGAAGACGAAGACTTCAAAGCTCAGAAAAGTGCGTCTGACGAATTTGGCTATGGGCGCGAAACGGATTGGTGGAGTCTCGGCGCCATGCTATACGAGATGTCATACGGAGTCGCTCCGTTCTTTGCAAAGGATATCCGCCAAACATATCTTCGAATTATAGATCACGAGGTAGACTTCTGCGTCTTTAGCACACTGCTTTTACTAACAAGTCATACAGAGAAGTTTACGATTTGATCATGCAATACCCATTTCCCCGCAATACCAGCATTTTATCCGTTCGTAAGTGCACCATGAAGCACTTCATTCTAATAAGTTACTCATTGATTCCCAGCCTGTTAACTGTACCCAAAAGGCGTCTGGGACGTTATAATATCGATGAAATAACGAATCATAATTTATTCGAACAAGTTAATTGGGACACTCTTACAAGTCGTGAGTGGGGTTTAGCTTCTATTTCCCGACCGAGTTGACCATAATCAAGAATCTGCGCCATCCGATCTTCACCTGCCTCAATTCAGCTATGCCCAACCCCAAAATCTCGGCGCAAGCCCTCCTCCTGCTGTAGAGGAAGAATCCGCATATTCTCAAGGATTCGCCTTCTCTGCACTCTTTCAATCCTCAGTTGGCTCTGGGTCACCCGGGCTTTCATTACGTCGCTCAATAAGCTCGGTACCTGACGAGAAACCCCGCGAGGACAACCTCAGTTCTGCTTTCATCGGCTTCTCATGGGGCCCTACCCTCGATGCCTTCTCTCAAGCACCCACTGCGGAACCTCCTACTCCTGAACCGAAGATACTAGCGACACCCAAACCCCTCCGGATCCCATCCTCGTATATGACGCCCAACACAGGCATGATTACCCCCCGATGGCCATCATCTCGTCCTATGCCTGCCAGTGACCCAGTCACAGGTAACGACAAGTTCAAGACACCGATGAGACCAACATCTTTCGGCACGCCATTCCATACCTTGCAACGACCTGGAACGATAGCTCGTTCTGCGGCACGGCGACCGGTATCAGACCGCGAAGCCATGAAGCAGCTTGCACATTGCATAGGAATGAGCGCTAGGAAGAAGGTCCTGGAGAGTGGCAAGAAACCTCGATTGCTGAACTCGTTCAGCTACTCCTCAAACGGGAATGGCACGTTCAGGAAAGAGCTCAGATTTGATCGATCTCACCCCCCACCTGCTGCTCCTAAATTTGGCGGACAAATGGACGAGGAAGATGAGAGCACGCATACTATCTCGTTTGCTGGGCTCAATTCCGGCGCAAGACCAAAACCCTTTCCTTCTGAGTATGCAAGACCTGGATCTGGCCTCGAGCCTCTGTTCATCGATACAGAAGGAGCAGATCATATCCCAGGATTGTCCAGTTCAGATGAAACTGAATCCGAAGGCCCTCCCAGTCCTAGCCCCACACCTCGCCCAGGCTCAGCCATGTCGATGATCTCCAGGAGAAGTGCCACCCCGACCTTCACTTCTCTGAAGATGTTTGGTTCGTCCACGGGCGGACGAAGCAGGAGCGGGAGCCTTGGTCAAAGTCAGGCGTCGATGAATCTCAGTCGATCCGAGGCGAATCTGACGGAGACTATCTCGATCGCCATAAAGCCACCTCCTGTAGAGGAAGAGCAGGATTCTTCATCAGAAGAGTCCGAAGAAGGACTGGTCCCTCGTTCGGAAGACGAAGATGAGGAAATGACAGTGAGGGTGAAGGTGCCCACGGTCGAACAGATGGAGATCCGATTGAGGTCTATGCTTGGGGATTTGAGAACGGCTGAAGATCGGCTAGATAAGGTGAAGAGAATACTTCAAACGTGATTCGTGTTACCTCTTCAGAACCATAGTTGATCTACCTAGCTATATTGCCTTAAGTTTTATTGTCTATTTACTCCAAGGTATGCTGTGCAGTTTTGTAGTGGATCATTTTGAGATTTCGAGCTGGTGAGATATCAACTAGTAAATGCTTGAAGGTGGAATCAGCGAGGACCCCCCGCCAGCAGCTTGATGGTCCCGCAATGTGGTGTGGCGGTACAGCCTGCAGGTGTCCGTTTCAAGCCGACTTGGGTGGTGAGGCGGTGCGTATCGCTGCGAGCTGAGATATTTGGGAATAGTAATCGTAGCCCAAGACGGGACGTGACTTTCGTTCATAGGTTGTATTAGTTTGTTCGTATAAATTCAACGGATCATGAAGAATACATGTGGGTAAGAGATCGAGCAATAAATGATGGGAATGTCTTCATGTAGCGCAAAAATTCGTCTAAAAACCAACGCCCTTCAAGTAATCCGCGAGGGCGGCCACCACGGGTGTGCTTTCTCCTCCTTGAAGAGGGGCCACATATTCCGCGACCAGGACAGCTTGCTTGGTCTTGGCCACAGTAGCTCCATCGGCCTGCATCGTAATAAGTGGAATTCATTTCTGTCCGAGAGCACGTTCGCACCTGTTTCTTGAGTAGGACTTGGTCGGCATCTGCTTGAACAGCGAAGAACTTCTGGCCAGCAAGACGCAGACCACTGGCTTGAACGGCTGCGGGGTTCTTGAAAGCGTTTATGATGGCATTCTGTTCATCAGTAGACAGCTTTAAATGTATTTGAGCACGCTTCATTCATCAACTAACCACCTTATAACTCACAGTGTATCCGGGGGAAGTTGCCCAAACGCCTCCTGCTAGGCCAATGATTGCTGCTCTGGTGACCTTGCCAGTGCCAACGAGGTTATTGTCAACGTAGGCTACACCGTAGCCATGAGCTTCTGCACGCGTGTATGGTTGCAAACTCACCTTGCCAGGACATGTTGAGGGATGATAGGATTTGGTTTGAAAGGTCGAATAGGGAACTTCTGGTGACTGTGCCACAGCAGATTCGGCGATGTCCAGGCGATATGATCGAATGACATAATCCTATCATCCCACAATCTATTTGCTCCTATTTTAACCTAATGCCGTCGCTGGCGGTCCATTGGTGCGGCAAGCAAGGTCCCTCAATCGAGCCTTTTACTCAGACTGGCAAGTTTTCAAAAACATGCACAACACCCTGGACCAAGCCTCCACCAGTTTTGGGTCCTTTGCTTATTCAAAGAAGCCAATACTGCTCATTGGGGCATGTGTTGAGCTGTAAGCTGCAACCTTCCTGCTCCTCTCTCATGGGAGCGGTCGATCGCTGAAATTATCGAGTCTCTCCTGAACGTCTTTTCCAGCCTATGCAAAACTCCGCATCCATAGTGACAAGAAGTTGTGCTATTTCCCTTGCCAAAAATAAATCAAGCACGCGTTACGATCTGTATACCCTATGAAATATACCGTATACCGTCTTCTTGACCTGCTGCGGGCCCTTGCACGATCGCGTCGACTCGGACTCGTTGGCTTAAGAAGAGGGAATTGCTGTGTATGCAATGCCAAGACCACCGTTCATTCGTTAAACTCTGTCTCCCTCCATGCCTTACAGTCTCTGCGCGAGCTATCGCACACCTTGCCGCTAGCCACTGATCGAAGTCGCAAAATGCGCTAAGGGACCGACGCGTCGCATTGTACGCCAACTCCACCAATGACTGCGCAGCAATTTGTACCGTGTCTGCTAGTCCACGTGATTGCATCTCCCCCTCGTACAAAAGGATGGTAGTGCAAACAGGGCATACTACACAAAAAATCTCTTCCAATCCTCCCAAATCGACTCTGCAATGCTCTTCACCAACTTGCTCTCTTTGGTCACCCTTGGTGTTCTTGTTTCTGGTAATTTAGCCTCTCAAATCCCACCACCATATTCTAAATATCCTTTCAGCTCATCCGGGCGAAGAACACCACCCCCTCTCTCGCTCTGAATTGATGCGTAGACATGTACGTAATGGCCTAAAGTCCGCTCCTCAATGCGTCCTGATCACCAATAATTCTAGGCTGCAAGCGCAGGGCGGCACCTCGTCGCTCGCAAGTGCGCTTCTGCTATTTCCGACTACGAAAGAAAGAGAATGGTAGCCAGAGATAATCTTATGAAGAGGGCTACTGCTGCGTCTACTGCTACTGCACCCCATGTCACGGAGATCCAAAATGTCTGTTCTATTCACCCCCTTCATTTCTGTCTTTCTGGCTGACCTTTTTGGACAGACGACCTGCGTCACTGCTCCCGAGGTCGTTGAGGGCCCTTATTACATCCGGAATGAATACGTCCGCAATGACCTCCGAGAGGATCAAGAGCAAGTGTTTCAATTAATCCCATAACGCTAGCATCTAATATTATTGGGAAAGTGGTGTTAAAATCATTCTGGACATAGGCGTCATGGACACGAGTACCTGCCAACCTCTGAACAACGTTTTTGTTGAGCTATGGAATGGTGGGTGTCTACGTCGATATTGAATACCTAGTTACCGATATGATCCCCTCAGCCAACGCGACAGGTGTCTATGGTGGCTACAGCGGTGCTAGTGGAGGAGGTGGAGGTGGAGGAGGTCCCGCTCCCTCAGGTGCCTCCCCCTCTGGAGTTGCACCATCCGGTGCCATGCCTTCTGGAGTACAGTCCGCTTCAGGCGTCGTCCCCTCGGGTGCCATGCCCTCTGGCACGCCTCCAGATGGTGCAGGCGGTGCTTCTGCAGCACTCGCAAGGAACGAAACCTTCCTTCGTGGAGGGTACTTCACAGACGAGAATGGGATTGTTGAGATCACGACCATCTACCCCGGGTTCTACGAAGGCAGGACTGCACACATTCATACTATGGTACATGCGAACTGGGCGGAAAGTGCTAACGGGTATGTTTTCTTTTCATGCTCAATGATTGGCTCTAATAAGAATTGAACAGTACTCTTGTCTCTGACTCCGGCAATCTCGTTCACGTCGGCCAATTCTTCTTCGACGAGGAATGGAACGACAAGGTCTTCGCTACCTCGCCTTACTCCGAGAATACTCAGACTAGGACCTCGAACGATGCCGACGGAATTCTTACCACTGCCAACACCGATGGCTACAACGCATTCGTAACGTGAGCTATTGCAATACCCAACATTCTGCACGTGCACGAAGCTAACCCAAAAATTCTTAGCCTCTCTCTCATTGGTGATGATATCTCCGAAGGTCTCTACGGATACATCAGTACGTCTTGCTTCAAATTACTTCTTTCCTATCGGCTGACTCCGTGCCTTCGTAGCTGTTGGGGTTGACGCCTCTTCCTCGTACTCCATTTCCAACAGCAACTACAATCCTGTCGTTATATCCTCTCTCACTGCGGGCGGTTCCCTCACCGCTTCGTCCCTGTTCCCTAGCCAATCTGCCAATTCCGCCGCTTCCAACCGCCCTTGGGGCAGCAAGTTCATTAACGGCCACAAGTCCGGCGCTACTCATGGACATGGCGGTCAACACCCTTGAAGGTCTCGTTTACATTAGATACATCCTGAATGGACCCTGCGTATATGCTATTATTCCCAAATATATTATATCCCTCAAAATGCAATGTGAGGACCAAACTCCTCCCATTGATGTTTCTCGACCAGCTGCGGCGGCAACTTCCGCTCTGCTAACCGTCGCCTCAGTCACCACGACTCTAACTTTAAGGATTCTGCATTGACCTGAACATCTCCTCGTTTTCTGTCTTACCATGATTTCCACTAACCCAAGATATGGTTGTCCTTTGTCTTTTTTATCCATGTGGCCGACAAGGTTTGATCTCATGAACTTCGTGGGGTTCTGCTCGGAGCTTGCGCTTCTATCCGTGTTGTACCACGACAGACCACATAACAGGTTTGGATAGTATCCAACTATACGCTCAACGATGAGATAGACGCCTTCGGCACTTTGCGATCGGCCTCACCTGAGCGGACCGTATCCAGTCTACTGCCTTGGAAATGGTTACTCATTCTACCGGAAAAACGACAGTGTCAAATTCCCTCTACTTAATGTTTGTCTTCCGAGGTTTTCCTGATAGGAGATCTATGATTTTGATGAAAACTTGCAAGTTCTTGGCATGCGATTACTCGCTATCCTTTCTTCCACTGATCATTACGCTTCCTGCTCAAAAGTTGCAATGACTAGGCCTAACACCGTGTCACGTTGCACACTATACTCCATGGCATTTCCTCATGACTCTGATTTGCGTGATCGAAAGGCTCAACCGGAAGATGCCCACGGTAGAAGTCAAGCTTTTTACGCTTGTCTCTCGTAATTCGGAACTCTCCAACCCAGGTGGTTTGGAAACTACGATTGCGCCATCTTGGCTGCAAGAAAACGCCACCCAGTCTCCTAAAAGGGCTCCCCCTATGATTCGCTCAGAGAATGGCACATTCTAACTGGGAGCAACTGAGCTCTGATTACAATCTCGCTCTCCCAGCCGTCATTGGCGCCTATAAAAGCGAACATTGAGAATAAAGGTCAATGGGGTAATACCCAGAGTCCTGTTGCTGTGTCCAATGGGAAGGCTTCGATTTGTGCGAGACATCGTACCACGGCTAGTCTTCGGTAACACCCTTGTACTGCAGATCATTGGTTCCCCGAAGCGTCGCAGTCTGGCTGCGACGGCAAGTAACATGTGGGTAAATTCACCACCTCACATGCACTATGAAACCCTGTTCAGAAAGTATAAAAGAACAAGGAAAATGTGTAGGTCTTCATCACCAATTTTCCAACGCTTTTGTTTTATAGTTCATTTGCAATCTCAACCGCGTTTAAATGCGTTTCGCTCAGCTTTTCTCTCTCATCGCTCTTGCAACTGTGGCCATCGGTATAACCTGTCCCAATAACTCCGTTGAAGCCAACTTGACACTATGATCTACTAGGCCACCCTGGAGAAGAGCACGAACATGTTTCACCCAAAGAATTAGCTCGCAGAGAGGTTCTTCAATAACAATTCTCCCGTTGCACTAAATACTGATGCACTCGTTCATTTAGCTCGAGACCGCCAACAGACATCTTCAGGCTCGTAAATGTGCCCCAGCTATCGCTGCATTTGAGATGCAACGCAGGATGGCTAGGGAAGGGCTGATGAAGAGGCAGACCACCACCTCAACTGCAGCTGCCCCTCACTATACGTCTATCCAGAATGTGAGGCGTCTGTTATTTTTCAATTCTTGACAACGGCAGCACTAAACGCCGGTAGTCGACCTGTATCACAGCTCCAGAAGTCACCGAAGGCCCGTACTACATCAACAACGAATACATCCGTACTGACCTTCGAGAGACCCAGGGGTATGTAATCTTTCTCCTGGTCTGCTCAATTTCTTGCCATTTAATTTCTGTCTGTTTAGTGGAGTTGCCCTTGTTCTTGATGTTGGTGTTGTCGATACTACCTCTTGCAAGCCTCTCAGCAACGCGTTCGTCGAGCTTTGGGCAGGCAGGTAACCGTACATTTACCTTCAGACCCGTATTAACTGTACGGTACTTCTAGCAAACTCGACTGGTGCTTACGGTGGATACAGCGGCGGAGGCGCTACTGGGATTCACACGGAGACTTTCCTTCGTGGAGGATACTATACAAACGCCAACGGAATTGTCGAAATCACCACAATCTATCCTGGATTCTATCAAGGTCGCACGGCTCATATCCACACCATGGTTCACAAGAACTGGTCCCAGAATGCTAATGGGTTCGTGTCCGAAATATCGCCTTTTTCTTTCGTCTAACCGATTTGACCGTGTAACAGGACTTTGGTCTCCCACTCCGGCAGCTTGGTGCACATTGGCCAATTCTTCTTCGACGAAAGCTGGAACGACAAGGTTTTCGCCACCTCCCCGTACACCACCAATCATCAAACTCGAACTCTCAATAGCCAGGATGGCATTCTGACTCAGGCGAATTCCGGCGGAAACAATGCATTCATTAGGTGAACTTAGCTTAGATTTCAGAAATATCTGAATGCTGATTGGATAAAAGTCTCAACCTTCTTGGAAGTTCTCTTTCCCAAGGTCTTCTCGGCTACATTAGTAGGTCTCTCTGTACAACTGCTGGCACGCACTGAGTAACTGTTTCCCTCCAGCTCTCGGTGTCGACTCTTCCAAGGCATACACTATCTCGAACAAAAACTCCCTCTAGAGGGGCCTATGACCATGATATCGGTACTTTTGATCACGTTCCCGAAGAAATGTATGACGATGTGATATATAAATACAGCATGTAGATTCGTGCATGTGTAACCTCTGTACAGCCCGGCACTGTTACAATTGATGAAGAATTTCAGTATAGTACACTGACAAACTGGTTGTTACAATAAAGGCACCGATTGACAGCCTGTAAGAGACTCTGAACAACCCAGCCTCTTGCCATCGGAGGCAAAGAGTTCACGGAAGCAGTCCCAACGGTCGAAGAAGGGAGGAACGCCTTTCGTCGACAGCCTACACAAGTCCGAACCGAAGCAGTAGATAGTATGAAGGTCGTGATCGAGCAACGAACTGTTGAGACTAAGTCAACAACTATCTCGATGACTGAAAGAGTATGCTTACCCCAGTTGTGACCGTTTGAACATACCGCAACGCTAATGTTATTCAAAGGAACCTCCACCTTGCACGCGGGGCATCGCTCGTGGAAGGGGTTACTTGCAGCCCCATCTTCAGCATCACGAGGTAGAAGAGGTTCGGCCAGCTTCCTGAGCTCGCTACCCTCAGCCGAGAGATCGGGAGGAGAGCCAGGAAGTAGCGTCTGCACCACCATTCGCAAGAGGAAGGGGACATCTTGATCTGGAATAGTTCGTTCTCAAAACGCAGGCTTATGAGTAAACATAACAAGCTTACCTGTGAGGGCATCCATGGCTGCCCCGAGATGCCTGATTGTGGTTCTCAGAACGCGATGGGAAATCGTGGTCAACAGGTCTTGCGATATTGCTCTATAGTTCGTGTGCCCTGGGGAACCTTCCTCAGCATTTGTCTATGGAACGATTTTTAGTATGTCAATGAGCATCCAGAGGCAGTCCACCCACAATGAGGAATTCGATCAGAGCGAAGCGTAAACGGACAGACAGGAGGCTATCCCAACCAAAAAGGTGCCACTCCAAACTCCCCTGGAAGACTCTGTGACAATCTGGTGTATTGTTCGAAAACTTGGGGACTTGAAGGTGCAATGACTGATCGGGAACAAAGGGTTTCAGGATTTGAACTAGTCTTGGGTGGACCTCCTCACGAAGCTTCTTATCCCGAAGCCTCAGAAAGAAAGGTCGAAGGAGGGCATATGACGAGTGGTGCTGCGCTGACGAGATATGAGGCTCGTTTATCGGTCGAATTTCATGAGGTTCACCTGTTCTTGACTGATCTAAAGTGCCCTCGAGCCTGGATAGAAAGGCATCTGTATCTCCATCCCATAAGGTGGCCACAATGAGAGAGCTGTTTTGCTTGGCGTCATGTTTGTAACTAAAATCGGCGGGACGTGAAGACCTGGACGGAGAAATCAACGACCGGTTATAATGAAAGTGATTTGACTTACTCTTGGACCCAAAAAAACGTTGAAGAGTTGTCATAAGAAGTTGACCCTGTGATGCGGTTCATATCGTTGAAACTCGCATCGGGCTCAGCACTAAGGAAAACGCCACGAGCAATCTTGGATACGTATTCCGAATTCTCAGCATTGGTAGTTTGAAATGTTGGATCTTCTGTGATTTTGTGCAGAAGGCGGAAAGAGCCGTCATATAAAATGACGACCAAGGCGTCGATATCGCGAATGTATTCAATGCCGGTGGCAGGATGGAATGGGGAAGAACCGACGGAAAGCTTGACAAAGGGCAGTGTAAAACTTCGCTGGCCCGACCAAGGTAATCCAGCAGAGGGTCCACACCAGACATGCAACCGTCCAGGTTTGCACCAGACCAGGAGTTGCTAGGGAAGGGTGTCAATCTCGGTATCGATGACACATGCGGTCCACGGACCTCCTACCTTGTCTTTAGAAAGCTCGATCCAAGCCAACGCAGTGACTCCCGAGCGATCAGGCTCGGACACATTCTCATCGACGAATTCCAGTGACAGGTTCAAATCTTCACCCGAAACCAGGCCATTTTCCCTGGTTTCCAATGTTTGAACCATTTTGATGAGACCCACTGCCCCATCGGCAGTGGAAAATGCCAGAAGGGACGAACCTGGGGATTCGGGTTAATTCTTGGAAGAAGCCTGGTCCATCGGCGTACTTACATTGCCCGGGATGGTCAAAGTTCCATGGAGCGAACGCAACGCGAGTTATCCAGCTTTCACCGAGTGATATCGTTTCCATGCGGTCTACAAGCTGATCTTGGTGATACCTAAGTTGCGCGGGATAAGCCTTGGGAGATGTAAAGAAGGCCGTTGCTGACCTTAGAAATGTGATTGAACCTGCCCGGTTCCCTACCGCCAGAATTGACGCATCGATGAAAGGGGCCGGGACGTATCCAAAGTCGGGTTGTTGAGACCACGCAATGCCTACCATTAACAATGAGCTCTCCAAACGCATGGAAAGTGGTTTGCTATGACGTACTAGTAGTCTGGCTCTGCAGAACAGAGGAAGCATCATGCACGGACTCTATATCACCAGCGACTGTTTCGAGAAGATATGGCGTCACGTCGCAGATCTTGTCCCGATTCATCTTCTGAGGATGGCATTATTCAATGCACACATACTTTGATCCACTCTCCTTTGAGGAAGTTTTTCGTTGCTTTCCATAAAGTGAGGTCCATATTTGAGCTTAAGGCCGCGAGGATACAACTGCGGAGGAAACGGTCAGCATAACTAGGGCTATTTAAAAGAAGAGTGCGTACCCAGATTCGGAGGAAAGACCGCTTGGCGAAAAAACGACATCCAGTAGAGCAACATCGATGGAGCCGAGAGATGCAGCGCCCCAAGCTAGGTACGACGATCAGTAAGCACAACTTCACGAGAACGGTGGGTCCGAGTACCTTGAGAGTATTCTGGCCATTTGAAAGCATCTGCTTTATCGAACGGAATCATGGTCCGGAACCAGCGGATTGGGGGTGCGCCTTCTCGTCCATCCTTCTCATTGGCAGACCTCAAGGCAGAATAGTTGTCGAATGATATGCCTGGCTCTGGGGTCTAATCATGAATTAGCACTTAAAAGTTATGCCAAGGGCCTGCCAGAGACGTACAAAGATGTATGCAGCTGATTTAGTTACAAAACAGGCTTGCCCGTCTGGTGACCATTGAAGGCATCGGAGCGATGGATAGGAAATGACAGTTGGCACATTCAGAATTGAATGTATTGCTTCCATTTAGTAGTTTAGAGGATAACGGTTGTTACTCGAGGCCAAAAGTCGTGTTGAAGGCCAATCTTTACGCCTGCGGTGGTGACTGCAAAAGAGCAAAGGTCGCTTTATTTGTCCCACGACGCGTCAACAACGCGTGAACGCTTTAGCAGACCCTAGACGCGGAGACAAGTCTCAACTCAATATGTATGCATATGGCATTTGACTTTTCATTGCGCATAGTGATACTCATTCATGTGGGGATAAATTCGATATAATCACGTTGTCCCCATCCACTCCATGGATGAGATGAGAAGCCGGGGTAGGAAACCGTGGCTGAACCGTCTCATCTCTGTCTCTGACATCCAGCTTTTTCAACTCTATACAAAAGGCGTCGAAAAGTTCTTCGTAGTGTTCTTCATCCTCCTCATTCTGACTGGAATCCATATCGTCCCTATCATCCCACACTTCAAACAGGTCGATACCATGCCCTCTACCTCTCCTGGTACGCACAAAATCAAGAATGCGGGGCCACAGGGCTTGGGGAGCGGGTGATTCGATGTTCTTCATAGAGGGAAGGAGTACATCTGACAAAGGCTCGTCAGAATATGCTAGAATAAGCCTATACGCAAAAGACGGTCCGCACCATTCGTATTTCCTTCGCCCCAGACATCCATCTCCCATGCGGACAACAAGGCGGTGATCCCCAAATCATCCGTTTCCAATGTCACAACGTCTCGAAACGGCATGAATAGCGACCGTACAACATGGGGATTCAGGTTGTCCAAGCTGGTCCGATCCGAAATATGGACTAATAGCTTTTCCGTACTCGTGAAGGGTTTAAAACTAGTCGCAATCGGAGGGTCGAAAGCCCACTCGTCCTCGAAGTTGGCTAATAGCCTTATAGAGGCATGCCGGGTCCATTCAGGTTCGAGTTCGAGCATCGTCTGAAATTGGAGATGCCTGTGACCACAAAAGAACGACACCTTTGTGACGTGAGCCTCGAACCGGAAGGGCTGAAGGATCCGCCTGATATGGGATACTAGTGTCCTGTACTCCGGGCCCGCTGTGATATTTCTGCAACAAAAGGAGAATGTTCGGAGAGGCGGGAAGTCGAGATGGCCCAGCAATCTCGCGCAACTGCCCAGGCATCTATCAAGCGTAAAATGCTGTAGGTGAGGGAGGTGGACCGTTGGTGAATTTGGGTCAATTTCATCATCCGTGTTGCTGTCCTGCCAATCGCAAAGTTCTAAGCTCTCGAGGCGAGGCATGGCACCAAGTACCCCCAACCAATCGCTCGTTGAGGTTGGAGGGAAGTATGGGCCTGACGAAAACATCATGCCGAGATAGGTCAAGTTTGAGAACGATTGTCGTGCGACATCAGGCGTGATTTTGATGTTATAGAACTCTGCGGATTGAAGCTTCGACTCAGTATGGAGGAACGGGAGGGGGAGGGAGTAACAGATGCGAGTGTGGCGAAATATAGATGGACGTGCGTTGTAAGTAAAACACAACGCTTTGAGATTTGGTGACGGTCGTCTCAAGCGAGTTTCCAGGAAGGATAACACCCGGACAATATCGTCGTCCTGGACATCGACCTTTATGTCGAGCTTAGAGATTTGATACAGGTTTTTGAAGAGAATGTCCCATCCGCCAGGAATTTTTTGGTGCAGTGGAAAGCTTATTGATTCCAATTCAGAATCAGAATCAACATTGTCGGGGAAGTGCGGGAACGAGATGGAAGCCTCGGCCGGGATCGTCTTGCACCGTTTGAGAAGCATATCCAGCCATTGGTCGTAAGTTTTTGTAAACGGTCGATTGAAATAGATGAACTCGTTCCAGAGGAAAGGGCAGGAAAGGGCAGCCTCTCGCCACTGCTTGCAAACTTGTGAGGCTCGTTGTGCAGCAGGGATGAGAATAGAGTAGGGTTCCTCTTTAGCGAACCCGGAATCTCGATGTGCAACGAATTTATTCTGGAGGAATATATTGGCAAGGAGCTCGAGAGGAAGTGAGGCCGCAGTGGATTGTAAAGGCATCTCTGGTATTTCCCTGTCCAGGTGGCAGTTCATGTTTATGTTTAAGACATTGAGTTAGGGCGGGATGAATTCTAGACATGATCGGGATGTCGTAGGTGATGAAAGCGAGACCGTGGAATTGCTAAAGCTTGAAGGTTGTCAGGCGGAACTTTTCAATGGCTTTTATTCTGTTGAATGTCGGTCAGCATGGTAGTCGTGCAGAGTAAGAGGCCTTTCACTTACTGCCAGTCAGACCGAAGATCGAAAGCATTCGGGCATCCCAACCTCTTCTCAGCCACAGCATGATAACATGTGTGCCAGGAGCAGACAACAGTGGATTAGGAAATCAGTCGCTTCCCTTGAGAGCCGTAGTAGGCTGGATACCCCTCTTGAGGCTTGTGAATGGGAGAGCAGACTGCAGGAGTCAGAGCAAAGAAATGTTGTTGTTGTGGCAGTGTCCGTCAGTCCTCCAACCACGACCACCGATTCCTCAAGAACAAAATATGGCATTAACACCTTTCAATCATTGGGCTTGTTCAATCTGTTACATCTCGACTGAGTTCTTGCGACAAAATTCCAAAGTTTGCCTTTCATGCTGAGCGACGCCCTTCAGTCGACAGAAAGCACCAAGTTTTGGTCCTGGAGGGTACATTCAATATTCAGGGTGTATTGAAGCGTACGTTTACTTAAAGTACAGGGATATCACTCGCATAATAATGACGGTGTTCTACATCCAGATTAGCCTCATTAGTATCAGCCTGCCCACCAGCCGACCTTCATGCTGGAGGTCGCGTTACCATCTGTTCACTGGTAAAAGGTTTATTGCAAAGTCACTACTGCGAGCGGCGAGGAGAACAATTACAATATGAGGGTTGCCCTGTGTATGATCCTTTTACCTCCAATGAGGACAAAACATTCGGTACTGACGCGATTCTTACAGTCTCGACCGGTCCAGTTAACTGTTCCTAAATGTGAACGATTTCTAACTCGAGGCCTGGGGATCAACGACAGAAGAAAGTCAGGAGGTTAGATCGAAGTCAAGACCAGTTGTGCTCAGGCCAGCGGGGAGGACAAGTAGGCGAGGTGTGGTCCGGGTTTGGGGTCTCCTATAAGTAAAACATTTAATATCACAGTAAGTGACCTTTCCGAGTTTCTCTATCCATTCACTCAATAATTGTCTGGCTAGGGAGCACACGACAAGAAGCAAGCTATGATATTCAGAAGCGGATGACCAAAGGACTGGATATGCATACCTAATCCAAGTTCTTTGCCCGTTCCAACCAATGAATCCAGCAGACTACGACTACCATTATCTCATTCTGTCATGCATACTGTATAATGGTTCGGGAAATCATCATGATGTGAATATATGCCGCTACGTCTGAAACGTTCTTCAATTCCGCATTTCTCTCTCTTCAGTGAGAGAGTCGCTATCAAAACAGACAGGCGCCCATGCAAGTGCTGTGCACCAGCGCTTGTCGACAGGGATTGTTGATCGATTGGGCAGGTGGCATCATTGACACCGCTCGTCGCCTCCAGGGTTATCGTAGACAAGGATGGAACGAATTGAACCCACTGCTGAGGATCAGGACAAAGTCCGTGCTTGGTGCAGTGATCACTGCAGTATCCGCTGCCCTGCCACTCCCTTGCACGACTTCATTCACTCGTAGCTCCTAAAGGACAGAGCCACCTTTATGCGAGATGCGGGAAGGCGAAGGAGATGAGGGCTTCTTCTATATAGAAGCTGGAGAAAGTGGAGGAAGTCTTGAAGTGGAAGGCGACAGGGGTTGAGTGGATGGCGTGGATGGATTGTGAGTGGGCGCAGGTGGTTCCGGCGTTGTTTTGGGTTACGAGCAAGTTGAAGGCCGAATTGCTGGCGTTTTGTGAACGGGTGGAGTATCGAGAATCTAAGTGAACTTGCATAGGTGAACATCTTTTGGACTATGATACTATGAAGCAAATATGTAACCTAAACCGTCTAGATTTGTAGCGCAATGAGATATTTTCTCGAGTAAGCACTAGAAGGTATCGTGTTGTTGAGATAACATATACGATCTGGCAAGGAAGCGCACACTTCTTTTTTTACAAAGCTGGATGACGTCATTCGAGGATGGTGGTCGCGTTTTAACTGCGCTGTCTATACTTCTGCTTCTTTCTCTTCACTGTTCTGGTCTCGATGGAGGCACACTATACCCAACCCTTAAAAGGCAAGTTGACCAACGAGCACCAACCTGGCAGCCGTTGCCCTGTAAATGGCCAAATCCAAACCGCTTTTACACTCCCGACTACTGCTAGAATATGAGCGCAGTTAGACCCAATCCTTCCGTCGTCTTAGCGTTGCATGAGCACCATACCTCCATCTACCAGCCAAACCCAAGAAGTGCGTAAACGCCAACAGTTTTCCCGAAACTCACGCTGACAGAGCTCTTATGTTTCTAGATGATATATCTAAACTCTTCATGGTCGAAATTTGAGTCCTTGGTATCAAACTTGAACTCGCCCACCCAGGTCGGTACATGGAGTCCAACAAGACGACCAGGAATCTCATATACACCTCACAGCGGGCTAAAGACAATTCTTACGTGATTCATGGGGTGCAATTCACATCGTAGACCAAGGAAATAAGACGGATTTGCCGCTGTTTTGTGAACGGGTAGAATTGGTTAGGGAGTACTAAGAACCTGGATGGATTCAAAGGGCCATTTATATACAGTAATCTGATTACAATTTGACTCGTGACTTAGAGTGGAGGGAGAGTTAGCAGTAAATGATTTTGAAAGTATCCGAACAATTACAGCGATTCTTTCTACTTGACGTGGGTAGGGCTCCGCCCAACAAAAGGTTATTGAGTAAGTCCCGGATTGTTCAATTCGTGAGAGTCGATGGATTATACAAATTTCCTTGATTATAATATCTTCTTATGTCTCAGAGACAAAGAAAACTCGATCTACACAACCGGAGGCGACCTCCATTCCGCCATTGCCTATCACTTCTCCCTCTGACCATCATCATGAAGTTGACTGTTCGTCTGAAATTCCATCTAGCTACTTCCACACCTCCTAATCTATAATCTGGATTCAGAACGAAGAATTATCAGTCTGGGAGTTACTCGCCTCAATCGACGCCTCATTCCCGGGCTTGACTGCAGAAGAACAACGCCAGCAAGTTCGAGGTCTCATGGAATGTCCTTATAAAGGAGCACCGACCGTCCTTCAAGCAATCCAATACTATAAAGAGATACTGGCTGCAAACAATACTCCGCGATTGGGAGTGCGTAGTACCTCTCACTGGCAGTCAACTTGGACATATATTAACTTCAAATTTTAACAATAAGTCTCGATATCCCCCGGAAAACGCACCATGCAAATCCATCGAATTCGACACCATCAAAATCTTCTATCACCCAACATATCCCGAAGACTACAACGTTCCAGCCTTTTACGCCCGTTTATGGAATTACTACATCGCCCGCCCGGGTGCCCAGCCCAGCGAGTGCATCGACTGGGAAGCAGCGGGGATCAAGGTTAACGCCAAATGTTTGGATCCCACGTATGGTGAAAGCAGGCTGCTGACGGTGCCGCCGGGAGCGCAAGTGAGGATTGAGTATCCGTTTGGGGGAGAGCGGAGGACACATGAGATCGTTTTCCCCCATTCCCTCTTCCCCATTCACTACCTCACGTAGCGGAAGACGTTGTGATCCCCTTTATAAATCACGGTAATCCTTATTGTAAACAGGTGTTCATGATGCTTAATTAAAGTCGAGAACTGTACTAGCAGCTCCGAGTCCTAGTCCTTTGCCAGTCCACTCCTGGAAATGCAAATCCATGTCTGCCCGAGTGTCTATATGCTCTCTAAGTATAAGCCGGCGTTCCTTGGATCTTACAGATTAGAAGTTACGCTATAGGAAGTGCTGTGGGCGCCATCCCGGCATGAAGGATCCTAAACGATCGCACCAGGCCTTTCGGAGGGACTCCATTAGAGAGAAAATTTCAAGAACCATCGTTCATATGGTGGTGTCGCTTCAAATACGCGAAATAAGGTAGGAAAGAAGTGCCTCGACGAAACCGCTTTATTGAACTGGCTGCTAGGCTGCGGATTAGACAGGATACTGGTGAATCTGACCTACGATTGGCCAAGACGCTGCTTTGCCGTTGCTGAGGAACCTGAAGACTAGAATGCCATTCATTCACACGCCGCCAGGCCGACATGGTTCTAGTTCGTAGCCCTTTCTAAGTGGCGTCTAGAAGAGGTAGGTGCAGCATGATAATAAGGTCGTACCAGTCGTCAGCGCTCCGAATCATGATAAATTTCACTGGGAGCCTCGTGATCAACAGTTTATCCAACAGAGGCTCCAGGGAAACTTGTAGTTCGTGCTCGGTTGAGAGACAAGCAGCGGCCTTCTCAACAGGGTCTCCCGCTCGAAGAACAGAGCCATGCGCAAGGAAAAAAAACAAGCCAGACGCATGCAGCATGGGCAAAAATGTTAATAATCTTCCCTGACACGACAGGGTTGGTTCAGACGAGCCAATAGCTTTCAACTCTCTATCTTCCAAGTTCCAGACGCCGTCAACTAAACCCGGGTTCTCTTCACTAGAAATCCTCGTAAGCTCCGGTTTCGTTCCTTGTGGGGACCGCCCACGTCGGTCAAGGAACATTTCCTTCTTGAGGTACTTCGACGTGATAATAATGGTGGTGGTGCTGTACCAAGCCTAACTCCAATCAAACTCCAATTCAAACTTTTAACCGGTCCAGCGTTGTCGGTGTAGAATATGGGGCATTCTGGGGTAGCGCCAAGATTGCTCCATACCGGCGATCGATTTCCGTGGTATTTGGTTCAGCCAGATACAGACTCCTTGGACATCGGCTGGGGTAATCACCGACGACGTATTGGAAGCCTTGTTACGAAGGTCAAGTTCAGGAGAATGCGCACTGACTCAAGAGGTTTGAAAGGAATAGCATTGATGAGTGTGTGGTGCTTGTGAGAAGTACAAAGTACACTAGGTATAGACAAGGGTGGTATGCGAAATTTTTGTATAATAAACAGTATTAACATCGTACAACAGTAGAGCCATTAATTTCGCCCATGATGGATGAAAAATGCACAAGAAAGGCCTCTTTAGTTCGAGAAGAGTATGCGGTATATCCTGATGTAGAGAGGAGCAGCTGCGCGCTCTGCGCGGTATTGCCTCATCTCCTCGACAGTCAACCAACTCTTGCGACCAGTCTGTAGAAGAAAGAATGGAAGTCAGATTGACGAACAGAAAGGAAGTTGAGAGAAAAACGTACGTCAAGGTCAATCTCGTCAACAGTCATGGGCCTTCTCCTCTTCCATGCGTATCCAGCAATGTAGAACGCAATGATGACAGGTGCAGCGAGATAAGCTGAGAAGAAGCCTTCAGCAACTTCCTTGCCAGTGGCGGCGATTCCACCAATGGGCCAGATGGCGACGTAGAACTGTGCGATCAAGACGAGGGTCAAGAGAAGGACACCGAGCCACGAGCCCCAAACGCCGCCGAGAGCACGGAATGGTAGCTCCTCGAGGGAGTGACCCTGATGTTTCCACGCAGCCCTGAAGCGGATATGGCAGAGACAGATGGCCATCCAGGTGAAGATGGTTGAGAGGCCAGAAATGGCGACGAGCCAGTTGACTGTAAAAAGGGTTTAGACTCGAGCATTTAGCTTCAATAGGGATGAGTGCACTTACAGACTGTGTCACCAGCGGCTGCGACATTGATGTATGCAAGAGGGGCGAAAAGGAGGACACAAATGACGGAGAAGAGCGGGCGAGAGGACTTGTCGACGTATGAGAAGATCCTGGGTGCATATCCGGTCTCGGCCAAAGCGGTAAGTGTTCGGGATCCGGCGTAGACGCAAGAAAGACCGATAGAAAGGACGGAAATACAAATGGTCACGTTAACGAGGTCTGGAGAGTTGGTTTTTAAACCCTGAAGTAAGATTATGCAGAGCGAAATGACGTACGGTTAAGGCCCTTAATCTTGGCATTGTCGAGGGTAATGACGAAAGGAGAGGCCGCAGCGCCTGTATTACCAAGAAGTCGGGGCTCATCCCAGGGAACGAGAAGACCAATAAGGGTCAAAGAGGAGATGTAAATGATGGTAATACGCCAGAAAGTGCCCTTGACGGCACCGGGCATGGTCTTCCTGGGATTGGGGGTTTCGGAGGCAGCGAGACCGACAAGTTCGGTACCGGAGAAAGCAAATGCAGCTGTGACAAATACAGTGCAAAGGCCCTTGAAGCCGTTGGGGAAAGCGTTGCCGTTCTGCCAGTTGAGACCACCGATGTAGTGGTTGTATTCGCCATTGTCGGGACCGCCACCGCAAACGCAGATGATACCGATGAAAATGAACATAACGACGACGAAGAGCTTGAGGCAAGATGACCAAAACTCTTCTTCAGCAAAGCCGAGGGTACCGAATACGCTGACGATGACTGCGCATTTGAATTAGCACCTTTACAACCAAATTTGACAGGAATTTGAACATACCAATGACCGCCCAAAAGACGGTGATCCATGCAGCTATCGGTACTTTGTTCGTCCAATAATTGACTGTTGTGCCGGCGACTGTAATTTCTAACGGAAGAACGACGGCCCATTGCAGGAAATAATTCCAACCCATGGCGAAAGCGAATGAAGGATCGAGGAAGCGACCGGCCAAAGTATAGAAACCACCAGAGACGGGATACAAGATACACATTTCACCAAGAGCCTAAAGAGATGGGGTTCGTTAGTCTTGAATTCATCGTGACAGCCGGAAAGAGGAGCTTACTTGAGTGACGTTGATCAACATGATACCCATGAGAATCCATGCGACGACAACACCAGCGGGACCACCGGAATGAAGGGCAGATCCGGAACCGACGAAAAGACCAGTACCGATAGAACCACCTAAGTGCATAAATGAGGACAAAAATTTGTGGAAACAATCAAATAAACAGTACGGACCGACTGCAATCATGGTAAGATGCCTCGGCTTCATCTTTTGCTGAAGCATGGGGTTGTCAGCCTTCATCCTGGTCTCGTCTCCGACATTTCCAGCAATGACGATACCACTGTGCAGCACGGTTAGGTCAGTGTCGGTCATTCAAGAAGCCGAACATTGCTTACCCAGTCGTACCAGGAGCGCGCTTGAAACTCTCAGCAGTGAGACCAACTCGCGTCCAGACTGATTCCTTAGAGGGATCGTAGAACTCGACCTTGGGGGCGGAGTCATCGCTGAGACTGGCGACGTCGAGCTTTTCCACGTCCTTGTGGGCCGACATGGTGGGCGACAAGTAAGAGGAAGGGGAGACAGGTGAGAATCGAACAGGCAGTGGGGCTGGCTTCTTTAAGTATGATCATACGTGGGGTTATCACTATCCCTCCCTGGAAACAAATTGATAGGACCATGTGAATTTGTTCCCAAAAAGCCAAGATCATCTGTGGTACAGGGTCCCTTCGTTCCGTTCGCCGATAAACCGTCGATCAAGTAATCCGGAGGTTTTCTATTTTCGGCAGCTTATGTTGCTTGGTCGCCAAATGCGATAAAGACTCGTACCTCGGCACCATATGGTCACCAACAACAGAACATCGAGAATACTGCGCAAGCCCAAAGAAATTCATTTCGCCGCCGAGAGAAGCGGCTAGCACATCTCATACTAAGGTAATTTCATCTGAAAAGTGCATAGGCAACGGAGCTGGATCACGCCGGGACTAACACAATGCTCTGGAATCCTACTAGACAGGGTCCTCAAACAGCTTTAACGCATGCTCCACCCCTTTTGCTGTGAGTAACTAACTGACCGGCGCCGCAATTCTGTTCGGGTACTGTTCTTAGATCCGTCGGTCAGTCTTATCCTCACACCCATTCCAGTTGGCTCCCCAAATACATCAATCTTCGACGTCTGTCAGCCGCCTCCAACCGCTGAGTTTGTGCGCACATGCTGTGGCTCAAACAAGCTTCTGCAGCCCTCGAGTCAAAGAGCAGCTGGCCTTCTGACATCCCTGTTGACTTGGCTTGACTCCACAAACTTCTGTGCCTCCTTGGCCGACAGTGGACGCATGTGCACAGGTCTTTTCTCAGATGGTTGCGCATCAACCAAATGATATCCCATCACAGGTGGGTCGTTTTCCAGGGGCGCACCTCGCATACAGCTGATAGTAACCGAAGAACCCCTCTTCTCAATTATCGAGCGTTATCTAGACACTTCCTTATGCTTCACTCCAATCCTTCGTCCTACATATCGATACAATTCTAGGAGATGCTGCGTGCACTGACCGCTGGGTACGAATAATTATCCGTTGGACACGGAAAATGCCTCTGATTCTAAGTTACAAGCTGGGAAAGTCGAGTCGTCATACCTGTCACCAGCTTCTTCGATGTATTCATTTGGGGTATCTGATAGACCCAGTACATCAAGGGACCGGCCGGATACATCAAGGGTCTAGATAACGATGAATGCTTTAAACAGCCATTCTTTCAGTTTCAACTTGCAAGCCAACATCGATAACCGTAGCCGGTGGTGTGCAATGCAAAAAAATTCCCTTACCTGACCGGATAGCTGGCAACGGGTGTCGTCTGTCAAGCTCAGGAGAGTCCAGAGTTCTATTCAGAACCGGACTCAACTGTTCCAGTCACACGACCCAGTTAAGCGTCTGTTCTGTTGTTGAGAAAGGCAAAATTCTTCCCTCGTAGGCTTCTTCTATTCATTGGGCGTTCCTGTGGCATCATTCAAAGTTCCTGCCGGATGACTCCTCGACTTCAAGTCCTTCTCCACCTTCATCCAAGTTCCTGAGCGCCCTCAATGACCATTGACCAGAGTTATAGTGGTGCATGTCTCCGAAGCGGGATATACCTCGGTTTCCGACAATTCGTATCCTTCAAAATACCTCATCCCTGATTGGCCAGAACCTCTCATTTCAAACAGACACAGGAGTTCAGATACGCCTACCTCCACCACCTCCTCGAAACCGTATTTCAGCTCGAGTCGTCGTCAACAGAATCACTAAACACGCGGTCACAGCTCAGCACTTTGCCGGAATCTGAGATAAGATAACCACCACGTGTCATTATCTAAGCTTCCCCATCCGGTGCCAAATGCGATGCACGGGGGCCGGAGGTACATTTCCAGTGCCACAACCATCAACGGAAGATGGTAAATACCTTAGGCTGGCTCTCGGCGCGGAATTTGGGAGGGCAATGCTTGCCCAGAACTCCTCTGTACGGAACGTTACGGGAAGAGATAAGGAAGGAAAGTAAAATTGAGAGTGGCTTGGATAGCGATCACGGCGACGGCGACATGATTTTCGGCGAGTCGGCTGGAGCACGCCTAGCATCACCCAGCATCACCTGGATAACGCGTAGGAGCGGGAGAACATCCTCCCGAGTGAGCATTTGACAAGAATAGGTCCAGAATGTGGGGTAAGTGTGCAGCGAGAGGCAGCTGATATCATAATTTAGAGCATCAGGCACAGAAAATGTTTAGACCACGCGATAGTTGGCAGCTGCCCATACCATGTCGAGCAGTCGAGGACGGGGAGACCAAATTGGGTTAGCTTAGCGCAGAGAAGAATAGAAGTCAAGATAGAATAGGCTGTCTTCGTATTCCATATGATAGACGTAGACGTAACGTCATAAAACGAAATATATATCATGATACAAAATTTCTTTTTCAATCGAAATCGCAGCACAATCACCTCAACCCAGAATCCTCCAAATTCGTTGCATACCTCCCATCTCCATACCCTCCCTGCGACTGATACTGCCCATACTGTCCTCCATACTGCTGCTGCTGTTGCTGCTGTCCAGCTCTTCCGGGAACATGATGTTCCGGAACAGGTGTAACACCCGTATGCACATACGCTCCCAAGTAATCATAATCCTCCTCTCCTCCCTGTGAGTATCCACCAGCACCGGCACTCGGAATCGGCGGCAACGCATGACTAGGCGGTGGCCCCTCCGGTGCCCTAGGAATACTCCCCGACCTCTTCCTCTCCAACAAACTCGGCCTAGGCGAGCCCTCCCTCGACGTCCTCCCTCTCAAACTCCCAGGTTTCGGTGACCCATCTCGTCCTCCCGGATACGCAGACCGTGCAGTGGGCCTAGGTGAGCCATCCCTATCTCTAGTCTCCCGATTGGTAGTGGTGGCAGCATTGGGATCCCTGGAACCTGGGTAAGGCGATGTCGGCAGCCTCTTCTTCAACGCCAACGGGCTTGTATCCGCTATCGGCAGCTCCCCGCCTACATTCGTATTCCCAGAAGCAACCCTCTGCGGCCTCCTAAACGCAGCCGCCGAAATCGTCCTCGCACCACCAGGACTCAACGCCGCCAAGTTCGACGACGCAAGCGAGGTTGAGGACTTGTTGAATGACGCCGTCGCCCCTGTGGCCCCAAGACCTCGTTCACGAGCAGGGTATTCATTCGGAGTTTGGTACGCCGAGTTGTTGTTCGAGAGGGTGGAGATGGGTGAGAACCTCCCTCCTCCTCCTCCGGTGTCATCACGGTCTTGATCACGAGTAGCAGTAAGGATCCTAGGCACACCCTGCACCAATGGCGAGGGTGCCTGTGCATAACCCTCATCCCGGTCCAATTCTCTAGTCCTTGACACAGGCGACTGCTGAGGCGACTCCGTCTGCCTGGCTAATGCCTCGAAGTCAGGTCTAGGCGACGCTCCGCGGCGGGTGAAGGGTGCAGAAGGGGGTGCAAGGTCGGAATAGTCATCTTGGTCTGCTGCTCCTGCTCCCGGCGGTGAAGTCGACGGGAAGTATTCCCCAGGACCAACGGATTGAGTCGGGTATTGTTGGTATTCTGGACTTCCTGCTCCTGGAGCTGGTGCATCGACAGAAGGCACTGGAACTCGTTTCTGGTTCGCGTAAGCATATGCCTGTGCTGGGCTTTCGTTGGGGCTGGTAGTGCTAGGGATAGACGAAGGGGGAGGTGGGGAAGGCGAGCCAGAAGGAACGTCCGGAATCGTCGACAACTTGATTTTCTCCTTCTCCTTCACAGCCTGACTTTGAACATTAACAGCAGATGCTGGAGATTTGTTACGTTAGCCCCTTTCTGTATCCTGGTATTCAAATAGATAACCAAAATACACACCATTCTGAATCTGCCCCTCCTCTTCATCCTCCTCCTCATACCGATGCTGCAACTCCTCATACCCAGGCGGTCCACTCGGATACCTCATCTCACCACTCTCCCTCTCCCTACTACCCTTCCCAATCTCCCGCTCCTTACCCTCCTGTACACCAAACATCGGAGGCGACTCTCTCGACTGCTGCTGATGACTCCTATACGGATCAAAACTCTCCTCCTTCCCATGCCCCTCCCCACCAAACCTCACATGATTCCCTCCCCCACCTCCACCGACACCCGCACCTTCCTCAGCCCTCACCTCCCTCCGATCGTCAGCCTCCACACTAGGATCATTCACATAAGCCAGCGTAACATCCTCCTCCAAATCCCCTCTCGAGGTCCGTTGGTGCTCATCATGCATCGGCATCTGAGGTTGTGAATGCAGTTGTAGGTGGGATTGCTGGTAATGCTGAGGAAGAGCAGCACCAGGGGGTAAAGCACCCGTAAACCCAGGAGGTGGACCCTCTGGCGGTGCGTATCTCTGTTGCTCTTGTATCGGCTGTTCACCAGGCGTATGCGGCCCGTGCCCTCCTCCCGCCGCTAATGCACCAAACCCTTGCATTCCCTCATTCGCAACCCCGAATCCAGGCCTCCCATCAAATTGAGGCTGCGTCCCAGGCGGACTCTGCGAGCTCCTCAACGCATCCATGACACTGTTCGAGAACGAGCCAGAGCCCGATCCGGTGTTATGTTGCGCAACACCTTGACCAGGACCAACGATCCCCGTAGGCCTCCCCTTAACAGGGAACGTCGCAAACCGTCCTCCACTCCCAGCTTGGGGCTGGTCAATAGGTGGCGAGATCTGCCCGAAATCATCCACCACTCCCTGGTTGTTTTGAGGGTAGGTATTCGAAGTCGAATTCGCCGCCGAGATGGTATGCGGATAAGGAGGAGCGTTTTGCGGAGGCGGATACCTCTCCTGCGGTAAAGTGTTATTAAGCAAAGACACGTTATACTCTGTCTGGCGCGTGTCGAAAGAGTTGAAGTTGAGCCCAGAGGCGTCCGACTCTTGCCGGATGGGTGGGAGGGTTGGTGGAGGTCCGCCTCCTCCTGCACCACTCGCACCCGTCCACTGCTGCTGCAAATGTCCAAACTGGTGCTGACTAGGACTCCCAGGTGCAGCTACAGGCGACCCAGGCTGGCTTGAGCTCCACGTAGTCGTCGGTGGTAAGAACCGTCCTTGCTGCCCTCCTTGATTAGGGGAACCAAATTGACCTTGACCCTGACCCTGGCCAGGTGACCCCGTCGAGTCCATGCTAGCGATCTTGACTTCGTTTATACACCGCAGAGCTTCGTTGAGGAGGGACTCGACTTTGGGGCGGCCGTAGTACAAAGAACGGGCTGCGCCGGGTTGGGTGTGTTCGAGGGGGATGGAGAGGGTTATTTGGGTGCCGTATTCGCCTGCGATCTGTGTGGGTTTCAGTTGGTAGAGATATAGATAGAGGGCGGATAGACATACCGTTCCCTTCTCACAACATTCGACCAACCCACTAAACTTCAACCCTACCCACTTCTTCGTCACCTCCCTCTTCAAATCGCCAACGTACGCTTCTTCAGACATTATCTCTGAATCCATGTTGCGGATCTCGTCCCGGAGAGAGTTGAGGAGCTCCATCTGTAGAGTCGTCCTTAATAAAAGTGAGGAGGAATGGATATGAAGAAGCGAACCTGCGACTGATAATTCTTGTGCCCGTTATCCATCCTACTCAACTTCTTTTCCGCGGAATCAGCCTTTGAAACGAGGCTTTTTCTCCTCCTCTTCAACTCGTCCAGATTTTCCTCCCGTGTTCGGATAGACTTGAGGAGGTCACGCATGGGATGTGAGAGCGACGCATAATGCGACAGCGAGGTAGCGAATAGGGTGAGGAGGGTCGCCGACGATGTGAGTATATCCTGTAAACCCCAAACATATAAATACCAAGCATTATATCGGAAGAGAAGAAACGCACACCCAAATCCTCGCCCTCACCAGACCCCCAGACCCTCAGAGCATCAGCAGCTCTGGCATAATCGGCACTAAGCTTTTGGAGAGATATGAGGACCTGTTTTTCGGCTGTGATGAGGTCCTGGAGTGGTCTGAGATCTTTGTTGCCGCCGAGACCTGGAACGGTTGTGTTGTGTGCGAGCTTTGTCGCTGCAGATTTGAACATGTAGTACTCTCCCCTTGTGGTTGAAGTGGTTGTGGTTATAAGAGATGATGGTGGGTGATGAGATAGTTACTGCGCACCGCGTAGCGCTTATTTTTGGCCATTGCATCATAACCACCGTGGCTCAACTCATTCGCAAAGCAAAGCCTGCCAACCACTGGACGGCCAACAAGCTCGCCGTGTACAACTTTGCCACCTTCTTCTAGACGTCGAATCTACCCCAACCTGCCATGAACACGATACACCTGATGATGACAACCTAGATCTCGCCATGGTCCCGCCGCATGCAATTGGCTACGGACATAGAAGAACCACTGTGAGAATCAGGCGACCCACGGGTCAAAATGAATGCTGAATCTTTATTCCTTCCATATGCTCGAACATCTTGAGTAGGAGCTGAGGGTACGAGAGTCGGGATACTCTCGACAAAGCTGGGGTGCTTACTAATTCGATAATTAGTCTCCTGGATTCTGGTAGCGTCACGTCTACTACCGTCGAGGTTTAGAGGTGTTTGTGTTTCCCGCTGGCACCTCTCAAGTTCAACGTTTAGCTCCCGGTGGTCTTGGTATACTCCTGTAGAGTATCCAACCCCTGTCATCATGTTGTCACACTTCTCTTTTCCACTCTGTAACTCATTGACATGTTTTTCTGCTATCCAGCCTTTACATATCTGTAGAGTAGTAAGTAATTGATCGTTAATTGTATGAGTACCGCCTCTCAGCCTACACACTCAATACCAGCCTCGATGTCTATACGAATGCGTTACTTTTCCTACCTTCCGCCAGAGAGATCAAACAAGGATTCGCTGGCTCCCCAGGATGAGCTCGGAAAACATACATCCGGAAATATCTTCTTGATGTAGCCATCTGCTACCGCATCCCCAAAGTCCTCCTCTCGTGGTCGTTCTCGTTCTCGTATTCGTTCTCGTTCGGGAGTCGCGGTCATTTCGTTTTTCTTGCTAGATTTCGATGCAGCCTTGGCTACCCCATCGTCGCACCCCGATACCTGTCCCTGAAGCAGCACTACCTTCATCCCGAGTGACACGCCCAGCCGCTCTACGTCTCCCTCACTAAGAGCGGGCTTCCTGGCGAGGAGGCGGAGAGCTTTCCCCCACCACATCTTCACGTCATAATCCCTCGCGAGTGCAAGCAGGGTCACCCCATCAACGCCCATGTTATCGAGATTTTTAATAGCCGTTGCTCTAGTTTCGTCAAACTCCCACATAGTGGACAGCTTCAGAACAGCCGCCCATTGCGGAATTGAGAGTCGTTCTTTGAAAGTTCTATTGGGTAGGGAGATCGTGAGGATCGGAAGGCTGAACTGGGGAAGCGCACTTACGTCGGATACAAGACGCGCAATAATCGTCGAAAATCATCCTCGTCGATATTTGCGAGATAAAGCGGTTTTTCTTTGGTTGTCCCATCGGCTACGCTATCCGGGCCCACTGGGAGGCGGAACATGTCGCGGAATATGGTTGAACCTCTTTCGAAGTGGTGTTTCGGTACTTTGAACATTGTACCTCCGACCTAGAGTAATGAAGGGGGGAAAGGAGAAAGCAACTCGTTAGCACCCATTGAGGTTACACGAAAAGTGGCGACTCACCACAAAGAAGATGTCTTCAAAGAAGTATTCAGAGTCTTGTTTACAGGTCGCCAGCTCCATTTGAAAAGAGTAGAAGGAAACGGCGAGATGCACGAGCAAGCTATCAAGCCAGAGAGACTGAACCGCTTCTCTTGACTGCTTTGGGAGCTCTATTTAAATAAGCCTCCCGATTGCAATTACAATTGCTGTTGGGCTCGCCACAGCACGACACATGACATAGATTGCCTTCTTGACACTGAAATTTGAGGCCTGAGGGCTAACACGAGGCGTTGTAGGCGCACTGACGTAAAAAAAGCCTTCCCAAAGAACAAAGAAGACATATTAGGATTCGCAATGCACAGTAAGAGAGAAAACGAGAGTGCACGGCAGGAGGCGGCCCGAGCTTTGGGGAGCGCTTGAGGGCAGGCTGTCCCCTATAGAGAGAATTCGGCGTCGTGCGTCGTTCTGTCGCTTTGGTGCGACAACAATTGCATCAAGGACCCAGATACAGGATGATTCGGTGTCTCCCTGGGTTGGATCCCTCGGGATGGGATCAAATGAATACACGACAGCAGATTATAAGGATTTATGGGCAGATCCATCGACCCCCACGAATTGCGCAAATATCGGGGGATACTAGTAGGGATCCAAGACTTGCTCGCCCGATGACGTTTGGTTGAGCAGAGCCCCTGGTCGGGCCAAAGAGAAAGAATCGCACGGTAATGCGGATTCCAATTGCTTGATTGCTTTCAAAACCGACTGCTTCGTAGCCATTCTCTATGCTCTACGTCGTGTAAGTTCAAAGGGTCTGATCGCTGTCAGGTCGCTGTATGTTAATGTCCACCGCAATTCATGCAAGCCTCTTGGTACTCCCGCACCATTTTCCTTTGACCTTATGGGAGTCACAAAGTTGGCGCCTCTCCAGCACCGCTGTCAGGGTGGGCATTTTGGTGTAAGTTAAGGCGCGGACTAGCCAAGGGTGCGGAATCTTCACCACTATAGAAATAGGCTGCAATGTTTTCGAAAGACGTATGCCGAGCATCAACAGGCAGTAAATCGTCAGAAGGAAAGGACAGCACTCTTGGCACACCTCGTTATTTCAATTTACAGGCCACAGGCACCTCTAAGGCATCTAGAGTCCGGTACGGCTAGCTCGCATCATGAATAACTCATATATTCGTCACGAGAAAGGTGATACACACTACGGCGCTGGAAAAACCTGTCGTGGGTAGACCGTAAACTTGCATGCCGACGGTGTATGGTGTATGTATGTACAGTGCTAGTAAGTATTTTCGTCTCATGCCATGATTCGACTATCCTACATATGCCGTATGAGTACTTGTATATAAACGACAAAAGGTTGGTTAAGGAAAAGTTATCTAAATCGGAAACGACAAGGCACGGAAAGTTTCTTCGGCCACGAGCGACCAGGTTCGTAATCACCAGCAACGACTTGGATCTCGGCCAAGAAATATTCAAATATACAATCTAAACATGGAGGCGCACTGTCGGCGTGAGTCTTGGATGAATTGGTGCCGCTTACAAAAATTTCATTTCTGGCTTGGGGTGAACGGGTGGGGAGGGAGTTGTGAATCCTGGACCACATTCGCGGCCGTATGGCCTGGTATGCGACGTGATCTGCACGCCAAAGATCACGGAGAAACTGTTTCAAGGCCGCTGTGAGAGGGATATATGGTTTTTGGTCGTCTCGTGGAAGTCTTCATATTGACTTGGGCACGTAGGTCCACGTTGGCTGCCACGGCTTTGATTTTCGGCCATGGAAACTCCAAATATGCAGTCTGGATATATAAGCGCACTATAAGCGAGGTTTTCGAAGGAACTGCAGGTGTTTACGCACATCTAGGCTTTGGCTGGTACCTCATCCACGATCATAAGCCTAACTGCCGTCCGGTATGTGACGGGAGTTGATTCAGCCTTTTATTGAGCTCTGTTAGGTGGCTGCTTGTTGGTGAAATCTAGTTTTGGACGAAGGAAGTTCAAGTTATCCATCTTGGCTTGAGCACGGTGGGCGCTGTGTAGACGAGAACAGCGTAGAGGAGTGATAGGAGCAGAATAGAAGGCTGTTAATCCGAGTATTAGGGTCCTTGAAGGCTCCAGGTTTCTCCAGCTTCCAAAATTTCACCTTTTGAATCTGGTGGTGGTGGCAGGCCTTGAGTCTGAGTTCGAGCTTGAACGATCGACGAGAATCGTGAACACTGCCACAACGTTTCTTTCGCCGCAACCACAACCTCTGGCAGAAGTCACCGTGAAATGACTACGTACTTGACTGTGACTGAATGAGATTCTAGCCTCGGGGTTCTCGATGTCGAAGCAGCGCCTTGGCTACGTATAGGTCCAAGGCCCAGCATTAATGATGTTCTGCTTACCTTCCAGCCTGCCGCCAACAATTATAGCGCCGTTTCGTTGCCTCGTCCTCCGCCCTTGGAACGAGTCAGAACATGTAAGAAATCAAATGGAAGTTCGCGCCGTAGTGCAGCATATTGCCGCCAAACCTTTTTCAGACTTCACAGGCTTCACATTTCTTGGAAGGGATACTACAACAGCCGACCTTCTGGAGTGCTTACTACCAAATAATGCAATTCCTTTGCCACATCCCTGGCCCCCGCTCCTGGGCCACGTTAGAACATCTGGGAAGTAGAATGAAAGGTCATGACAGGATACAGCATATTTCCTCCATTCTTAACAGAGCGGACACAGTTCCCTTTTGGTCGTCACAATGGCACTGACTCATGGGGTGGGGCACATGCTGAAAATGGCAGCCTACTGCGTGGCCTATAGAACACACGCGTTGAACTCGTGGAGGATGCTCTCGGGCTTACAAAAGCTGGTTCGGTTTCAGACTTTACCATATTCCCCCGGACATGGATTGGGAAAGGAATTATTTTAGATTCGCCGGAGGGCATTGAAGGTACGATGCCAATGGGGAGACCCAGTGTCAGAAACAAAGGAGGGGAGAACGGAATCGGGGAGGAGAGGAATGTGGGAGAGTAGGCATATTGGCGAGCTGTATGGTTTGTTGCAAGGCTTTCCTGTTCTAAGAGCAAGAAGTATTAATTACTATTACTACCTAGGATGGCAGAATTTATCTATAGCGCCAGCAGAGACATTTTATACATTTTTGGGTTGGGAAAGTTTACCGCTCGCATACATCCATGGCAGGGCTGTCTATAGCTTCTACTAGGCGCAATCATAACAAGTCTAATCAATTGCTACTGAGGCTGGCAGACTAGTCTAGGATCCAATGGTTAGTTTAGATACGACCAGGTATATGGGCTTTTCATTCATCTTCAGTCACTCTTCCCAGATTGTGCTTCCACCGTGCCGCCTCTATTTGGCCGTTAAAGATGTTCAGCTTCCTCGGATCAACTGGGAGGTTAAAGCCTGGCCAGTGCCAAAATGACATTTGGCTCACCCAGGGCAATCCAAATGCCCCTGTCGCAGGCGACACACGTCTGATCGTCCAGGCAATAAACCCAACTTAGGGAATCGTCTACATTGAGCGTTGGCAGGCCAATGCCTGGCGTGTCGTGTCCATGAATATGGTGCCGGGGGTTCAGTTGCAGTTCCTCAATGAAGGGGCGAATCCTGGCGTGACTCCAGTGGCAGTGGCGCCAATTGCCCTACCAGTCAACAACCTGGCGAACGCCAACCTCATGCCAAATCCATTGCAACAGGTTGCGGTGATTTTTGGGTGGATCTTTAATTGGAACACAACCGTATATCTCTCCTCAATTGGCCCCAATTTGCGCTATTTCAAGCACATGGCCCGCAGTCCAGGGGAGCAATACCTCCGACCCGAAGCAGATCAAAGCCGTCCCATCTCTCGGCTGAGATGGGGTCCCCAAATCAATCAGTATAGGGGGAATTGGAACTAGCGTTGAAAGTGATTGAATTCCTGTAGAGACGAGAAACCTGGATATAACTATGTAGGGCTGGCGAGCGGCATGGCCCGCTACTCTTGCCAGTTTGTAGAAGATCTACTGAATTATAGAGATATTCGGCAATACAAACTGCTCTTGTCTTCCGTGTTCCGGGCGGTTGAGGTGGCTGGACGGCTCCGACCGCCAAAGGCGATTGAAGCTATATAGAAGGTTCGCCAGCCGGGGCGTCACCGCGTAACCCGAGCATGGTACCTGGATTGCTCTTGCGCGAACTCAGTAAAAGTGAGAAATAGGCAGGTACATGGGATCAGGGATGACAATTGGTCCTATACTCAACGAAGGCTTGGGGGTGGTATCTAGTATGCGTAGGCTGTTGGAGTTGGAAACATCTTTCTGAGAGAGGGGACCCCAGAAAAAGAAAATGAGCCATGTGGCCTAATCAGCGATGGTTGAGATCTTTTCTTGGCAAACCCTACTACCTTACAAGACGACTCAGTAACGCTGGCGAGTGGCAAGGCCCCGCTACCTCGACATGGAAATGCTCAAGACTCGGAATCATGAATATTTCGATGGTGGTTGATTACTGTAGATTATTAATAAAGCATACGAAAGAATCACAGACGATTGATTGCCAATGATTGGCGAACTTCTGGCGTTTTCCAAGTTATCAACTGTGGCCACTCCTGTTTTTTGTACACAGTATAATAGCAACTAGTCAACTTTCCTACATTATGGTAGCCACTCCCCACATCTTTACCTGGGTTAAATGCTTTCTTGTGCCACGGGCAACCGTTTGCAACGCACCCCGTTGCTCAGGCTTGCACGTGGTCTGGCCCTAACGTTGCTCCTCGTTGTTCTGACAAGGACTGCTGTTAAGTATCCAAGCAGTCCTAAGGTCGTTTTTCTACCTAAAAGCATGCTTTGAACCCAAAACCGTAAAGATTGCGTCTGGGGTGGCTGGCCTCGGGCGTTGATGGCGTTGGTGGCGTTCTGGATCAACCCAGAAACACGACTCGCGGATTTCGAAATCAATTTTGGGTGGTTGAAGGCCATGTCTCATTCTTGTTCTCACCTCTTTGACCACCACCAAATGGTTCGTATTCTACAACCAAAAATCAATGTTTCCCCAGCCTAAACCTACTGATCCAGAACAAAGACAAAGACTTAGCAGCGGTCTGGGACTCCATCGGTGCGGGACAAGCCTGCTACCAGGACCTGACAGAAGTACAGCGACAAGAAACAATCTCGGATTTCGTAGACGCCTTTGGAGGGGTACAACAGACAATTGAAGCGTTTAGGTACCTCAATGAGCGGCTCGTTGCTACCGACACCATCCGAATAGGAGTAGGTGGCCTATCTTTTGAACAATGTCCACGATGCACTAATCCTGATACACTGGTTTTTACACCAATAGTTCCAATGCCCTAACCCAGGTGACACATGCAAATCCATCACACTTGATGGTACCCTAAAGATCTTCTACCACCCCACCTACCCTCCCCATATTCCGGGACCGCACATATGGAACTTCTATATTGCATGCGCGGGGGCGGAGAAGGATGAATGTATTGACTGGGTAAAGGCGGGAGTCAAAGTTACTTCGAAAGGGCTGGATGATAGATGGGGAGATTGCCCCGTGCTTACGGCGTCACCCGGTACTCATGTTCGCATTGAGTATCCATATCCGTTCACTGGCAAAGAACTGGCACCAGAAGTCACAGACACGAGGTGCACTGGTAGGACTACTAGGGCAAGGAAGAGGGCGAGGACAACTTCAAGGACAACTACGAGGAGGATGCATGAAATTGTTTTCCCCCAGATCGACCCCCCTTGTCCGATTCACTACCTCCAGGGCATGTAACCCACCGATTGTGTGAGTTTGAACGTTCGGAATATAGTAGTCAATCCAACATGTGAGAGCAAAAGCTTTGTGATCCCCCTTCACACTGGCTACGAAATAGGTACTGCATGCTTCACGCACACCAAAGTGGCACGGGAACCCTATAGCCTTCTTGCCTCTTCGCACCTCCTTCAAGTTTACTTCTTAGATTCTACGCTAGAATCATACACGTACACGCCTATTCCTCAAAAGAGACTGCAGAAGGCTGCACGTTATGTATTGCTTGTACTTGTCTTCTTTCGCTTTCCCCATGCCCTTTCCGCTGCCTCCATCCTCGTCGGATCCATGTCCCGTATGCTCTCCTCTTCTAATTTTCGCGACTGAAGAAGGTCAAACCAACAGATTAGACTGCATCCAGTACGACTGCCAACCATTCATTTAGTGAAACATACTTTACATCTTCGCTAGAGCTGGACCAGAGAGGGTAAATGCGCATGGGTGCAAAATGGCAAAGCATGGGCCCATTACCGTGAAACGAGTTGGCGTGCAGCATAAGAATCAAAGGTTGCTGTCAAATCATGGGAGCCGTGCTGCATATGCACACCTAGGAACGTTTAGTGAAGGTTCTAACATTATGCCTATCCATTTATCAGGTTCCGAAAGATGGTCGGTCATAAGGGAAGGGGTACGCAAACTTAATGAGGGGAAAACTCACTAGCAATACACCTGACCTGCAGAGAGAGCTTATCACTCCAACAACACATGTTAAGAACAAGAGAACTTACGGATAATCAGGAGCGATGAATGGAAGTGCCATGCCGCCGAAATCTGAGAGATATTCAAGAAATTGTGAGGCAAAGATGCTCTCAGCAGGGTTATTCTTGTTACAGCAAGTTGGCAAGAAGTTGTGCTTGAGGTTGAGAGAGGTCCAAGCCTATCATAGAGATCAGAGCCGAAGTGGTGCTCGACGCTCGATGCCGACTGGTCGTCAGTAGAGTAAGGGCATGGCCAAGTAGAATTGGAGACGGTAGACGTGAATAAGACCCAAGACCGATGGTCAGAGTAGGAAGGAAGGAAGGCGGAAAGTGGCACGATAAACGTCTCGTTGATGCCCCCATAATGAAGCTCGTCGAGATCGAGACCCATAGCCATAGCCTCATAGAATTAGAAAGTATAAAACACATCCACACCCGCACTATAAACGTAATTCTGCCATCCTGGGTACTAAAAGTAAACCTTTCATCAGCACACACCTCTACACCTTAGAAACCCAACGACGTACCATAGCTCTGACCAAAATCCCGACTCTCCCTCCCTCCCTCGTCTCCTCACTTCCATCATATCGCCCAACGCCCTCCAAAGCCTCTAAGAACCCCTCCCCACTTCCTTGTCCCTTCCTCTCACGCTCAACCAGGCTGGACGCATCGAAGGGATCGTCCCAGGACCAAGAGATGGAATGGTCTTGGGTGGTGGAGGAGACGTGGATGTTTGATTGGATATGCCAGCGCGATCCCTGGCATTCGGAGGAGACGTGGTGTGGGTTGGGGAGCTCGTAGCCCGGTGTGAGAGTGTCAATGGAGAGCGAGTCGAACGCGGTGTAGTTGATGTCGGATATGGAGAGTGCACGGGAAGGGAGCTCGTAGGATGAGGAGGGAGGTTTGAGGATGCAGGCTTCGAACCATGTGTATGAGGATTGGTAAGTGCCTGTATTCGGTCGGTAGTTAGTTCAGATGGATAGATTGACTAGCGTACACACCCTTCAACCCCTCCTCCCCACCCCAGCCCTGATCATGACTCCTCACCCTCCACCTAACTCTCCTCATTTTCACCTTCACGTCTTCCCCATACACCTTCACTGTCTTCGGAATAGCCTTTGATGCGAGGTAATACATCCCCGCATCATTGTCGACATGCGGGTGCGCCATTACGACGACGGAGTCTTGACGCGAGGCGGAGGTGCAGAGCCATATCTGAGCGTGGTCGAGGATGAGGGTGATTAGTTCGGGTGGGAAGAGGTGGGAGAGGGTACGCCGTATTTGGAGGATTGATGGGAGGGTGTAGCCGTGTTGGGGAGAAGAAGAATAGAAAGGAGAGAGGAGAGAGATGAGGACGTTCATTGTGGTGGTTGTGATCCAATAAGGGAATACTTAAGATGATGCCGACTTCATCCGTTTGATTTTTTATTTTCAAGTTATCATGTTTAGGACCACATAATAACAACGTTGAAGTCCAACCCGAAGGCAGGAATCATCTGAGTACAGCGGCATCATTCTCCTCAATGCATCCCCGGTCACTCTCCCACTCGCACTACGCATCCCATGGGACGTGAAAGTTCGGAGGGGGAGAAGGATACGAGAATTATCAGTACCAGGTATTTTCGCTCTCTCAACTAACACTGGAGTGCTCAGAGCGGTGAGATGTAGAATTAGCAGCGCTAACACACAATGGATGACTATCCGTTGGGTCATTCCTGTCAGACTACTTTCTAGACCAGATTAGACGAGGGATGCCGCGCTGCCGCGCGACATCGCTTGGGTGTAACCCTGAGAGTTGGAGCAAAAGTTAGTTGGTCAGACTCGAAATCTGGAAGGAGGGTAGCCACCCCCTCTTCCAGACTTTATTCTGACTTTTGCTAGATTCTAGATCCCTTTATGGTTAGTTTATGGAGCATTTCGTGGTACGTGATCCATGAAAGGCGTAAACTCGATCAAACGAGCATCCATCCCTTGCAACCGACAGATCTGGCCAACTCCTCCCTGTTTTCTACGGATTGCACCACCGAGGTCAAATCTAACCATTCAGACATCGCCATCACTCGGTTACAGTCTGGAATCTGAGTCTGACCAGCTCGACCCTACGGATAGTCATCCAATAGATGCAAAGAACCGCCTCGCCCTGTATACAGATCTATCGAACAAACCCGACGGTCCCTACCTATCTACTCTCCCCTCAACACCCTCCCCTCCTCATTCCACCTATCTATAGTCTCATAATTAACACGAATATTCAACGTCCCTCTTTCACTCTCATCCCTCCTGCGAATCAACTCCCTGACCCTTTCAATCGTAAATACACTCCTCACACTCACACAGACACTCGCCCTCCTTCCCGAACTGCATAATCTCTTCAGCCGTGAACCCCTTAGGCGGGTCGTAGCTGAAGTACTCGAGGTTTCGGTTGTGGAAACAGGGTCGCCGATGTCGGCGGGGGCGACTGTCCAGTTGGCTAGATTCTGCAATCACGGATACACCACGATAGTCTGAAGGAATGGACCTTGTCGGGGATCAATGATTTTTCCGTCGGGAATTACATGGATGTGGTTACTCGCAGCTCGTCTTTGGACGGACGGTGTAGTCTTTGCAAGGTGTGGAAGTCGAAGTCGAAGTCGATACATAGCGGACGCGACACCGTCACAAATGTTTCTTTGCTCTGACCACGATCTCCATATCGCCTGTTTCTACATTTCGTAGAAGCCTCTACGAACTTGGAAGATATTTGATTAGGTTATAAAAGGATGAGGTTATAAGTACTGGGTTATCTTTTTCTCGGGGTACCTTATTCCCTGTTTTTTGCGCCAACCGCTGAATTATGTGTACCAGGTTCTCTTGAATGGCCTTTGCTTTCTCCGCTGCTCTTCCATTTCTAATCCCCATGCTTCTTCAACATTAGTCTTTTGCGACTCTAGAGGAGAACGACTGCGTCCGTAATGCACAGCCTGACGTGCTGGTACCTGTGATTGTGTTGTCGTTGGGAAGCGGCATCGCCAACCTCACACCAGGCTACGAACCCCTCAACCCTCTCCACTCCTCGACCCCATCGCATTCCGACCTCAATTCAAGTACACATCCCGGAATGCAAACTGCTGGCGCACCTAAGACAACATCCACATCTCCTCCACACAATCTCATCACATCTTCTGGTCCTGGGACCCTGGTTGAGCTGGAAATGAAGGCAAAAGGAGGCAGGGAGGGGTTTTTGAGAGTTGAGAGATTGGCGGCCTGTAGTGAGTTGTGCGAAATGTTTCAAAATTCAGATATCCGAATAATGTCCCATTCCCATTCCTACATAGCCTGGTCTCTTCCCCCACCACCGTCAACGTCGACTGCACCAAAAATGCAAGTATTTCCGAGTCTTACCACAGGAAAAGTCGACGTTCCGGGTCTCCAACCACCCGCCCGCAAGCGTTCAATCTCATGTGAATCCCCGTCTACTTCTATGCCTGTACCTACGTCGCCAACGAACCCACTACCACTCCCTCCTTCTCAGATCCCCCGCAAAACCGAGTCCTCCTCTGAATCAGACCCAGAAATAGCCGCAGTCTGGGCAGCGATCTGCGCCAGCCAAAGCCCATTGAAGGACCTGCCTCCGTCCCAGCGACGAGGAACGATTCAGGATCTCTCAGTCGCTTTTGGAGGAGTCCAACCAATGCTCGAGGTGTTTGAGTCGGCGAGGGATAGGTTGGATGATCCGGCTTGTATGCCTGTTGGGGTACGTACCGTCGTCGTCGGCCCGTTTCCCTATAGGGCGGAGGCGTTTCAAGTATAATTCAAGTCGAACGTGAATTACCTATTACCCTATTTCAGCTCCAATGCCCGAGAGAAGATATTCAGTGTAGCAGCATCGACCTCGACGTCCCCCATGGCCTCAAAATCTTCTACCACCCTCTCCAACCAGGTCCACCCCCTCCACCACATACCCCTCGGCAGCATATATGGGTGTTCTACATCGCACCTGCTGGAGCTGAGCCGAGCGAGTGTGTTGATTACCAGAAGGAGGGGATAGGAATTTCGATTATGGGCATGGATGGGAGGTGGGGTGGGACGATGGGGTTGATGGTGCCGGAGGGGTGCCATGTTAGGGTTGAGTATCCGTATTCGTTTAGGGGAGGCAAGGGAGGAGAGGGAGGGAAAGGGAATGAAGGGAAAGGAGAGAGGAGGACACGGGAGATCGTGTTTCCGCAGATGGATCCTCCGTTTCCGGTAATTTACCTTGGTGCAGAAACAGGGCCGGGGGTCAAGCTAGAAGATTGAATGTGAGAGCGAGTGTTGTAGAGTTGATAATAGTATTCGTATTGGTACTGGTCATCAAACCCACTTACTCTTACAAGTAAGAATCAAGGGTCGAGTGCACCGACGTTATTGTAGATCTTGCAACACATGGGTTCACGGGGGCATTCGAAGGCTGGCAAAGATATATATTTATGTTCTTTTTGCTGCCGGCATCCTCTCGCGGGATTTCTGGATCAACCATCGGGTCGCGGATTTCAAAATGGCCCATCACGGTCTCGTTCTTGTTTTTATGATTTAACGTTTTATATTTGCCTCCCACAATCACCCCCACTAAACCAAATGGTTCATATCTCCACACCGAATCCAGATATCGCCCAAGCTCTAACACCGGTCCAGAATGAAGACGAACAAATAGCGGCAGTTTGGGACGCCATCGGCCCGGCGGGACACCCCCACTACGAGGACATGATACCAACACAGCTCCGCGAAACTGTTCTGGGTATCATAGAGCTGGTTGGAGGTGTGGAGAATGCAGTTAAAGAGTTTAGGTACCTCAATGAGAGGCTGGTGGCTGATGATAATGTACGGATAGGGGTGCGTGGTTTGAGTCTATCTGGTATCTCTTGAACAAAATGCCCGCTGATACTGAGATGGTGGTTCTGTTATTTCCTTTTCTAAGAATAGTACCAATGCCCGAACCCAGGCGACATCTGTCAGTCCATCACATTCGACGACACGATCAAGATCTTCTACCACCCTACCTACCCACCACACATATCCGGACCGCACAGCTGGAACTTCTACGTCGCCTACGCGGGGGCGGAGAAGAGTGAGTGCATTGACTGGGCGAAGGCGGGGGTCGAGGTTATTACGAAAGGGTTGGATGGTAGGTGGGGGGAGTGTACGTTGCTTACGGCGCCACCGGGTGGGCATGTGAGGATCGAGTATCCGTATCCGTTTACTGTTGAAGGCCTGGCAGACGAGGACACGGGACGCACTGGTATGGCCGGGCTGATGGAGAGGGAGAGGAGAACTCAGGAAATTGTGTTCCCCCAGATCGGCCCCCCGTGTCCAATTCACTATCTCTGTTATTAGTGTGTCAATATGTAAGCCACTCAACACAGGTTGCCCTCAGGACGGATAATTATCTACAATTGTGTTCAGAACAGGGAGAATAATATTCGATACTTGGGGCGGTACGCTATCATAGCTCCTTTGAGTATACTTCTATTCATGACATAGTCGAGGCCCTGCGTCATGTATCAACTCTGTCAGCCGTCGCTCCAAGGCTTCTAAATCTTCGGTCCTAGAATCGTAAACGTACACCCCCAAGTCCCGAAGCGCATTACAAAATTCTTCAAATTTTTCTTGTGGCGGATCCGTTGGGATAAGATCAATCGAATGGATGGGACACCGTGCATCTCTACGTCGAGATATAAACCGAACAATCTCAGGCCATTGTGATTCCTCCGGAGAATCAGAGGCTACAGGAGGATCCTTCCGGTTTTCTGGAATGTGCCACCGATACACGGCTTTCGGGGAAATTCGAATGTCATTCAAATTCGGTAGCACCACTGTTTTCGAATTGAGTTATCATGTGCTACATAATTCAATCGATGCACTGAGCACTCACCAGATGCTCCTTGGACATCTCCATTCTTTGCAGAGTCGTATTCATCTCGTTTGAAAACCTCCATCAGGGTTCCCAATGAGTCTGTTGTCAGTCTTCTCGCTCTCTTGAAAGGCATCAGTAGTTGCCGTCCGGGGCATTCGTAATTCCAACTGTGCCTAGAACCATCTGAAGGGTATTGGCAGAAAGCTACTTGTTCCACCTCCTTCAGTTGCTGGGTCATCCAGTCCGTGATTGGAGGTTCGAATTCAGAAGGATAATACGATTCCCTGAACATTATATCCAGAATCAGCCTAAGATGTGGACGTTCTTCCTCCATGAAAACATCCAGTTCGAGCGACCCATCGTTCTTCACAGACATCCAGATCCGTTTAGGGATCCGGCCTTGGGATAGGTAGTCGTGGTGTTGGGAGAGATAGGAGAAGATGCGCTGATAGTGTGGCCCAGACGCCACATCGTAACAAAAGAGCTGGACGTGGGTTGCGAAGGGAAATTTGAGGCGACTCAAGAGGTGGCCAGCATCGATTATTCCCAGCGAAAGATGTAGGTTCGAAAGTTGAGGAAGTTCGACCGCTGCTTCCACAGGCGGCGTAGACCAGTCCTTGCTCCAAATCGGTTGCCTTATGGCAAGTTCTCTGAGATGAGGGATCTCCTTCAGCGTCTCCAACCACTGTGAAGGTGAAATAAGATCTGCGTTCGTCCATTCGCCAGGGAACTTGCAAACGAGGCTGACAAGCCCCGAAAACGATTGACGGGCCATTTCAGGAGTTGGGCCAATGCGATAGAACTCGACGCGTTCCAAACGGGTATTCTCGTGTAAGAATGGGGTGGGAAATGTAAGGAAATGGGTATTCTCGTAGTTTGATCCAGTGACGCTCAACTTGAGCGTTTTCAGCTTCGGAGCGGGTTGCTTGAGTCGCTTCTGGAAATACGCTAATGCATTGGGGTCGCCGTTGCCTATGCGAATGTCGAGCTCCTCGATCTGATGGAGGTTGGCGAATAATACTTTCCACCATGGCGATGGCTTGAATGGAACCTTCGATAACCTGTACCCGTTCGAGTCAAGCGGCCATTTTGCTGGAAACGCAACAGCAGCCCGGAGGGGAACAGAATCTTTGCAGCGTCGGAATACGGTGTTAATCCACTCATCCTGTCCCTCTTCGGGGGCCTCCTCGACGTTGTTGGCCATATCAGCCCATAGGATTGGGTTCGAAAGAGCAGTGGCTCGCCAATGCCTACAGACCTGAGACGCATTCCGTGTATTGATCTGGCCCTGAGCGACCTCTTCGTCAAACTGCGAGGTGCCATAAAGTGACTCATAATAGGAATGCATCGAAACCTCTTTGTTGTGTAGAAAGATCTTCACAAGAAGTTCGGGGAAAAGAGTAGCACCAAGTGTGGTCATTGCTGTGATGATGAACGAAATCTTAGTGGGTTGAGGGAAGAGAATAAAAGGGTTCGCTTGTCCGAAGAGTGTCAAAGGGGTTGTGGGTCCGGACTACTGTGCTTTATTGATAAAAATCATGAATTGCCGATTCCTCAGGATCTGTAATCAGAGATCCCATGGGGCCTACGAAGAGCAGGGTTGAAATATTGCGAGTTGTCAATGTTGCCCGTGAAAGTCATGGGGTAAGATCCCCAGGAGCAAGGTTAGTACATGATCAAGGCGGGCCTCATGATCGGTTTCAGCCCCGAAGTATCAGAATATATATTGTTTTCTATTTTTGCAAGATTTTGACGAGAAAAAGGGAGTCGTGCCATTGACGAGGCATAATTGGTATCAATGCGTAATTCAGAGGGATAGCAATGCCATACAGGGAAACGAATGAGTTACAGAAGTCTATAATAAGAGACACTGCAGAAGTAATGGGCGACTAAATCGACCCACAGGGGCCCGGGTTTACTAGGGCTCCGATGCCTATCGGGATCGGTGGTCGTCACGAAGAAGCTCTTGTGCCGCCCTCTGGCCAGCAAGGGCTGCAGTACGAGTGCCGTATACCCACTCCTCGCCTTGTGATGAACATCGATGTCCTTCTCTCGAAACAGGCGTCCCAAACAAGGCACCTGGCCACCAATAGCCGCATAAAACAAAGGCGTCATTCCTTCCTCTGATCCTTCATTGATATGGTGTACTACATTGCTTGGCCCCAGGATCGAGTTCAAAAGGAATGTGAGGCCGTGGTGTGCAGCAAGGTGGATCAAGCTTCCTTGATCAAAAGCGGGTCGCTCGATATTCGTGAAGATGGGGATTGAGTAACATCGGCGAAGGGGCTCCGGAACATATTGTATGACTTTGACTTCGTCGTCATCATCCAGGGAATCGGCCTCCTCGCTCGCAAGGCGGATGTAGGAGCCTACGAATCGACAGGCATGCTCGAGGAATGGGCGCTTGGAGAACGCGTTGTGAAGCCGTTCTTGTGGAAGGCGTTCGCCTTCCAGCGTGAAATTGATGTACGAGGCGCATACTTCGGCCAGAATGCAATGTGGAGGATCCGGGAAATGACCTCCCAGCTCCTCTTTCTCCCCCGACTCCTCAAGTCTAAGAGTAAAATAAGGTGACTAGTCATAATTGCAAGAAATTGGCGAGAATCCGAATATAACATACGAACGAATCGGACCGTTTCCGTCGCTCGCTCAAATGTCAGAAAGCCACAAGAAAGCGCGACCAGGGTGTCTGGTTCTATAAGGGCGTCCTCCCAATGGTCCAAGTCAACCTGCGAGCCGGGTTCTACTGCAACAGACTCGCGTAGCTCTTGTAATTTTAAGGGTCGAACAGAAAACAAGGCCCAACCAATGGCGCGGCATGCCACCCGTCCCTTCGCTTCGTCTTGATCTCGGACCCTTCTCATGATCATCCCATACATCTTGTTGATATCCATCTTAGGATGACGGTCAGCCGCCTCTCGGAGATCCTTGATGGTGAGGGATTGTTTGAGGCTTGCAACTTGAAATGCAGCAATTAGAAACCTGCACGTATCGGGGAATTAATACATGTGACAATTGAAAGAAACACGAAAGACAGGGCATACAAGCCGTCGGAGGATTGTTCAATCTTGCTGGCAACCTCACCCAGGATTTGATTCGAATCCGCCCTTTGAGAGGAAGAGGTCCGCAACCTTCCAACCTCGCTTATTTCATGGCGAACGAAGTTGTGGAAGTCCTCCTTAGAAGCTCTGATTTCGAAGTCAGGAGATCTCCCTCCGGGAAGGTGCGTCAAGCGAGAGGTCAGAAGGATGGGTGCTCGGAATTCAGATTCAAGAGATTCAAGGGTCCCCGCGAGTTCATGACGAACTTCGGCATCCAGCTCATCTAAAGTGTCTATGACGATGTATGTCGTGGAGAAGGCCTTCAGAGCGTCTAGTAGGACTTTCTTGATATCGGATTGAGAAGGTTTTCTCCCTCTACGAACATTAGGCGCATAAAGGTTCTCCTTGATCTCGTCGAAGACGGTCTCAGAGTGATCAGCTAGTCGCCTGAGTAATGTGGCGAGGATTTGGGTGAGCATCAACCGTTCGTCGTATCGGCAGTAGACGTAAACCACCGAAGTTGAAGGGAGAGCATTTCCAATTCGTCAATGATGATGGACCTAGACACAAGCGGATCAGCCCCCACAACGAAGTGAGGTATGCGCGAGACCTACGATAAACATGTCTTCCCTGCACTAGCTGTGTTTTCGTTCGCTAGCCTCGCAATGCATCAGGCGGGGGAAAACTCACCACTTCTGGCTCCCCAAATTAACATATTCGAGTCATCTAGCCACCTATGGTAATCGGGACCTCTGAGACACCACGTCCCTGTGCCCGGAGCGACTTTTTGCAACATATCGGCTTGTATGGCTTTGGAATCTATCATTGATATCCAGTTCAGTAAATCCAGTATCTCTGATAGAAGGCAACATTCAGCAAATATCACTCAAATCAACAAGGCTATACCTTTGTCGAGATCCTTCAGAATTGTGCCGTTGTAGACATGTACATCTCGCCCAGCCGTACTGATATTGACATTATTGTGGGTCTGGATGGACGAATTCCTGATGGAACTGGCAGTAGTCGGGTTTTTTGAGGTCGCAGCCTGCTGATGAGGGGCTCTTGTAGGAAGCCTCTCGTCTGTGACGACAGAAGCTACACGTTCGGGAGTAGTAAGACCTCTGTCAACTACGAAGGAGAATGTATAAACAAGCCGTCATATACGATCAAGGGCAGGCTCACTTTCATGGGCGACCTCCAGAAATGGGTCGGTCGTGACTTCTAGAGAAAACGGCTGTTCCAAAGGTGATGACGAGACCGATTCCGTGGGTTTCCATTCTACGTCCACTTGCTCGGCAATGACAGCTCTGAGGGGGCTTCGTTTTAATACCAGCTCGGATTACGTTCTGCCCTGTATTAGAAGGTTTTTCAATTGGAAAATAATTCGTTTCCGTCGCTGACGCGAAGTCGTTTCTGAAATGGTGTGTGAGGGGCGAGAGGGGATGCGTGGACTCGTTGAGAAACTGGGGCTGTAACCAATGGGAGGCAAGAAAGGAGAACGCATATCATCCGAAATCGCAGATAGGAGACTATGAGTAGTATCCGAAGTCCTCCTCTGTATGCCAAAGCTTGACCGAGTAGAATCCGGAGATGGGGTTTGGAAGTACGGAGAGCTGGGTTGAGGTGCAGCATGCAGCAGCTGCGCATGATCTTCAAGCCCATCTTGCCCATATCCTTGAATCATTTGTGAAGGAGATTGAGCTTGGGTCCCGAGCATTACAGATGGAGGAGCCGGCCATGCTATAGAAGCGGTTTGAGTTGGTTGCTCTTCGCTATGTTGGGATGGCAGGGGGGGTATGTAATGGCGCGAATGAGGTCTAGCGGGGATCGGAAAGTCGTTCCGAATGGACTTGACTTGCTCGTCCGTTGCGTTCCAGGTCGAACGAGTGGAGCTCGGATGCAGACCAGCTTCAGCATGTCCAGACAAGGAAGTCGACAAGTAATTGCTTGGGGCGGTAACGTGTCGTTTCGGCATATCCGGTCGATGCGGGGTGTCGCGTGGCGGAACGGTGTTGACTCTCAAGGGAGTGGTTGGTCGAAGGGGTGGCCGTGAAGGAAGCTTAGGTTTAGGGGGGAACCAGCTAGGTTCATGGGGCTGTTGTGATGAATTGTGTGCAACTTCGACCCGACTCATGCTCTGCAATGCCTCATCGAGTAATGGTTCAATTGTTGAGTGGCCCCGAGAGGCACGTTCGCCTTTATCAAGCTCAGATAGGATATGATTTCCATATCTTGCCGCAATCTTAACATTGTGATTAGCATCTCGTCGAAATCATCAATCAGAGGAGTATTATGATACTCACCGTTCCTCTTTCCGAGCATTCCAGAATGTGGGAGAACTTGGACGATAGCCACGTCTTCGTCTTCCCATTCTTGAAGCTCCCTAATGTTTCCTCTTGGCTCATTATGAGTGAATCAGTTGTCGCCATTTCCATACACACATCGTCGATCAGTCGCTTCAGAGTGTACCGATTGGGATCCCTGGGTGCATCCACTTATGCCGTTGCCCAAGGGCTTCGGCTCTAGAACGAAGGGAGCCCAGATGTTCATTAAGTCTGGCCGTCTCGTCTTCGCGAGGTTGAATAGACGCGAGACCTTCGTCCATCGCGAACCCTTGAGAGGCGCAATCTGCGATTACAGTGGGGTACACGAGCAAAATAGTACTTGAGGCAATCATAGCCCCCTGATCAGATACAGCGATGAGAAACCGAAGCAGCGCCAACATATACCAATATACGTACGGTTCGATCATCCCCCTCATTCTTGGCCCAGACTCTCAAGGCCTCCGCGGCATTCAAGGAGTCTACACTGAGTGTTCGCAAACTTGAATCAAACACTATCAGATTAGTAGTTCGCATGATAGTGAGGATACTAACGTGTCGAGAACCTTTTTCTCTGCAATGATAAGATTCTGTAATGAGGTTGAAGCGTGACGCGCACCAAAGTCAGGCGTCGGGAAAGCTGGCGCAAAACTCGACATAGGGGACAAGGGGATCTAGACGTAGCAGCCTGACAGATCGCAGTGAGATGTTTTCTGTGGTTATATTTAGTTTTTTGTACCTTTTGAGAGTACCACGTCAGGTTTGTACACACATTCCTCCACAGCGCTTGTTGGGCGCTTGTGGCGTAGCAGGTGACGAACACGTTCCTCCGCGCTTGTGGCTTCCGTATGTTAGAGTTAGAAGTTCTCCTCAGAGAGCCTCATTAAAAAGTCCGGGTCTTGGAATGGGAAAAGCTTCCCAAGGGTGGTGTACATCATTGACCGCATGGCTGCCAGATTTGTGTCATGCATCGTGCAACAACCTTATTAACATCCATAAACAGAGCACAAGTAACACGGCTGGTATTCCTTCTTTATCACGGCGCTAAAACACGGGTCCATGCGGAAGATAGTAGTGAAAGATTGAACGCCCAGTGGCAAAGATGATTGTTTCGTTCAGAAAAGCGTGGAGTTGAGCCGCGTCTAGACGCGCTCCCATCCGGATCATGACGCTGGAAACGGGGAATCAACCCCGTAATTATCCTTTTCTAGTCAGTTGATCCGGTCAATTACCATCAAATTTTTTCCAAGTCGAAAACTCTTGTAGAAACTTGTTCAAGTCTCATACACTCGGATTGCTCTACCAGTATCCCGGCCACGCTTGTAAAGGCTCTCCACTCGAAAGACACGCACCATAGGGACCCTTTCCATGAACTTCTGCCTTCTATAAGCCGCTTTACCGGAATGAAGCTTGCAGAACTCCCACAAGCCCTGTCTTAACGACAGCTGTATGGAATGGCAGCAGCCCCGAACGCAGCTCTCTAATACTTTCACTCAAAGTGCGGTTATAATGACGGCAGCTCTATTAAGTACAGAACTCCAAAACCGGGTTTTGGCTGTATCTTCCAATCCTTGTCCGGCCAAACCCAGGCTCTCTTTATCGGTGCTCTTTTACGCTGGTAGTACAGCTGGCCCTTTAGGGGCACTCGTCTTGCACTCATCGCATATCCCCTGTATCTTATTTTTGCACGAATCTTAAAGCTCCGCCGCCTTTACGCGTACCTTCATACTCATTCTTCCCTTACATATGACGGCCTCCGAAGAAACACTCCTGCACCGGTCTTTTTGTACTGCAACCTCACTTTAGAGACGAGTATCGCGTACCTTCTTATTCGATCTTACCTGCAATATCTATACTATGTGATGACGATCAGAATTCGGGTGTGATGCATCTACGCCGACTCCGAGTTCCTGCATTACGGATATGTTCCTCAAAGACGCTGAGCGTTACAACGAAACTTAGGCACACACTTTCATCTGAATGCATGGCTGCGTAGCGTGTACGCCTATATGTTCGGAGACGTAGGTGGATCCTTGGAAATGACTGACCGCGTACCTAGTCCATGATTCTTCATGCACGTTCTGACTGCTGTGAACTATCACAGTAGCAAGACCAAACTCAAGCTTGCATCAATACAGACCACTTGATTTGGTTACTCTCGCACCATCTCGAGTCCGCGTTTCGGTTGCGACATCGAACGGCAGCCTCCATCACGTAGTTCATCCAACTACCAAACTCAACTCTTGTTATCAGTAGGCCGGGCAGTTACGGATAGCGAGAACGACCTGATACGGACTGGGCATCCGCATCGACCTCTCACTACTACCTATCATTGTATCCGGCTTCCCGATTTCAGTCTGAATAGGGTTCTTTCCAGGGAAACGAACCAAAACGAGGCAAAGGCGCCAATGGCCGTGACAGTGATCGTGGAGAATGTCCATTTATGGATATAGGGACGCAGCTGACCAGGACTCGTGATCCGGGCCGTGAATGAATATGCCCTCAAAGGTCACTGGCTCGATGTCTGTCCCCATTCTAAGCCCCTCTTCAGGTGATTCTTAACGCCTTGTGTACGTTACGTTTTGACGGTTGCGTTCACCCGATATCAGCCTTCAAATACCCCGCTGGTGCGTGCGCTTTGATTGTGTTCCGTTTCTGATTGTCACCTTTGACGACTATAGCATATTACCCATCTATCCAATTCACCTCACGAGGCACTAGCTGCCATTGGTTGACCTGTCTTCTGGTCTTCGAATTTGGCCGAGCGAACGAGCACGCGACCAGGTGGTTCTAGTTCTCACATATATATCAGATCATCCCCAACGTGGTGTGTATTGGATCATTTTCATCCTTCCTGGGTTGACTAGACCTCTCACTTGACTCCTCTCAGTCACCAGTACTCGATTTGGAGTATCGACCATCCAACATGTCTGAAGCAAAGACAACACCCCAAGCTCCTATCGTTCCCGTCGTGCAGACACCTCCAAAGAAGCAGCCATATCCATTCTGGCTTGGAGGTACGTCTGACCATCATCCCCTCTTGTTATCATGACCAACGAGGGCCGATTGTTTTAGGTGTCGCTGCAACGATAGCAGCTTCCATTACCCAGTATGTTGCCCCAACATTTTGTACGGTCGTGGGATGGCTGATCATGTATTGCCACCAATTATAGCCCTCTCGATCTGACCAAAGTCAGGCTACAAGCCTCCGGTGATAAACGGATGATTGAGAGCATAAAGAAGACTTACAGAACTGCAGGTACGTTCGTGCCTCCCTACCTCCACGAGGTGTTCCCTCCATCATAAACCGACCACTCCAACACATCACGCAGGCGCTCGTGGTCTCTTCGATGGCATCTCAGGCACATGGATGCGTCAAATGTCCTACTCCCTCTGTCGATTCTGGGCATACGATGAAAGCAAGAAGATCTTAGGTGCCGGAAAGGATGCACCTGCTTGGAAACTGGCAGCAGCTGGAAGCATGGGTACGCCGGCTATTCCTGGTTCATCGTCTTCCTTGACAGGCAATGACGTAATCATATGAATTCAGCTGGGGGAATTGCCGGTCTCGTTGGAAATCCTGGAGGTGCGTATTCTTTTGGAATTGCTGATGGAACAAAGCTGAAATTTTGGCGAATAGAAATCGTCATGGTTAGGCTACAGGGAGACTTTGCAAAGCCACCAGAGAAGAGGTTCAACTATAAGAACTGTTTCGATGCGCTCTTTAGGGTGAGTGGTCTAGACCCGCTTAGCAACGAGCTTGTTTTCTTCCCCGCACATTGATTTTGATGGGCGGGGTAGGCGAGCAGTGGTGTCATGAGGACGTTCGCGTCAGCGCCAAATGCACCAAACGATGAGACGAGGATGATATTGACAAACTTTTCTGATAGATGGTTCGAGAAGAAGGTGCATCCTCCCTGGCTCGTGGTGTTGGTCCAAACGTTTTCCGTGCTATTCTGATGAACGCGAGTCAACTGGCTTCGTAAGTGGATGAAGGCCGTTCTCGGATGATAACAGCTCATGCCTACCCTTGATAAGATATGACTTCTTCAAGTCCGAGCTATTGAAGACCAAGTATTTCGAGGATAACATCGCTTGTCATTTCACCGCAAGCTTTGCTGCTGGTACTGTCGCGACCACTGTTTGCTCCCCAGCAGATGTGATCAAGGTCAGTAGATTTCCTTCTCTGATTAGTGGCATTACGCTAACGTTTGTGATGCTCTCTCAGAGCCGAGTTATGAATGCCTCAGGGCCAGGATCTTCTGTACGTTATCTGTCTACCCCTAAATTACGCCCCAATTGACAGTTCTTTGCCCTTGTATAGTCAGCCGTTCAGGCGATCAAGACTGCCCTTCGCAATGAAGGCGCCATGTTTATGTTTAAAGGCTGGGTCCCGGCCTGGACACGTCTGCAACCCACGACTATTCTTATCTTCCTGACGCTAGAACAGTTGAAGAACCTCGTGGACGTCTCCAGATCAAAGGGCTTCACCTTGGTTTGAGTTGAACGTCTCGTGATATCCACTTCACTCATATTTTCCTCATTTTACACGCGTTAGTTGCTTCATCTTCAATTGCATTCACTTCTCATATTTTTCCATCTTTCATTCATGATTTGTACCACCATCCTTTCCTTTTCGTCCTCCTTGAGATAGCTGCTCCGAGGTTCAGACTCTTTCCCATGACCTCTTTCCCTTTCCCCTCTTTTGTTTACCCGCTTTTGGTGTATCACCATCACCCGCACCACCCACGAAAACCAAACGTTGTACTTACCAGTTCTCGCATCATTGTCGTCCGCTACCGCTATCTTGTCAGGAGGGAGAGGAGCTTGGTGTAGAGGGGTTGTAGTTATAGTGTAGTTCTAGAATTTCATCGTGTTGACGGTGACCAATCCTGTCCGAACTCAAGTCTGTTTGATTTCATCTGTCATTGGGACAACGTGCGGGGGTATTTTGGAAAGGTCGAGAGCTACCTCTCCAACCCTCGCGGTTCTGAGGTGTGCTCTCACTTCCATGTTGTCACTTCCCTGCACCTGTGAACGCTTCATTGTTCAATGAAAAGCTCGAGTGTAGGCTCACTGTATTGACTCGAGCACCTTCCGACAACATAGGAGGAATTTTCATAATCCATTTACTCGGGCTTTTTGTTGTATTCTGACCTTTACACGCGATATCGAGAGGAAAAGGCAAGAAACATACATGCCGGACACGCCGTCGCGGACAAAGTGGTGATAAAGACGTGATGGATGAGCGACATATTGATGGTCGGGCATGATATCACCGTGACCAGACTATTTTCACCTTGATAAACTACATTTCGGCAGCTTTCGGCGTTAAGAAAGACTCGTCTGATGCGCTTGCCCGGCGATACGGTTCCTTTCGCAGAATTTGATTGGGTAGAGTGAACTTGGAAATCAAGAAACATTTTAGCGATGACTCTTTCATGTCAAAGTCTTCACAGCAGGATCGTGTTGATTGTTTTCAAGAGCTCTGATAGGCTGCGTACAATTCTTGGGTGCTATGAATAGCGAAATGAGAGGTTAAACGAGTCCGAGGATTCCACGCGCATAGACGTCAAGCATTGATTCTCATTCAACACGATGGCTAGGCGAGAATCCAGTGACTCCAAAGTGGTCATCGCCATGAGAGAACAAAAGATCCGACGAGTACGAGGGATCCCACAGAGTCCAGGGAGACGCGTGGAAGAGTGCACAAAAGGGGGGCAAGAAAAGGTATAAAAGGAAGGCGAAAACAGCTGAATCGACATTGTCCAAAGTTGCTTGGTCAATTCAGCAGTCCAGATTTTCTCTGAACTACCAACACTCCCAACAACCTCTTACTCTCATCACTAGAACGATGTTCGCTCGTGCTCAGATTGCTTTCCTCTTCACCCTCGCTGCCGCCAACTTGGTCTCTGCCACCCCTATCGTCGAGCAGAACGTTGCTGCTCGCCAGGTTGATGACTGCGCCAGGAGCTACACCGTTTTGTTGGGCGATACCTGCGATTCGATCTCTAGGTGCCAAGGAGTCTCGACGTCAGTAGTCCACCAGGCTCAGCGGAAGAGTATGACACTAATCACCTTTCTTGACCATATCTAGCTTCCAGCTCCCCCATGTTAACTCTGCGATCAACGCTGATTGCAGTAACTTGGCTTTGGGTCAGGTTCGTACCGCTTTAATTCGTTCACATCTGATTGAGAAATGCTGAACGTACTCAAATAGCCTCTCTGCCTCGGTGTTACCGGCCAAGACTGCACCAACTTGCATATTTTCCAGATGGGCGACACCTGCGCTGGCGTCTTGGCTAGCACTGGATTGACTCTCGCTGAACTTAGGGCGAACAACCCCAATGTTGACTCTGGTTGTGCTAACCTCTATCCCGGAGAGGTAAACACTAGCTTCAGCACCTTATGGTACACTCGCTGACAGAAATTCTTTGCTCTAGGTTTTGTGCATCAACAAGGATCCCGTCGGCTATACATCTTAGAGGGATCGGGGTAGACGTGGAATAGTTGAATAGAGTTGTTCAAAGTTTTTTGATCACTAGGTCTCGGTTCAATTGAATTATATTTATTTTGTGATTTTTATCAACAAGCAGTCTGAGCTAGGAGAAGGTGTGCCACAGTGAACGACAGTGAAAGGTACTGTGTGGCTTGAGGAAAACACTTGGCGTAATCGCTGTGCCAGATTTGAAGACGATGGCTTGCGGAAGAGCGACGGTGGAACGTGCCGACCATGAGCCTGTCACAGTGGAGTGGTTATTGGCAATCGACAACGCAAGCATTCCAATACAGTAAAGTACTCTCAGAGCCTAGAGCCTTGGCTGAAGACTTTCTTGATATCCACAAGCTTGCGGGAAGAACGCCGGAAGATATTAGGCTGTGCTGACCGCCCAACCACAGCCTAATATGGTCGGAGTAATCGTCCGCATGAGCGTTTCGCCGAGTCCTATTTCTGTAGTTCGCTTCTCCCGAATGGCCGATTATTCTCAAAGATTTACGAAGAATGGCAAAAAGGCTTCGCCTGCCTGAACCTGCCAGTGTAGACTTTTTCACAAGACGTGCTAGGCGAAGAGCACAAGCCCAATCAGTCAGCAACCACGTATCGGCCAGCAGATCAGTGGCTGAGTTGTTCTTGACCGCCAAGGAGAGGCCAAGCCGTGGTGAGAGCATTACTGGTGTTGAGGAAGAGCTGTAGCTCTGGGAGTTTCAAAATTCTGGAATACCTGTGTAACTAGGAAAGTGGCAGTTCTTAGAATGGATTATGACATTGTTGGGATGAAGGAATTTATGAAAGGCGCGGTCGCTGCGTGTTTCGTGGCTTGCATGATTCATCACAGCGGTTTGATGGCAGAGGTCCCTTTTCGGCTAACCCTTCCAGGGGTCTTGACAACATTTCCTTACTTGCCTCCTTCACCGCCAGCAGCATCGACGACGGCGTTGGACCCGTCAAGCGCCTCCTTTTATACACGAACACATTCCTTAAACCGTGCTGGTTCTCGGTAGACCTTTCGTGGGCGCTCCTCAACGACCTCCGGCCTAGGAACGGACGATCATCCCAACCTTCAGCTACGACTTGCTGTAGCAAATCATGGCTGGTTTTCGGCGGCACAACGGGGACGACGACTCGACGGATGAGGAACATGACGATATTGATCCTGAGTTGCGGTTGAGGACGGTGCGGACGGCTGCATCAGCAACACAAGAGGGCTTCAGGATTGAGGAAAGGGCTGAAAGAAGGAAAACTCGGCACATAAGAAGAGGGTTCTTTCGAAGCAAGTCGTCGTTAAAGAGGCCAGCACGAGAAACTCCTCCGGAGCCCGGAAAGGTCAAGGAGATACCAGGGAAACGGAGGAATGTATATGTCAATTGCCCCCCATCGGCAATGGAAGTCGACCAACATGGCGAGATTCTTGCTCGGTATGAGAGGAACAAAGTGCGGACAACCAGTAAGATTCTCTCCTTGATTTCTCTACCTTTACTTACGCCTTTCAGAATATACCTTAGTAACATTCATACCCAAGAATCTTTATGAACAATTTCGACGGTAGATGCCACCTGCCACTTGACCCTGGCTACTGCTAATCAGTCTTCTCCAGAGTCGCAAATTTATTCTTCTTGTCGCTGGTTATTCTCCAGCGTAAGGATTTCTGATTGTAATTTTTTATGCGATATTGACACTAGTTCACCAGTTTTCCCCATATTCGGAGCAGCATCTGGAGTCATCTCCGTCCTTCCCCTCGCCTTCATCTTAACCGTCACGGCCATTAAGGATGGTATAGAAGATTGGCGACGAGGTCAGCTCGATGAAGAAGTCAATACATCCGCTGTCACAAAGTTCGCTGGCGGATGGCGCAACGTCAACCAACCCAAAGACCCACGTAACATGGTCGAGAAGCTCTTGGGTCTCAATGCTCCTGGTAAGGTGACGAAGGGTGTCAGGAAGCTGAGGGACAGGGAGGCAGGTGCCGCGGGGATGGGAATGAGGGTGCTACTTAGCAAGGCAGGAGAGTCGAGAGCCAGCTTTGCAACGGCTCAGGAGGCGGGCAGCAGCAGCTTCAGCCTGGACGTACCCAGAGGTGCTGGAGGGAGGAGGCTAGAAGACATCCAGAGTGTGGATTCACACAGCTACCCACCACCTACCCTCGCTGAGATGTCCAATGCTGCTCTTTCGGAAGCGACCATGGTCCATAGCCAACAGGACTCCGCGGACTGGAAGAACCCCATTGGCTCCCTTTCGCAATACCAGCCTTCCATTCACTCACAGCATACCGGCAACCTTGGTGTTATCGACCTGGCTAAACGCACCGCTGGTATAGGGAGGTGGGAAAGGACGCTGTGGAAGAAGCTGGAGGTAGGAGACATTGTGTTGCTGAGGGACAACGAGCAGGTCCCTGCTGACATTGTTGTTCTCTCGACCTCGGACGCGGACGGGATGTGTTACGTCGAGACGAAGAACTTGGATGGCGAAACCAACCTGAAGCCTCGTCGGTCTGTCAAGGCGACCACTGCGCTCATGTCGGAGGAAGATATCGAGCGGTCTTCATTCTACCTCGATTCGGAGCCACCTCATCAGAATCTCTATCTGTACCATGGAGTTCTCCGCTACAAGGATCCAACGACTACAGAGCAGAAACAAGAGCCTGTCAGCATCAATGAACTGTTACTCCGTGGGTGCGCCATCCGCAATACCACCTGGATCATTGGCCTCGTTGTCTTCACTGGTGCAGACACGAAGATCATGTTGAATGGGGGCGATACCCCGTCGAAGAGGAGTAAAATCGAGAAGGAGACAAATTTCAACGTCTTGGTCAACTTCGGATTCTTGACGTTGATGTGTCTCATTGGGGCCATCCTCAACGGATTGGAGGATGGGAAGACTGATACCAGCGCTGAGTTCTTTGAGAAAGGAGCTGACGCCTCGGATAGTCATATCATCAATGCAATCGTGACATTCGTGTAAGTTTTCTGGCGGCTTTCCTTCTTTCTCATTTGCTGATTCAAACTTCTCTCAGATCCTGTCTTATCGCATTCCAGAACATTGTCCCCATCTCCCTGTACATCTCTATCGAAATTGTCAAGACCATCCAAGCCTACTTCATTTCTCAAGACATTGACATGTTTTATGCCCCTTACGACACGGCCTGCGTACCCAAGACCTGGAACATTTCCGATGATCTGGGCCAGATCGAGTACATCTTCTCCGACAAAACTGGTACTCTCACCCAAAATATCATGGAGTTCCAGAAGTGCTCAATAAATGGCGTCGCGTATGGCGAAGGCATCACTGAGGCACAGCGAGGAGCCGCCACCCGCGAAGGCAAAGGAGACACCCTCAACCCAGCTGAGCTCAACGAGAAGCTTGCCACTCTCAAGCAACAGATGCTCGCAACAATGGACAGGGCGTTCAAGAACCGGTACCTTCAATCCGGGAAATTGACACTCATCTCGCCGAAGATCGCAGAGGACTTGACGGATCGTCAAGGAGAGCAACGCCAACATATTATTGCGTTCTTCCGTGCTCTAGCCCTGTGTCATAGCGTCCTCTCTGATAAACCTGATCCACAAGGAGACCCCTACCTCCTGGACTACAAGGCCGAGTCGCCAGATGAAGCTGCGTTGGTTGCTGCTGCCAGGGACGCCGGTTTCCCATTCATAGGGAAGACGAAGGATGGGCTTGACATTGAAGTGATGGGCCAACCAGAGCACTACACGCCTCTGCGTATGCTCGAGTTCAACAGCACCAGGAAGCGAATGAGCGTCATCGTTCGAGCACCTGATGGGAGGTTGATACTCTATTGCAAAGGAGCCGACAGTGTCATCTACGCTCGACTATCCAAGGATCAGGACCCGGATATCAAGGAGAGGACGAGCAAGGATATGGAGATGTTTGCGAACAATGGATTGCGGACGCTGTGCATTGCCTACCGATATTTGGGGGAGCAGGAGTACATGACGTGGTCGAGGACTTATGAGGAGGCCATCAACTCGATTGAGGGCCGGGACGAGGCTATCGATAAGGCGAATGAGATGATCGAGCACTCGTTGCACATCCTGGGAGCTACTGCCCTGGAGGATAAATTGCAGGAGGGTGTCCCCGAGGCTATTGAGACCCTTCACCGAGCTGGCATCAAGCTGTGGATCCTGACCGGTACGTGGACCTGCAACTACTCCATGCTTGCCGCATATCTCTAACCTCTCATCTTAGGTGACAAGCTTCAGACGGCTATCGAAATTGGTTACAGTTGCAACCTCTTGAAGAACAACATGGACGTCATGATCATCTCCGCTCCAACTATGGCCGAAACTCGAACGAAAATTGAAGCTGGTCTCAACAAGATAGCCTCGATTCTTGGTCCTCCCTCGTTCAGACCTCAAGACCGTGGTTTCATGCCTGGTGCCAAAGCTTCTTTCGCTGTTGTCATTGATGGAGATACCCTTCAACACGCGCTCTCTGACGAGCTGAAGGGCTTGTTCCTGAACCTCGGCACCCAATGCGAGACTGTCGTCTGTTGTCGTGTGTCTCCTGCTCAGAAGGCTTTGACCGTCAAACTAGTACGTACCATTTCTCCTCTTTCGAGTTCGTCCATTCTCACCAATCATCACAGGTCAAAGAAGGACGCAAAGCTATGACACTGTCCATTGGAGACGGTGCCAACGACGTAGCCATGATTCAAGAGGCCAATATTGGATGTGGTCTTATTGGATTGGAGGGTTCCCAAGCCGCCATGTCCGCCGATTACGCCTTTGGTCAATTCCGATTCCTCACGAAGCTCCTCATTGTCCACGGTCGCTGGTCATATCAGCGTGTCGCCGATATGCATAGTAATTTCTTCTACAAGAACGTCATCTGGACTTTCGCCCTCTTTTGGTATTTACCATTCAACTCGTGAGTCCATCTTTCTCTCCTATCATTCGAATTGGGGCTAATGAGATTTCTCCAAGTTTTGATGCCACCTACCTGTACCAATATACCTTCATTCTGCTGTGCAATCTTGTATTCACATCACTACCCGTCATTGTCCTCGGAGGTATGCACCTATTTGTTTTGACTTCTGGCCTATGTTGACACGTCTTGTAGCATTTGATCAGGATATCAACGCCCAAGCAGCTCTGGCATTCCCTCAACTCTATGTTCGTGGTATTCGCGGTCTGGAATATACCCGAACGAGATTCTGGCTGTATATGTTTGATGGCCTATACCAGTCTGCCGTGGTTTTCTTCTTCCCATACCTCATTTGGACACTTGGCCACCCTGTCTCGTGGACTGGAAAGGGATTGGATTCCTTGGCAGACTTCGGTACTACCGTTGCTGTTGCAGCGATCTTATCGGCGAACTCCTACGTCGGACTGAACACCAACTAGTGAGTATTTCAGTGGCCCACCATTAAGGCTTAGACGCTGACATCCGGTACAGTTGGACAGTTATCACATGGATAGTTGTATTTGGTTCGACGATTGTCATGATGCTCTGGATCGTCATCTACTCCTTCTTCCCAACAAGTGACTTCAACGATGAAGTTATCGTCCTCTTTGGGAATGTCCAGTTCTGGGTAACGATTATCTTCTGTTCGGCTGTCGCGCTCGGTAAGCTTTTGCACCCATGTTGTTGGAGCTTTCACTAATTTGCTTGTCCCCCGTAAAGCTCCGAGGTTCCTCGTGAAATTCTTCACCACGGTGTATTTCCCTCTCGACAAGAACATCGTCAGAGAGATGTGGGTTAAGGGAGACTTGAAAGATCAACTGGGAATCAAGCACAGGAGACAGCGAAAAGCGATGAAGCAGGAACTTGAGGCGCAACGACAAGAGACCTTGGAGGCGGTGCCAATGTTCACGCAGCAACATCTTCGGTCTCTGTCTGAGATCTCGGCCAACCAGGACTCATACGAGCTCACACGCACCTCAAGTCCCGGCATGGCTAACCTCCGGCCAACATACATACACACGCCACCCATGACTCAAGCTTCTGACGGTGCCATCCCGGAAACACAGTATGCGCAGTATGCGCCGCCGCAGGACAACAAGCTTGATGACGCAGACCATCTTTCACCTCCAAATTCTGGTCTCCGAATTGAGACCAACCCCTCACCGCAACCTTCTTACTATTCCGCTTCTGACCTGCCTCCACAATCACCCATGCCATCACCGACGTACAAGTACTCCACCGGGGAGATCACGAAGACGCCGCCCAGTAGAAGCGCAAGCCTCAGGTCGAGAACCTCCCGCGCTGGTCCAAGTGCCTACCAGCAACAGCGTGTCCCAATGCCAATGCATTCCCCAACGTCGCCGACGTCGCAGCATTCCGTCAATGTGAATGTTGTTACACCTACGACTGCTGGAGGTGAACCTCTCAGTCCACATGCCTTCGAGCTGCATGTCCGCCGACCGTCAGATGAGTACAGCAACAAGTCGAGGAACCCATATCATCAATACCAACAGCAGCAGCAGCAGTATGCTCACGGCCAAGGGCACATTCAAGATCGGTCTGGGAGCTCTGCCTCATATCGATCAGCGGTTGACGAATTCTGGACAGCTGAAGATGGAGGATACGACAACCAAGGCCATGGACAGCATACGTCGGCGCAGAACCATGACAGGCAGCAACAGCAGTATCACGTGGGACAGCATGAACAGTACGCCAGGATGGGTTCGCCTACTCACGGTGGTGATCATGGCGATCGGTCCCACAGCCGGGCGGATCGTGCTTCCTACGCGTCTAGTCAGTGGGACGGCGGTTATGCTTTGTAGATCCCATCTTCTATTTCTTTCTACTCACTCACCTGTGCTATCCCTCTTTTCGTCGTGTTGTCTTTCCATCTTAAGGCTTCCTCATTTCCCCGTTATCAGTGACTTATTATTCAGATGTGCATTTCTTTACAACCCTTGCCATAATACCCTTTTTGATTACTGGCAGCGAAGATAGTTTCCTTTTTAATCTAGTATATATCTCTATCTCGCCCTCGGTCGGACAACACGTACATGGCTATTTTTTCCTCATACTAACTGTCCAAAAGCATCGAATGACATTGAAATTGTGAATAGAGTGTACCATCGGGGATACGGAAGACTCTTCCAATCAGCGCTCTGTGATTTAGAGTTTATCGGTATTCGGCTATAGTTATCCGACTTCTGGTTTCCCTTCAAAGACATTCAGTGGGATTCAACGCCAAGAAAGGCCATGTTGTTGACAAGATACTGCGAAAAGAGTGGCGTTGCTCCAGGTTTCCCTATGGGTTTTAGCGGCAGGAGAATCAAAGTGGGCTCAAAGGTGAACCAGGCGGCACCGTACCCAATGGAGAGAAAGATTCTGGAAGCAGTGTCTGCTGATGCTTATTCGACCTCAATACAGGAGGACAAGAGTAACAAATTTGCCTCGTACGTCGGGTAAAGTCGGTTCGAGGCTTGAAGAGGCTTGTTTTGTTGAGTCAGAATACAAACTGTGGATTGATCGAATGTGTTGAGAAATTGCGGATAGCCTGAGCGCGTATACAGTTGTAACTCTGTACCTGGACCCCGCATAGCTCCTTGCCTCCGACACTCATCATGCCTCCAATAACGACTGCAGAATCTCAAGCTCAAGATCAACAACAGGGATCACCAGGTTCCGGCCCTTCAACGTCTTTTCTGAAAGAGAGAAGGTTCAAGCTGAGCAGGTACGTAGGATGGTCACAAGAGTCATATGTTTAGGGGTTTGACTCTTTCTGTTGTAGGGCCTGCGATCGTTGTCGGTCCGTATTTTTTTGCAGAATTTTTGCTTAAAAGCTGGTATTCAATGGCTGTCTCATCATCTAGGAGGAGAAGGATAAAATGCGACGAGGGTCACCCATGCCAAGCTTGCCTAACTGCAAACTCTGCATGCACGTTTGAGGAGCCAGGGAAGAGGACGCATCCTCATAAATCCAAGTCAGTCACTTAGCTTGATCTATTCTCGACGATGGATGGAACAGCGAGCTCAACGGATCTTTTGACGTCATGGTAGGCGAACTGCAACACTGGAGGACCGGATGCATCACCTTGAGACTCTCATCCAGGCGATTCCTCCCGCCGTTTTTGCAGCTGGAGGGATGGTTCCGCCTTCGAATCAATCGGGAAAGCAATCAGCTGGATCCGAGAACCCTACAAGTCCTATACAACCATTCGCATATCCCACCCAGTTCCCATCGGGCGTACCCCCTCCATCACTTCATGTCTTTCCTCTCACCAACCCTTCAACACATTTCGGCTCTTTGGCAGATACCCCGAGACGTGGTTCGATTTCAGGGCTAGCGTCGCCGTTGGACGCTGGAGAAATGACGGTTGACGAGCTTGCAGAAGCGACTTCGCAGATGTCGCTATCGGCGTCATATCTCTACTTCGACGATGAAGGCTACACGAGATGGCAAGGAGAAACATCAGGATTGCCGGTTTTGGATCTGCTGGTAGAACGCCATGCAGTACGACCCCCGAATAATGGTGAAGGTTCAAATCCACCTGGGGCGTACGGCCCCTCCCAACCCAATGGCGGTACCACTGCCAATGCTACCAACACCGAGTGGTTCCCTGATCGTGTTCCCCGACGCACTTCGGTGAACCCACAAGCTTTATGGCGATTAATGACATCATATATAGTCCCCGAGCTTATGGACAGGCGAGTCTAATTTCGACAAGATATATTCCGATCTTGCTGCTGAACTGCGCTTCTCTTGGTATTCTTAGTCTGGTCCAATGTTACCTCTCTACCTCTTATTATATCCTTCCTTTCCTACATGTTCCATCTTTCTTGACCGTGAGTATGATTACTCCCGAATACTTTACCTCGGCTTACCTCCCGTGTTCGTCAGGATTATGGCAACCCCAATAAGTGGGGTGAGCCGGGGTTTGCGGCATTCATCGTCGCAATCTCATGCCTGGCGTCCAGACATGTCGACGACCCAAGAGTCCGAACAACCCCAGGCGACGGTATCACTGCTGGAACCCAATGGTTCGAACTCTTCGGGCGCCTTCGAACCCTTCCCATTGCCGATCGACCCACCCTCTACAATATCCAAGCCAACCTCATTGCAGCCGTGTACGCAGTGGGATTGGGCAAAATCTCGAAAGCTGCATCGTTACTGGCGGAAGCAGTTACCATGTGTATCGATGCTGGTCTCCATCGCAGTGCGGATACGTATGACCTATTCGATCCTATCGAGGATGAGGTCAGGAAACGTACCTTCTGGTGCGTCTACATCTGGGACAAGCAGATGTGTGCACACTTTGGAAGGCCGTCGATGATCCGGTTGAGGGATTGTGATGTTGGAGAGCCATTAGCGATTGACGACGAGTTTATCACTCGAGATGGCATTGGGACACCACCGGCCGGAACGGAATGCAGGTTGAGCGCGTTCATATGTTCTTTGAGGATCATGGTCGTGTTGGAGTCGGTTTTGAATGTGCCTCCTACCAGGAACACGGACTCGACCTCGGCATTCTTGACAAGGGCGGCGAACGTTCTGTCGGCATCGCGGAGGATGAAAGAGATGTGGGACGAAGAGGCGCTTTTGGATGAAATACACAGGAGCATTCCACCCTACTGGGCGCACACACCAGAGACCTCGGCGAGCGAAGACACCATTCGACTCACGCAAGCCGAGAGATTACACTGTGCGGAGCATTTCGTTCGGCTCTTGATCTACCGACATAGATTCTCCGAGCTTATGGCTGAGAGGACGAATGGAGGGTCTGAGGAGTTGCCTGGAGAGAAAGAGAAAGCCGCTTTGGTCGCTGCTCAAAATTCTGCCTTGCAAATTATTACGACGCATTTGCAAATTGCGAAGAAAGGGTTGATGACATACTGTACGTGCTGCTTCTTCCCCGAAGTTTTTCGCGTTTCGCGTTTTACCTGCCCTGTACTATGTTCCCTAACATTTGACTGACGCGCTTTTTTCGCTCGTTTTAGATGGCGTACACGTGATTCACCAATTGACACAAGCTGGAAGAACACTTGTCGCGATTCTTCTCAGCTGCAAGATGGAGGACTTACAGCATTTGATACCCCCTGGCCTGGACGCACTTCGGTCTTGTGTTGGGTTGCTCCGTCGGTTCAGTGGTCGCTATGTCTGCGGCCTCAGGTCGGGAGATCTCATGGAAGAATTTTGTCGGCGTGAGTGCAACTCTAATCTATTGACCTTTGTCGACCCTAATTGAATTACATCTTTGCTTGCTCTCTATCCGTACCCTTCGCCCTCGCACCTTTTGCGCTTCCGCTTGCAAACCACGCGACTTGCTCCTTCAATGACTTCGTCCGGGTTGCATTCAATTCTGTTATAGTAACCCAAATCCCTCTGGAGACAACTCGCCGGGAAGGCCAGCAAGCTGCGAACCGCCCACCTTGGATTCGTCCGGTCCGCAAAAAGGCACCCTCAATCGCAAGGTCCACCCACAGCACAGATTCCCCGTCACATCATAGCAGCCCGGAGAGTTTTTCTCCTTCGGAATTCTATAATGAAGTGCCGAAGCAGCCTGCCGTAACTTTCCCCAATGCTCCAGTAAATGTACCGTCTTCCAATCAGGGACAGACTGGGAATGGTATCGGTGGCGTATCAGTACCTGCGTCTTCGTCAACCTTCGGCCACGTTTCTAGGGCAAGCGAGGATCAACACCAGCAACAATCATCCACTCCGTTCGGCATGGCGTCGGGATCGGGATTGGGGATGCAGGACCTGTTGAGGGACGACCCCCAGATGTACATGTCCCCGGCAGAGATGATGGCATTATTTGATGATACCGTGGATGTTCAACAGTTATTCGGTGGAGGATTCTTACCACCTGGACCTCTCCAGCAACAGTCGCCTGAACATGGACATCATATGACTGGGGCTAGCAATCGCACCAACGAGCCGTTTGATACCAGCCCAGGATTCCTCAAGCATGGTCATGGGCTGACGACCTCACCATAGCGATTGAGGGCGTCTCGGGTAGAAAACGTTGCGAAAATCCAGAGTTATCACCGGGTACAGTCCTGTGGGTTTCAACCTGGGATTGCTTGGTGTGGCATTTCGTCGATCTTTTTGTTATTTTTAACGTCGTTTTTAACAATGCTCTCATTCTGATTATTTATGTCTTTTTATGGACTATCATTCATCTAATCGCACTAAAATGTCTCGGCGTTTCTTTTCTACCACACTAATATATTTATGCCGAATCGAATAAATTGTATGTATGTACTCTTATTGTTCGTGTGCGCTTTGACAGGTGTGGGTCAGATGAACAAGAGGTAGCTATAGTTATCGTTTCTCTTTGGCTTGTCCGAACTCGCCAGGCTCAAATGTATGTGGTTGCAGGTGGAAATAGCAAGGCTGGACCATCCGTCGCCACGCATCGTGGCTTTCAATGGACATATGGGTCTCACCGTCGCAATGCCTGCCGACGAGGAGGCCAAGCGGGACGATCAGGACGAGGCAATCTGCGAGCCGCGTGACCCGACCTTCCTAAAAGGGAACGGCTGTCAAAACTTTGATCAGCCTCTTCCCCGTTTTCACTTTCGTTTGTTTTCCAGGTTTGTGTGCCCATGGTGAACACCTCATCGCGGATCCGGCTTGATTTCATTTTCCAGGCGGATGGCCAACCTGGTTGCTAATGGTGGCCACTGTTCAGAGGGTGTTGGCCACTCTCGGACGGTTCTCAGGGCCCAATACAATGAGAGCTTGGCTTTTTCGGTGGCCAAAACTCCAGAAACGCTGGGAACACCTGTCAGGAATATTCCCGCTTTCTGTTAGGCGGGCAGGGCCACCAGGGCCGGACCAGCGAAACAATAGTGACAATGCTAAAGCCCGATGGATCTCGAAATGATGCGTTCACCTGCCGACCCTAATCTGGCATTCTCTTTTGTCTCCAGTGATCCCATGAGACAAAAGGATTCATGGCCATTGCTCAAAGAGGCAGATACATATAGGCTCCCTTTGCGACGCTAATCTTGCATCCGCACCTCTCCCCCGACGCTCGAAGATGGTCCGCTATTCCCAACCTTCTCCCATTCAAACGTTGCCTGTAGAAATCCTCTCATACATCCTCTTGCTCACCACCCATTCTCCGCTCGACGATAGTTCTTGCAGAGGGCAACCACGACCTTTGGGGCTTACCTCGGAAAGCGTAAAGATACCACTGCAGCTTGCAAGCATCAACCGACAATGGAGGAACGTTGCTCGCACAACACCTGGTCTTTGGACGAACATATGTGTTTCGCTAGATCTGCTGCAAGAAACAGCGGTCGAGGAAGACGCGAGCTGCTGCATCCTCAACATCAAGCCCCTCCAAAACTACCTAAATCTTTCTCGAAACTATCCCCTCAGCATCCTTATTGACGCTCGAGACCCAGATTGGGATTTCACGGAACCAGAGTGAGTACTTCCATTTCCTCTCATGCATCACTCTGACTCACCGCCTTCCAGGAGTCCGTTCCATGGCGAAGACTGTGACATCTATATTCCCCCCTTTTCGCCTGACCACATGAAATCAGCCATCAGCTGTCTGCTTCCTCACCTCCATAGATGGCGGTCTCTCGACATACTGACAGACACATGGGCCCCTATGTTTCTGGCTCTGAACCAAATTCAGCCCTTCATCACCGCATTCGGTGCACCTTCTTTGGAATCCTTGAGCCTCATGCGATGCAACGACTTCATAAGCTATTCCCCCACCTTCCAACCTCCGCAAATGAAGGAACCGGCGTTCTTCAATCTCGCTGGGCACCATCCTTCCCGTTCCTTCAACCTTCTCCCTCGTCTGCGAAAATTGACCCTGCGTGGCGTCCACGTTGACTGGTCCTCCCTCACGCAAATATTCGCATCCAACCCTACTCCAACCCTGCAAACCCTCGAGCTTGGTTCACATTCACTAGATGTTCGCCCCACCTTTACTGAATTCCATCAATTAATGGAGTCTGTCCCTGCTCTCGCCAGCCTCACAGTTAATGGCTCCGGCCCTGCGATACCCGAGGAAGTCGACCGCGTGGATTTGCGATTAGAGATCGAAGGGTTCAGACCCGTTCCACTTCCAGCTCTACTGGATCTGACCCTTGGCTACCGTACCGCATACGAGAGCCAAGTCGTTCTTGAAATGCTTGAAGCACCTTGTGTTCGCCAACTCTCGCTAGAAGATGCCGCCCATCCCGGAGAACCCGATCCCATTGACGCCAGCTCCCTCCTCGAATACGTCGCCTCACAGAAGCTCTCAACGCCCCAGAACCAGACTCGTACAGGTACCAAACGTGTTCGTCAACCATGCGCTGGACAGTGTTCTCAAGAGAAGGATACCAATGCCTCCAACGCCGCATTCCCTCATCTAGAGAGTGTGACGCTTAAGGGTGTTCGGTGCTGTCCTATCCAACTCCAAGTCTTCTTGGAAGCACTCTCAGACCTTCAGCGTCTCGAACTCGACCATATGTCTGTCGACGACGTCAAGGCGCTCCTACCACACCCGGAAGACATCTCGACTTGCCCATGCCCTCATCTTCAAGTGCTGAGCATTCGTGGGTGTGAAGCATTACCCGATCATGACTTCATCCGGCGAGTTGGGATATTGACACAGGAGAGAGCAGAAAAGGGCGGTTGCGGCTTGAAAGAGATCGACATTCACGTCGATGCTCTTGACGGAGAGGAAGCCTCTGAGGCCGTTATCGACGTCTCAAGGGCTGGGACGACCTTGAAAATTGTGAGGGAGGCATCAGTGCCCCTCGAGCTTGAGGAGGGTGATCTTGACGATTATTTCGATTCTCTACCAGACCCATATCGGCCTGGTGGTGAATTCAACGACCCCATCTTCGATGCTTACATTGCTAGTCGGGCAATTACTGCTTATTGATTCGTTCTTTCATTAGAGCTGACTATTCAGCCCTTCGATTTCGCCATTTGACTTCTGCACATACCTTCGACCTTTTACCTTTCCCCTATCATTATTCCCTTTCGCTTTTCCTTTTCTGAACTTTTGCCCTGTGTTCTCTTTCTATCATTCATACACACATCATTACTTGCACTCAATCTGATGTACAGTAGCAATCCAGCAATGAACACTTCGATCAAGATTTTCTCGATGACGAATTTGGAAATGCCTTTGTTCTTCTTTGAGACGATTCTCGGTTTCCATCCAATTCTGCCAGGACCGCGCGCCTAAGATAACCCTCAGGACCTTACTGAGGTCTTCGTTCTCACAGCTACTCCTGGGAAAACCCGACGAGACAGATTGGGGGACTCTTTAGATGATGGTACGTTTATAGCATTTGCATACCGCTGAATCAAGGCTAGTGGGGCGAATCATACACCAAAGAATACATATCCTAGTACAGATGGGCCATTCACGGGCCGAGGGTCTTTATGGACGATTCTAAACGAGGTCAATCCCCGCAAGGCTGCAGAAGCCCAGAGCAGCTGCGCTGAACAACGTCACAACCGCAAGCCGTCGGATAATCGTCTTAGCGGTGAGCTGCCTCAAACCATGCTTGCCCGCCTTTTCAAGTGCTTCGATGTCTTCTTCAGAGAGTTCTATTTTTTTATGAGTGATAGAAGCTGTGGGGATCTTAAAACATACCTATGTCGCCTGCTCTGAGATAACCCTCCAGTCTGGCCTTCTTTGAGCTGGTACTGCAATAAACCAGTAAACCGGAGCTCTCCTGCGGTAGTAAAACGGGTACATACGTGACAACTACTGCCCCTTTGGATTTGACCCAGGCGAACAGGACCTGGTCCGTAGTAACGTCAAGCTTTTCAGCTATCTTGTACAGGGGTTTGTCCAAGGCCCCGCCGGGGTTCTGAGTGATTGGCCTGCGGAAATGGCGGTGCGTCAGAGGGGGACCAACAGACCGAAGAATACAGTAAACATACGCGAGACTACTATAAGCTTCAGCAACGATGCCATGCTTGGCACCATATTCTACAATGGGCTTCTGACGGGCCCAGACATATGGATGAAGCAGAATCTGAGGCGAAGATGATACTTGAATATTCGCGTGAAACAGGGATAGGTGAACAAACCTGATTTGCGACAGGCTTGATTTTAGCGGAGGCCAGGAGGATTTCCAGCTCTGGGACGTCAAAGTTACTGACACCGATGCTCCTGAAACAAGCGAATGAGCAATGGGAAGGCAAGACGATTGATGATGTCCCACTTTGCCAGTCCTTGCTCCTTAACCTCCTCCATCTGCCTCCATGCTGTCGGAATATCCGGCTTTGCAATACGAGGGTGATGGACTAGGTAGAGATCAACATAACTGACACCCAGCTAATTAAAGGTTAGTAGAGCAACTAAAACTGGGTGACCTGAAACATACGTTCTTGAGGCTGTTTTGAATGGACGTGGGAATGTCCAATCCATCCAAGCCGGAGTACTTCGTGGTTATGAAGAGGTCTTTTCGAGCAAGTCCACTCTCGCGGATAGCTATTCCAGCTTCTTCCTCATTCCTGTATATCTGGGCCGTGTCTTCACAGTCCGAGGTGAATCCCGCGTTTCATGGTCTGAAGCTCGGAACTAGTACTCACCAATGTGATTAAACCCGACAGAGATTGCTTGATCAACTTGGTCAATAGGACCTTGGCCATTTCCAATTTTCCAGGTGCCAAACCTGTATTTCAGACCTCAGTAGAGGAACCTCCTAAAGGTGTCTGGGACCTACGCAATGCTTGGAATGGCATGGCCTATCAGACTAGTTCAGAAACTAATTCTTGCTCTAACAAGATTGACCCTCGTACCATCGTTCAACTTAATATCTTCCCAAGGCATTTCAGGAGCGGTGAATCGCAAGAAGGTTGAGCCTGTAGTCGCTTTGAACTACCTTGAGAGTTGCTCGATGGTGCCATATGAGCCTCATTGACAGACATCGTGCTGACAAAGTTGCCGAAGCTAGATTGATGGCCAACCGACTCGCATCTCCATTCGTCGTAACAAATCGCAATTGTTGCCATTGTTTCTGTAATATCATCGAGCCAAAATACTTGGGCCCACGGTTCAATTAAAATTGGAAATTTAGCATCTGCCCTGAAGAAACCAGGCCCGAGACCCCAAAATTATGGACTGATATCAGCTGATGTCGATATTCAAGGACTAAATCTATTGTTTCAACACTTTGAGGTTTCCTACCCAAGTTCCTACCCCTGCCTCAAGCATAACTTGAGCAGGATGTCTTTCTCGATTCGGAGGCAATCATTGGCAGCCCTAACACCCCTCGAGCTACTCTCAAAGATATTTCTCTATAACAAAGGGGAACCATTTCTCTACCCACCAACCTGAAGAACGCATCTCAAGTCTGCAAACGATGGCGAGATGCAGCTCTCTCGTGCCCCTTCCTCTGGCACGATGTCGCCGACTTTGGCAAACTTGGCAACAGAAGCTACCACAGGTGGGTTCAGCTAATGCTGGACCGATCTGGTCTACTTCCTGTCGTCGCCGAAGTCAACTTTCCGAACCCGAATGATCCCAACGAGTACTGGCAGCAAACGCTACGTCCCTTCAGCCCTACACCAAACGTAGAACTATTATTTACGAACCTTCATCGAGTTGGTGGATTGAAGATTGCAGTGCAAGCCCAGGACTATGCCCCCGCGATCTCTTATTTCGAGGAACAGCTACGCGGGAATGCACCTCATCTCAAGATTCTCAACTTCGAGCTCAATAAAGGTTGCTTCTACGGAGAAGACCCCGATCAAACACACATGCTTGTTGTCCCTTTCCTTTCTAACGACAATCAGTTAGAAGAAGTCAAACTTTTCAACATGAAGTTCGGCATCGACGTCGCACGGCAATCGTTCTCCAGTTTGCTGAGGCTTGAAGTCAGCTTCAACGCCGAAAAGCCCTACACTCCTCCAACTACGACTAAGGAGTGGCTCGATATTCTCCGAGAAATGCCTAAGCTTCAGGAGTTAAGGCTCGACGATTGGATCAAAGGCGGCGCCAGAGTAGGCCCAAACGTTGAACCAGTCCACCTCCCTCACCTCGATTCGCTTGATCTCGATAGGCACATCGGAGAATGTGTGGATTTCTTGATGAATGTCAAGTTTCCTACTTCGGCCAACCTCTCTCTACGATGTCGAGGCGCAGAGCCGGGCGCTGATTGGCATGCTATCTCCACCTACCTCTCGACAAACCACAACTACGTTGCTCAAGAGAAACCGTTGACCAGGGTCGACGTAACCGTCGCCAACTCCACGTTCAACGTTTATGTTCAGGGCGAGGGGGGTTTCTGTCTTCAACTTCAGCTGTGGACGCCGGACGAGGATGATTGGCATTTTCGCGCCTTCGATCCATCTCCAACAGTTTGGATGAAAGGGCTTGGGAACGCCGAGGAACTTCACGTGTCGCTTGACAGGGAGGAGGAGTATGACCAGGCCATTTTCCGTGCTATATTTGCGCCGTTTACTCGTACGGTGACTATATGGATAGATTGGCTCGCAGCCTTTCTCTCCGCTTTTGAGCCGGATCCGAATGCTAAAGATGAGATCGCAGGTCAGTTACCAGATTCCATTCTCTAACGTGGATTTTCTGAAACATTGGTCAGGGATTCTGCTTCCGGAGGTCGACACTGTATACTGCTTGAACCGTGACGATGGTCGGGATCGAGCACTCTGGCCGAAAGTTCTCGACTTCGTTCAGAGAAGGAGAGATCAGACCTGTGATATTATTCTCTTGGGAATCGACGTGGAGGACCCGCTCCCTGAGGGGTATCATGAATATGTCAAGACTTTAGAGAAATTTGAGGTGGCCGTTTCCAATATGAGCCAAATTATTAACGACCCTGAAGAGCAAAAGCGTTCTCGGAAGGCTTTAATGGAATAAATCCAAACTGTCACGTATTACGACTAGCTAACCATCTTTCTTAGCTTAACTCCCAATATTACCTCTTTGTGGGTCTACAACGACTGCCTTACCTCGCCCACTATGTGAGTGTGTTTCAGGACACGGCAATGATTGTTCGCACCTTTTTTTGCCTCGTATGACGCGGACCCCATCGCTACTTTGCTGTCACTGCTTTACTCATCTCCCGACATCCTGTCCGGGATTATCGATGGCCGGAGGGTGACACCCCTTGGAATGTTGACCGACTCAGATAAGGCTTTACTTGGTTGGGATCCATGCAATATTCACCCACCCGTATAAGGGCGTGAAATCGTCGGGAAACATGCCGCCTGTCATCAAGAATAAACACCATCACCTCTGTTGCCAAGGTCCGTTGGGATGGATCAAGGACGGAGTTAAGACGCGCCGGCCTGAGCGCGAGGTGGCGCAATTCCCATGCCTGTCCACACGTGATTCAGACGCGCTGCACGTGCCCCCTGCTTATGGTAATCAACAGAGTTGGAGGTTGGAAATCGATTTTCGGAATCTGAACGCGTCTTGTTTTCCCGCCGCTATCTGCCCTTCTACCAGCGTCCCCCTATCCTTCAACAATGCCCAGGAAAGCTGCCGCAAAGCCTGATGCGGGCGCAACAGAATCTACCGAGCCTCGTCGCTCGTCAAGAATCAAAGATCAACCCAAACCAGAACCCGTAGTCAAGAAAGCCGCTGCTAAGCCTAAGTCGAAGAAAGCCGACAAGGAAAAAGAGGAAAAGGCTGCAGGCGGCGAAGCAGCAGAGAAACCCAAATCTTCAGCTGGAAAGAAGCGCAAGCAACCTGAAGAAGCTAATGGCGCTGCTGAAGCTGCTGAGGAGGGCACCGCTGAACCTGCCGCGAAGAAGGTGAGTGCCATTCTGGTTGCGGACCATGGGCGCTACTCACGCAAACTACAGGCTAAACCAGCATCCAAAGCTACCAAGCCTGCTTCTAAGGCTGCTGAAAAACCGGCGTCTAAGGCTGCGAAACCAGCTTCAAAGGCATCCGCCAAACCCGCTTCCAAGGCTGCTGCCGCTAAGCCAGCATCTCGCGCTGAATCTGCGAAACCATCATCTCGCGCAGGCTCTAAGAAGCCCGCTTCCAAGGCAAGTAACCTTATCGGGTCTATGTCAATTACCTCACAAATTAACCTTCTCGTTAGGTGGAGGGACAGGCGCCTGCCGCACCTGCCGCCGCCGCTCAAGAGTCCATTGCAGAGGAACCTGAGGCTGAAGCTGCGGCCGCTGCTCCCGCAGCAGAGGAATCTGCCACTACAGTAAGTCGCATCCTTTTCGTCAGGATGCATCATGTTAATTTTTCGCCAGGCATAAATATTTAACCCACGATATCTGTCTCTGTCCAGGCAGGAAATTACGACATCCAAAGTGTATCCCAGTACCATATTTCTCATGGAAGCATGAGAACTTGTCTCTATAAACTCGTCGTCGTGCTATCGCTGTTTGCTTTCCGAGTCATTCCATCTTTCCCCCTATCCTACTGTACACGTGTACTCTCTGTTATATGTTTGTACAACACTCTTACCCTCTCCTACCTCTATTCCCGCTTTCTCTATTTTATTGACCGGTGGTTGAGCTTTTTCTCGTCTGTTTACGCTTCCACCCCGGAATTCTCCACCACCTGGCGAGGCCACCTTGATCATCTCCGTAATTTGTTGTCTGTTTAGTCGCTAGGTTTATCTCTGTATGTTGGTTCTGGTGTGTGTACGTAGTTAATTGCTCTTGATTAAATATGTATCTATCTGTTCCCGACCCAAAGAATTTGCGTGGTGGCTGTCTTAGGAAATGTGGGACCGATAGAAATCGAGCAGCACTCGAGTTTATGCAACACTACAATTACAGCTTTCGACATTCAAGTATAGGAATAGGCACTAAGTAAGGTAGCGCAGAAAGTAATTATAAATTGTCATGAATGAAGAACGCCTCTAAAATGTCTGGAAGATAAAGCAAAGTCTGAATCTGGAAAAATTGGCGGTCCGAGCAAATGTACGTGCGAAAGATATGGAGCAGAATGGGTAAAAGCGCCTATAAGTGAGGTCCAGCGGCCGATACTACAAAAGTCGCTCTTTGGCAGAAACGGTCCGTATCCAAATTTCTCCCGGTCGGCTGCAAGAGAGGCACAATTAGTGTAAGTCGGTGAAGGCCCATAGGTGAAAACGCACCTCTTTTCTCTCATTATACGATAAACCATCTTTCTATCCTGTTCTGCTGGCAAACCCTTGCTTCCGTGATGATGGTGTGGACGGGGCGGGAAAGCACCAGGACCACACCTTTCTTGCAAATCGGCCAGCGATTCGTTTGTTCCTTCGGTTTCTAAAACGATGGTACCATACCAACCAGGATCCACAAACAAGCTGGTCCCTGGAATTGGCACTCTGGTTGTACCCTGATGGGGGCTACCTCTGTGGCTATAGGAGTTGGGAGCTCTCCCATTCCGCGGGACGGGACGGATTTGGAAGGATGAACGATGAACCCAGCGAACAACGTTATGATGAGCGCCTTGTGGACTGGAAACAGGTCAGCTGCGATGTCAAAGCGAGAAAACTATACACATACGTCTCGGTCCTCACTCGGTCTTGGAGAAGTTGTAGGTTCGCAGCAATCTCCTCGCCCCAAGGTCGAATATCGATATGAGCTATCGGGTTTGAGGAGCCAGGGCCACTACGAATGACGCGGTGGAAGTAGGAGGGCGGGAAGCCAAGTGTCGGAAGGTATTTAGGCAGGTCTCCAGCGGCAGCGTATGTGTAGTCCAAATCCTGAAAGCGCGAGAGGTTAGCCTAACCGGAATTGGAGATGAGGAAAAAACGCACGATAAGGTAGGTCCCGTCCCAAACCAAACGACCAACGTTGCCTTCGTCACCAACAGCCACGTCCCATACAACATCGCCTATTCGCATCAAATGCAAGACACCCGCTTTCTTAAGCTCAGCCTCACACTCTAGTACACTCTTGTCGGACAGCCAGTCACCATCCGGTGAAGGTACGAATACACGGAGCAGAGGAGCCCTCCGGAGTCGGAATAATGGAGACTGGAAGGTTCCTGACGTGACGATAGCGGATCTCTGGGGTTGAGACGGGTCACGGTGTCCATGGTTCGAATGCGAAAGCGAGGAGTACGTGGGTGAGGGAGCTCTGCTTCCTGGACGAGAGCCGCTATTTCGTCCATTCCGTCGGGCAATGCTGGCTTCCTTCTCTGCTTGGGCTCTTAGGCGAAGCACTACCCGAGTGTATGCGCGTGTGGCAGCCGACAGGTTGGCCACGGTCTCGTCGAGGGACTGATCGCGATGTGAGGGGTGAACCCCTAAGGAGTGGATGTAGAGGGCTGCGACTCGTGCATATTCGTGCGTAGGGGTGGAAACTCCGCGCATATAGTCATTGAGATCCTGGGAGATATGATAATCAGCATATAGTGGGGAGTAAGAAAGTACAATGATTGACATACCTGCAGCGATAACGAGAGAGGCTCAGGATCATTGAAAGTCCACCTGCTATATCCGACAGTCCGCAAGAACTGCTCAAGGACAGCTTCACGTAGTTCAGGGTTTGACACTACGCGGAATCGGATCTCCCTGGACAGGCTCAAGAGCATGCACCAGTCATAGAAGGAGAAAAACGGCAGAAGGTTTGAAAGCAGTGCAGGTTCAGCCAGGAACTCAGTCAAGCGGTCCTTGCCATCATTCGGGATCTCCTCAACGGTGGGCAAGCGCTCGCCTTCATCTTCACCCATTTCTCCTTGGTTGTCTACGCCCGTCATCGGCTCTGACGGACCAATGTTTTGCGAGAGTCGAGGAGATGGAGACTCGGAAATTAAATGGAACCCGTCTGCATCGGATTCGACACCCAGGAAGTTTCCTCGACCATCTTTCGAGAATGGGGAAAGCATCTTCACCCCGTCTGATTTTGCGAAAGGGTCGTCGTAAAGAGGAACACCAAGCGGATCCCTGTCAACCGAGAGCTTCTCGGGGGGTGGTGGTGGTGGCGAAACCATTGCCTGAGGTGGAGGGCCAGGAGTAACAGAGACCATGGGCGGAGGAGGTTGGTGGTGTTGATGATGATGCTGCTTCACCAAATGATTATGATGAGGGGGCTGAGGCCTTTGCTGAAACTGAGGTTGGGGCTGGGGTAGGAGCTGAGGAAGCTGAGGCTGCGGTTGAGATTTATCATGCCCACTACCGGGTCGCTTGTCCCCGCTACCAGGTCGTTTCTGCGACCGAATAGAAGCCACATCGCTACCTGGCGGTGGCTTCTTGCTCAGGCGTCTACCTTTCGTAGGTGACGCACGGTGAGGTTCTGGTGACATCCTCAGTTGCGCTGCAGCATCTCGCGGAGGCGAGTAGGATGGTCTGGGACCATGTGGGGGTTGGGGGAGTGGGTGCTGAGCTTGTTGGAATGACTGTGGGGGAGGTAGGTTATTTTGCGGAGGAGGGGAATAGGCTGATTGAGGACCATAACCAGGACCAGGTTGGGGTTGAGGTGGTAGAGGTCCTCTATTGTTCTGCCTCATGGACCCATTGGAACGAGCGGGAGGAATCTGTTGGTATTGCTTATTTGGAGGGGTCTGATATGGCTGGGGTGGGCCACGTCCAGGTTGATTCAGAGAATTTTGACGGCTTGGGTATGGACCATCAGCCGGTTGGGGAGGTCGGTAAGACTGCGGTGGTGGCTGCTGCTGGTGGAATTGATTGTGATTCTGAAAATGGGGAGGAGGCTGCTGCTGAGGCACGTTGTTCCGTGCATTCATCGGTTCAACCGGCGGTCGATCGGAAGGACGGAAGGACGCTGCTGGTGGCGGCCGGTTCTCTGGTTCTGGATCCACAGATGCCATCGCTGCGAAGATGAGAGGCTTGCCTCTCCCCGAGAATTGACCTGGGTCGAGGGATTGTCGCATACTTGGAGATTTTCGCGGTAGAGGCGGTGAAACAGGAGGTGATGGTTGCTGGGTGATGTTAGGCTGGGGAAGAGGAGGGGTAGAAATGTCTTCTGTGCGTATGTCCTTGTACACCGAGGAACGGATGGACTGTGCGCCCAGCGAGCTGGTTGAGGCACCCATGATTTGCGATGGTGAGGTCAAACGAGAGACATCCGGGGTCGATGACGAGGGCAGCTGTTTTTCTCTAGAACCAGCCTAAAGTAAAACGAGAAGTGCAATTAGATCGATGTGATACCGTCATTCATATATAACACGCACCGGAGTCCATTCACCGTTGAAGGATGGCGTCTCCTGCGCTCGAGTTAATCTCCGATTAGAATCGGGTGAGTTGGAGGGGCTTGGCAGAAGAGTATGGTTTGGATCCTGTTGTTAAAATAGGACCATCAGTATACAGTTACGGAGGCAAATGAGAGTGGACTAGGAGAAGAGGGCACGAGGACGACACGGTACTTCGAGTGCCTGACTAGTGGCACGCTCGTGGCCTATCGAGGAGATAAGAACACGAGGGATGCTTTCTCGGCGGAGGGATCGCGTCATAGCGATCAAAATAGATCCAGAGGAATTTGTATTCCATCAATGAAGAAGCAAAAATGTGGATTTACCTTCACAGTGCGCTCAGGTGCTTGGGGTGGCTGCATGTAGGTGCTAGTTGGACGAGATCTTGACATAGAAGCATTGGGTTTTATCGGTGGAGGTGATGCAGGTTGTTGGGAGCCGAATTCATCTTCCATTGGATTGGCACTACGTATGTTGGCAACGTTGCCGTTAGCTTGAACGGGGTTTATCCGTTTTCCATTATTAGTGTCCGTGAGTAAGTCATGACGTGAGGGATCACTGAGTTTCTCCAATGTCTGTTTGCCGGCATTTGGGGAGTGGCCGTTGGTATGGGAAGTAGGAAATTCATTGGGGAGGCGTTCTGAAGGCCAAGAGCTCTCCACTATGAGCGGTTTCGTGGGAGCAGCGTTTCCAGGTGAAGACGCCGCCAACGGAGGTGACGGGAAGGAATTTTGAAGGGGATTTCTTTTGTTCATGGAAGGAGGGTTGGAACTGGGGGGTGATCCTTGAAGAACATTTGGGTCGTCGCCCGCGATGACACTCCATAAATGTGCATATTCTCCACCTAGAGCTAGATCAGGGGAAGCGGAGCGAGCTTGCACCGGTGGTGGTACTAATGTTGATGCGGGTATAGGCTTCGGCGCTGGAACAGGCTCAGCGGGAAGAGGAAGAGGCTTGTCAATGCCAACATGGGAAATCGGCCGTGCACGAGGTTGGGGGTGAGGTTGGGGGTACGAAGCACGAGGCTGCGGAGGAAGCTCTCTTGCAGCAGGTAAGGGCTTGTAAAGTAGCATGAGTTGGAGATCATGAAAGTAAAGATGTGATTCTATCGTACCTTATGGTCGACAGTATCACGGCGGACCTGGCCATTTATAGGCATCCCGTTAGAGATTCCCCTTGTACTGTGACTTCGATGTTGTCCAACCGGTGGGACATCTCTCCGGGGATTACTCGATAGCATCATAGGCCCAGAAACGACAGCTTTCTGTGGCTCAGCATGGTGCGAAGTCGTAGCGAACCTGGCAAACAAAGGCGTTGAAGTTGGCGATGAAGAGGTACTAGCAGCAGTCACAACGGGCCGGGTGTTCGTAGGGGGCTCCTGCTTGCTCTTTTTCCGAAGGAATCCAGCCATCGTGAGCAGCTATATTGAAGGTAAGTCCCCCTTGTAGCGAACTGTGCTGTTGGATTTGCTGAAGCGAATTCGACTGCGTGCGGTCGTTGGTAACCTTAGGGCCGAGCCAAAGCTCGTGGGTGAAGGTGACCATCCATGATTACGTAATTTATTTGAAAATTGCGATAATTAGGAACGTGAATCAATTCAGGGCAGCAAGTGTTGTTTCCATTTCGGCTAAGCGACGGATACACAATTAACTTTGACCGACTGCATGCAAACATCGCATTGTGTTCAACAGTTATGGCTCCTGTCATGGCGAACCTGAGCCTCTGGCCATTCAATCGCGGAATGAACGAGATCCTGCAGTAAACGTTGGGAGAAAATGCGTGAGGCGTCGGACGGGAGAAATATTGCGGCGCATCTAGCAGCAAGGAATAAGAGGGCTCGCGCCGATCGATGGAAAAGGTTATGGCAACTCTTTGCATTTGATCGGATCGAATACTGAATATTGTATATTGTATATTGAAGCCTAACGAGCTCCATGACTACATGACAGCGGTACAACGAACCGCTTTGTTTCAAAAAACAACACAGAATAAACGACGGCGGATTTCCTTCAGATATATTTCTCGACTTCTAAAGAAACGCCAATTGGCAATCTTCGGACAATCCAGAAAAAGAAAGAAGGGAGTCCCCCGACGACACGAGCCAGTGGTACTATGGCAAGGTCATCGCGCCATGTGTTGCAAGCAGAGCGCAAGGCAAGGGCGGCAAAAATAAGATAACCAATACAGAAGCGGGTACGCCTCGATAATAGTGGTTAAACTATCAAGAACAGATACTACACTTGATCTAAGCCATAAGGCCAGAGTGGTAAGGAGCATTGGACTTCGCAAGCGCGTAGTTATAAATACCTGCACTGACCACTCTGAGGACTCGGGATGACCGACGATGACTGGGTGACCACGTCTCCGAGATCTGCAAATCAAAATGCAGTGTAGTTTCCAAATCAGGCAAATTTCGGGATCTGCCGACCTCTCTCTGCTTCGTTCAACGACGAGGACCGCCCTCGCGGCGGGCTTTACCATTCGCATCACCAGCATCGGCGTTGGGCTGGCAAGGATGGAGGACACGCTAGATCAGTCACCGGACACTCCCCCCTCCAGCGGTCCCCTAATTGAAACAGACCAGGAACTTGAGCCGAACGTCCTTTATGCCATCCTCACCTATCGCGGAGATCTAGCAACGTGGGACTGGGCATTCTACGTATCGAACCCCGACATTAAGCCCATCGGTTCCAAAGGTACCCTGTTCCACGTTGTTATTGCCTCCGATGCTTCAGACGACTGGAAACTCGAGGTTAAATCGTGTCCCATCATTACTTCCCCACTCGTAGTTGCAATCATCCGGCTATGCGATTTGGGCGTGTTGGGGTCGTATGAGGAGGTGGTTGGGCCAGACAGCTTGCTGTTGATGATGAATACGGTAAAAATTCCCCCGAAAGGTGCTGCTGCCTTGAATGGAAGACCACCCGAGTTCAGCTCCCGGACATGGTTCCTGGATGCCGTTTGCGTGCTGCACGATTGCTGCGTCGTGAACTGCGACGATGTTTGGCTGCTGGAGAGGGAGATCCGTAATTTTGGGTTCAAGGCAATGGATGGTTATTTGCAGAATAAAGGTGAGTCTGTACTGAGTGTACATGCCCCAGATCTGTGTTAACCCGGTCTTATAGGATGGACTTCATACGTATCAGAACGATGCTCCTGATCCTTGGTCGATCCAAAGCTCGCTTGTTCTGTCAGGCAAATTTACCTCCTCCAAGTATAGATGAGGTTGGGTTGCCCTGTCGATGTCAGACCGACATTGCAGCGAATTTCTGGACCTCCTAATATTCATATCTGGCTTTGGGATCCTGTCTTGTAGAAATGGCCTCTCTCTAGAGAAGCTGGGCAAAGGTTACTGCTGTTCGTATTGGTTTTTGCATCTACTTTGCTATTCAGGTATCGATATTGGTATTTATCAGGTTCGGGTTCGTGGTTTGCAATTTTCTCTTCTCTCTGCACTCGGGTTTCTTCCATGTAGAGTACTACCAGGTAATGTCATTTGAACGCATATAATACACGCGCGCTCTTCTCTTCGTTGCTTCCCCTCGGATACCCTACAGTAGTGTGTTAATGTATACCCTGAAAGAACCGTGCCGTACAAAGGGAAGCATTGTCGATGTTCTGTCTCATGCGAATAAGTTAACTAATGTACATGGTGATCGTATACGTAATAGTTTCATAAAATCCAGGTTGTCATTATACATAACTCACTCTCCTAGATTCCTTCGGGTCGACATGTATATAGCTGCTCTCCACCACCATGACACCACCTTTCACCTGCGAGTTGTATGCAGGATCGGTCCCTTGACGTGTTCGATCACTCGACGACATCATTTTCAGTGCCTCAGATGTGGAAGCATGCTTGCGTTCATGATATAGCTTCAAGTTGAGGAAGACACTATAAGAAACGAGGATCATCAGTCATCAATTCAGACCTGGGTCAATGCGCCACCTACCGACTACCCATGGCGGTATTGATGAGGGTCGGGAAGCAGAGAACGGCTTGCTTCGCTATTATATACTGCTCTCCTCTGAGAAGCTGGATGATGACAACGACGAGATTTGTTGCGGTGACCAAACAGAAATAGAGGATGCTATCACGGAGCAGTTGGCCGGCGATACCACTGTTTGTGTGACCTTTTATTTTGGCGAGTGTGAGACCGAGAATGAAAGAGTCGAATACGAGAGAGCAGATGTATGACACAGGAGCCCAGTTCGGTATTGGGTCTAGCAGACAGTTGGACCCATAGGCGGTCTTGGGTCCTTCGGTTGCACGTAGACTTGCTGCGACCGCAATCTAACGAAACGGTCAATTGAGCGACTCTGCGCAATGGTGACTAGTAAGCTTACCCAAGATCCAACCATAAGAACATAGAGTACAGTGACAACCCCGTAGACGATCTTATTGCCACTCCAAAGCGAGAAGACCCGGAACGCAAAGATTATGCCAGCCGACGCCGTAACGAGGACGGCGCAGACCTGACCCATGGCACCCGCCAGCATGCAGCGAGTACATTGCAGCGAAGATATGAACAAGGCCGGGATGAAGGCAAGAACCCCAGCGTATCGCAGTACGATGAACCTAGGAAGAGAAGATCTAGATTATTGTCATCGTTCACGCTTAGATTAGGGAATGCGATCTCACGCATAGACACCTGGGCCTCGCCTCCAATGTGTCTGGTTGCCCTTCTTGTAGAGAGCAAGCTCGTGGGGCAGAAGCACCAAGCTGCAAGGTCGACCATTAGGCCATCATTCCTACCCAGGATATTAAATAGACGTACTAGTCCCACCAGGCAGCTGCAGCTGCAGCGGCGATTGAGATCGCGACAGCCACTGAAGATATCGGATGAGAAGGCAACCCTGAATGATAACCTTTTTACTCACCGATCGAGCCCTGAAGCTCGAACCATTTCTCAGGTGTTAGCCCTGGCGGAAGTGGAATCTGTACAACGTTCGGTGGAGAGGTACCGTTGGCAGACATTCTGTTTCCCTGTGGCTCCTCTTGCCCTCAGATGACCTTGCTTTATAGCCCGCATTAGCCACTGATTAGGGGATCCTATAACCTCCGATTAGAGTGATGGAGATTCGGAGGAGGAAACCATCCTGTCAGTGGTAAAACAACTGATGTAGGTTCGGAGCTATGGCAGGCTACCTTCGCCATTTAGGACACACCGTCCCACGGAGAGAATCCATGCGGTGTGCTTGGAAATAAGGTGGTGCCTGGCTCCGCAATCAGCCGTTGTAAGCGCGTCTGGTCTGCTAAGTACTACCAGATTGGATTGGTGCCGCTGGTGACGAAAGTGGTTCAAGTTGTAGTTGGTGTTCCAATTGGCCTGTAAGGAATAACCAAGTCTCTTGACGAGGCACTGACGATAAATTGGTTTCTAGATGGACTATCGTCGTTGAAAACCTGACAGGCAGATGTTTTTTGCGGATGGTTGAACTCGTCAGTGGACGCCCAACAAGCTTGGCCGACGCCACTGACTCTATGCCGCCCCGCCGTTGACCATCTTGGTAACCTTGAGGTTGATCGAAAATCAAAGCCAAATATCGAACCTTCTGTAAGATGCTGTTCGATCATCCCCATCTGTCCCTACAGATATGGAACTCGGACTGTATGATTGGGTACCAATCTGAGCTTGAGTGACAATCGAAAACAGTGCCATGAGAACGCCACATCTACCTAGGTATATTGAATGACCAGGTAAAAATCAAATTCGTTCCATAAAAGCGTACTTCAAACGTTCTAAAATAAATATGTATACACCTTAGGACGACCAGTGTCAATCGCATCGGAGTGTCTATGATGCAGGATACGGTGCATACTTCCAATAGCTAACGTTTGGCGGTTTCATTAGCCCGCAAACGTATACGAGAATAAAACACATACCCTGAATATCTCCAGGCGAAAATATAGGGAATCAGAACCTTTCGTAGGATCCAAGGAAAGCCGGGCCAATAAGGCTTATCTTCTTCTGGGGTATGACTGTGTCAAGTCATTAGATCACTATCACCTGGAGCGGAAGCATTCTTACCAAACCATGAATGGAATCGCGAGGAAAGGGTCTCCGTGCGACTTTGCATAAGCTTCCAGCTTATGGTTCATGTCAAGAATCTCCTCCTCAATGAAACCAGCCTCCTGTATTTTAGATGAAACAATGTGTGCCACCTCTTCGTCCAAGTGAGAGAACTAATGAAAAGACCTCAGAACATGGTAGGTCGGCTGAAGGTAGACGTACCAGTATGGGTTTGAAGGCTTCCATTGTAGACTTCATGTTCGCTGCGTCGAACTTTGTAGGGTCAGCCTTAGCCTCGCGAATGAAAACCGACAGTTCATCGAGGACGGCATGAATCGCTTTATGTTGCTCTGCTTCTCCTGAGAAGTCCATGCGTTCGTTGAGGAAAGGGAACACAATGACTTCCTAGAACGCCCAAGTTACAACCAGAAATGATGTTAGAAGAAAACCTAGAATAATGCATACCTCGCTATCGTGGTGACCTTCGATGCAGACCACCCATGCTTCACAATAGCCAAGAAAGTTAGCGAGGTCATCCAAAGGCGGGTTGTTGAGATTGTTCAAAATACTGTCAAACCCCAACTTGAATGCACGATGCGCTGTAGAATTCGTTTCAGAATTACACCAGGGATGAAAATAATGGTACGCACCATTGACCATGTTCCAGTGAATTAGAGAGTAGGTATCGGGAGAAGGACCCATCGTAAGCGGTTTGTGTGAACGTGAGGGACGAAGGAGAGCTTGAGGCAATGATGCTGATGTTGGGTTCGATTTGATCAGAAATAAAAGGGTGCAGAACGGTGCATCTCTACATGCTGTGATCATACGATCAGAAGTGGATTTACGATGGTGCCCAAATACTCACAGCCACAGAAAGTATTGAGAATTACATAAGCAGCATCGCGTGTCGCGTCTGGCGCGTTAGGGCTCATTTGTCCATATATTACTACGCAGTAGCATAGAGGCTTATTCCTCTCATAGGTATCTAGAAGTAAGCTATTAGTATACATATATAGCACCCTAGATCATATAGACGCATGGTTGTTGCTGTGGAAGGAGTTGTGCCCGCGATCAGCCCCAGCTTGGTCAAAATGGTGTCGCAAAATGCCCATAACTTTGGGTGATGAACGTGCTAGTATAAATATTAATAGAGCAGTGTATAAGCAATGTTTTAGGCTGTAGAAAATAATAAGATGGTCAGAAATTGTCGTCAAATCGCTCGATTTTGCGGTGGGCACTCGGTATTTGCAAGCATCAAATTGAAGTCCTCGCGGATGCGAGTCGTCCGGGCCCGATTTGCTCGCAAGACCTTCCTCAGGGTATATTGTCCATCTACAACTGATACATTATCTTGAAATACCCCAGAGTACCATATATGAACAATCCTAAGCTACATGAAGTTCTTAAGATCCCGGTAACTGCTGTTCTGGTCTCAAACAGGGGGTCAGTTTGGCTGGCTCATGAAAAGCTCGAAGATGATGAACATATACTGCAAAATTGAGCAAATCATCTGGCATTTATGAGTATCCTATCATTTTCTATGCCCTCAAATCCCGCTTGTACTATGTTTTACTATTATTTATACTGACATATTCTTTGCTCAAAGTTGCAAGGATTTCGCAACATCATTTTGACTGAGCTCGGTCTGATCGCAGACGAAGCTCCTCCTACAGCTTCAACGAAGAGTTCAGATGAACCAATCTATGACACACGTATACTAGTAGGTTACATCTACTTGTGTATAAGAGGAATAAGCATCCCTATCATTCTACAATATTCTATGGACAAATATGCCTGGAAGCGTTCGACGCGATGCGGGACGTGGCTTATGTAATTCCCATCACTTTTTGTGGCAGCGAGCAGAGAAGAATCGTTCCCAGCAGAATTAGTGATGTGACTGGACAAGCCTGATGCAGTTTGAATGTCATGTTCCGATTTCACTGGATAGAATCAAGTTTGGCTCTACAGATCGAATAAGTACGCTTGGGTGATCATAGGTGACGCTGCCAGAATTCAGGGGTCCAAGCACTATAGCACTTCATAAGTTGCAATCACACTTCTCCCCGATGATCGCACCTTGGTATTTGGTTCGATGAGAGCCGTGAGAGGTTCGGGTGATTCCCCCTATTCTCCTCGTTTACGAGAAGGTTGATCAAATGAACGTTTGAGCGCCAGCGCTGCCAGCAGCCAGCTGGATGATGGTGGACGGAG